>JANZLC010000003.1:13381550-13399362 GCA_026413385.1 Erythroxylum gracilipes
CTTGTTTGAATTGTTGATATTTCACTATGATGGATACCATTGTGATAAATGATTGAATTGTGTTTATGCCATGTTATTCATTGATGAAGTTGTGTTGCACTTGAAGGGTTGAATTTGGGGTGATTATGAATGTATATGGTGTTAGGATGGAAGCTGGAAGCATTGGAGAGACTTGGGAGTGAGTTTTGGACCTTTTTCCTAGTGTATGTCTGTTAAATGGACATGAATGTCCATTTAACAGACCTTCTCGGGCCAAATTGGAGTGTTTGGCCAGTCTATTTCCGTTAAACGGACATGCAAGTTCGTTTAACGGATATCCTCGGGTCAGCTTCAGTAAATTGAGATTTTTACCATTTTAGAGGCTGCATCACATTTTGAGGTCTTCATAAGAGTTGTAGATCACGAAGTCTACTTTCTAAGGGTCTGAAAACGAACTCAATCAGACATTTGTAGGAAATGTAATGGCATTCACGCCAAGAGAGGTACAAATCAATTTAGGATTCAAACATGGTCTACTCTTTTGGCATAATTCCCTCACTAGACCTCCAATTGAGGTGGTTCTTAGACCAATAGATTCCTAAGACATGTATCTTTCTATAATGAGTTTGTACCTTTTGGAGTTGATTCAAGACAGTTTTCGTTAGAACAAGTGAGGGTTCGGGTTGAAGAGCATAATTGGAGTATGTGCACACTTAGGCTTTTTAAGTATATTTTGAGTTTTAGAGCTCCGTTTGAGGTAATTCTTACTTCAAATTAAACAAGAGACTTAGAGCTATGATTTATATGAAGAAGTCAAATTGAAATTTTGATTTGAAGGTTTCCAAATTCTGCTCCCAAATAGGAGAAATGAGTTCGGGTATAGTGGTTAATCGGCATGGGCACATCATTGAACATTTTAAAAGCAAGTTTTTGGGATGTCATGAAAAAGAAAAATAAAAATAGTAATGAATATGAATTGATAACCTCTAATAAGGGTTCAATGAAAGAACTTTTCTAGGTAATATCCACGCTCAAGGTTCCATGTTTTTGCAAGAGGGTTGGGTTCCGGAAGCGGGGTCCAACAGATTATGTCAGGTGGATTGAATGAGCAAGGACGGCGGAAAATTGTATTCGGCAATAATATTATAGTTTTGTTATCATTCACAAAGATTTATATCAACTTACACAAACATTAGAAATATGATCAACAAAGATTTATTGAATAAAAGAAATGTAGAAATACCTCATTTCGTAAAAGTTTATATAATCTTAATAAATGGTAGATAGAAATAGCTAAAATATGATAACTGTAATTAATTATTTTATATTTGGAGGAAAACATATTGTTATCTTCAAAAGTAAAGAAAAATATTATTATGTGCTAATAATAAAAATCACAATTAAGTTCAAATTCGGTCCCATTCGATTCAAAATCTATGAATTTAACTTAAATTGATTGAATTTTAGATTGAGTATTTTTAATTTTGAACTAAGTTCGAGTTCGCATTCTATTACCCGACTTAACCTAAAACTTGAATCTTATCCAATCTCTACTTCTCCTTTATCTTCTGAGGTTCTTTTATTAACTTCACCTATCTTTTTTATTTTGTTATGTTCACCTTCTTTATGTTACATAGTGCATTAAACAACTTGCTCTTTTAATCTTCTTTACTTCTCCTTTAGTTTTCTAAATTCTCTTTCATCTTTTTTTTTTATTTTGTCAAATTCTTTTGCCTCTTTCTCTTAAATAAGGTATTAAGCAACCATCACCTTTTAATGTCTCTTTCATTTCTGCTTCTTTTATTTCATAAAGGGAGGCATATCTTGAACATAGGTATGAGTTAGATGACATGAGACTTAAAAATCAAAACATAGGTTAAATGGTATTGTTTTATTACGACCCATTGCATGGATCGTTGGTGTGAGAATGATGGAGTTTGGATATTTTTGTGTCTTTGATGGTCTCTTTGTTAGAGAGATGTAGAAGATAGCAAGGTCAATGAATCAGTCAAGTTGGGTCGGGTTAGACAAGGATTGGTGTTGGCAATATTGGTTTAGGCAACTTCTAGCCTCAGACTTGAGTACTATGAGCTATGTTCGACCAAGTTCCGAATTAGATTTGGATTATAAAGAATTTCAAGGGTGGCTGAATTCCTTTATGATTGTTATTGACAATAAGATTGTTTATATACATGTACAATTGGAATCCCTAACAGGATATACATGAAAAGCTAACTAATAGCCTAATCACAAATCACGTAAGGATATACATAATAATTACATAATATCACGCCAATACTCCCCCTCAAGTTGGAGCATGCAGATTAAAAATGCCCAACTTGGAAAGTAACTCATGAAAATAATTGCGACCAAGTGCCTTAGTAAAGATATCGACAAGTTGAAAATAAGATAAGATAGACTGAGGTGCTACATGGTGAGACTGGATATGATGACGAAAAAATGACAGCCAATCTCAATATGCTTAGTACATTTATGAAAGATAGGATTTGAAGCAATATGCAAGGCTGCTTGATTATCACAATAGAGAGGAACAGGGAAAGAACAAGAGACCTGAAGATCCTGCAAAAGTCATAGCAGCTAAACAATCTCACTAGTAGTGGTAGCCATGGAATGATATTCAGCTTCAGCAGAAGCCCTGGAGACTACGGTCTATTTCTTGGCATGCCACGAGATAGGAGCAGAACTAAGGAAAATAATGTAACCAGTGGTAGAATGCCAAGTAGTCGGGCAACCTGCCCAATCGTCATCACAATAAGCTCGCAAAGACAAAGAGCCAGAGGAAGGAAGCAATAGGCCTTGATCTAGAGAACTCTTAAGATATCGGAGGACCCTATGAGCTGCGTCCAAGTGAGGTTGTCGGGGGTGATTCATAAATTGACTCAAGATATGAACTGCATAACAGATATCTGTGCGAGTGATAGTTAAGTAAAGAAGGCATCTAACCAGTCGACGATACTGTGCTGGGTTGGAGTAAAGATCACCCTCATCAATGGTCAGCTTATGATTTGTCTCCATCGGAAAAGAAATAAGCTTATAGCTTAATAGACCGCTATCAGTCAAAATATTAAGAACATACTTTCGTTGATTCAGCACAATACCAGCAGGAGAGCAAGCAGCCTCAATGTCCAAGAAATATTGAAGCTGGCCAGACTGGGATGAGTCAACCGCAATGGCCAAAAGCGTCTGGTTATGTATTGTTGAAAACATGTTTTTAGTTAACACTTTTGGGCCTGTAATAACTGTAAATTTCTGTTTCTGACAGTCTGATTTGATTGTACTATCTTGGGTGGCATCCACATATCCTCCTAGGGGGTATTTGGGTGTTACATCCTTGATATGAAAATGATCATCCAAATATTTCTTAAGGTGATAGATACGAGAAATGTCATTGTTGGTGACTATTACATCATCAACATAAATCAATGGCAACAAAAGAGTCTCCACAAGTAAAAGTAAAAAGGGAATGATCATTGAGAGATTGAATATAGCCAAAATGAAGAGCATCAGTAAATTTGTGATACCAGTTTCGGGAAGCCTGACGTAATCCATATAAAGATTTCTGTAGCTGATAAACACGCGTCTCCCCCTTACGTGCAATTCTTGGAGGAATTTTCATGTAGACTTCTTCCTCAAGATCACCATGTAGAAATGCATTATTCACATCCAACTGGTAAAGTTCCCAACATCGAATGGATGCAACAGCCTAACGACAACAAACAGTAACTAACTTGGCTATTGGGGAAAAGGTCTCATAGAAATCAACACCTTCAACCTGTGTATAGCCCTTGGTAACTAAACGCATCTTTTAACGCTCCACACTGCCATCAGGATTATATTTGATCTTATGCACCCATTTTGAATCAATAGCTTGCTTTCCTAGAGGCAACAACTATAAAGTCTAGGTATGATTGACCTCTAAGGCCTCAATCTCTTGTTTCATAGCCTACCGCCAATGTTCATCCTAAACTGGTTGAGAAAATGAACTAGGCTCATCGTGAGTAGTGATGGCTGCCAAAAAAAACATTGTGAGCAGAATAAGTGAGAGACTGAGAAAGGGGATATACCGTCGAGTTAGCTGAAGGAGTTGGGGAGTGTGACTCTGAAGATGCTGAAGAGAGAGAGGGCGAAAAAGTAAAGGAATAATCACTGAGCTTATAAGAAATATGACGAATGCGAGTACTTTGCCGATTCACAGGTGGCACTATAACCTCTTCTGTAGACAGAATGACAGTAGTTGTCTCCGTAGTGGAAGAAGACATGGGGACATTATCCACTAGAGTGACAATATGAGAGTCAACATTGTCTACGAAAGGAACCAATATCTCTGCTGGCACGATATCTACCCAATTCGAATCACAAAATATATCATGTAGTGGGTAATTCTTGTGCTGACTGTGGGGAAGCAAATGGAAATATATGCTTAGAAAACACCACATCTCTAGTGGCATAGAGATTTCATGTTTGAAGATCAAACACTTTGTACCCCTTTGGCCTATTTGGATATCCTAAAAACACACGTTTGCTAGAGCGAGGATCAAACTTGTCTCTAGACTTCCTAATAGTTATGCTATAGCACAAACAACCAAATACTCGCAAATGATCATACCGTGGTACCTTTCCAAGTAAAACCTCAAAAGGAGTCTTGTTATCATTCACTGACAATGGCATGATTAATTAAAAAAGCAGCAGTGAGCACACATTCTCCCCAAAATTTGGTGGGCAAATTGGCTTGAAACTTTAACGCTCTAGGAACTTCCAAAAGATGGTGGTGTTTGCATTCTACAACCCCATTATGTTGAGGAGTGTAGACCCAAGTGGTCTACTGTTCAATACTATAATCAATATAATATTGCAATAATTCATTGTCCTTAAATTCAACACCATTATCAGACTAGATCACCTTAACTTATGAGGCAAACTGTTTCTAAACCCAATGCAAAAAATGCAAATATTTCTTGGCTTCAGATTTATATTTCATCAAGTAGACCTAAGTTGTCCTACTAAAATCATCAACAATAGTGAGAAAATAATGTGCTCCAGAGAATGATGGAGTATTATAACGCCCCTAAATATCACAATGAATTAAGTCAAAAATATGCGAAGTCTTATTATTTCTAACCAGAAATGGCAACTGAGTCTGTTTTGCTCGACAATAAGAATCATAAAAAATAATGTTCACTAGTACAAGATAAAGTTGGAATAAAAGGAAGGCGAGCCACTGGAAGATGTCCCAATCTCCTATGCCATAAGGTAGTATCTTTAATTGATCCATAGTCGCCAATGCAACCTCCTCTCTCATTGGTTCTAGATAGTAAAGCCCATCACGCACTTTACCCACTCCAATCAGCATCCTCGAGGGTAAGTCCTGTATGATGCATAAATCAGACCAAAAGATTAAGGAACAGTTTAGGTCCTTTGTTAAATGACTAATAGAGAGCAAGTTGAAACAAAATTTTGAAACACCAAGAACTCGCTCCAAAACCAAACATTTTCTCAGCTCAACCTTACCCAGTGCCTCCACGGTTATGGACTCTTCATTAGGTATTTTAATCGGTGACAATATAGGATCATATGTAACATTCGTCAATAAGTCTAGATTACAAGTAATATGATATGTAGCACCAATTTCCAATATCCAAGGAGGAACATGTATACCTGACGAGTTCTAAGTCAAGTGAGCATTACCAGGTGTGGGAGAAGTACCCAATGGTTGCTGCATTGGTGAGGGATTAAGAGCAGAACAAATTTGCTGCTATTGTGCTGTGGTGAGTTGGGGAAGTCGCGCCTGCAATGCTGATTGCAATGCGCCAGTGTCAGTGGATGTGGTGAAAGCCGGTGACGTTGAAAATTGAGGAGTCTGCTGCTGACAAGGTTTGCTACTCTTGGTATGTGTGGTATGCCTCCATGTGGATGGACACCCAATAAGTTGATAGCAATTCTCCTTCTTGTGATAAGGTTTGTGACAATGAGAACATTTGGGTACATTGTCAGAATCTGTTCCTGACGACTTAAGTTGTGATTTACCTTCATTCGTACTCACACGTCGTCCTACATTGAGCTTTCCTACTGCCAGTACCGTCCCTTCAATGTGAGAAGCATAATTAGAAGCCACAAGAGCTTGCTTCTCATCTTGAGCAACCATAGTATAGGCCTTGGCAAGATTCGGCAAAGGATCAAGCGCAAGGATCTGTGACCGAATGGTAGAATAGGAATCATCCAAACCCATCAGAAAGTCGAAAACTTTCTCTTCCTGATGCATATCGCATAATTTCTTTGCTACTCCATATGTACAATTTGGAATGGGACGTGAAGCCTGCAACTCATTCCATATACTCTTCAACTTTCTATAGTATGCAGATATAGGAGCCTTTTCTTGCTAAAGAAGAACAATTGAACATCTTAATTCATATATCCTCAGTGCAATGCCATGTGTATACTGCTCCTTGAGATTCAACCACCTTCTCGTGCTGTCTCCACATGAGTTGTGCCATCCTGGTGATCCTTACCAAGAGCATTCGAAATCCATGCTAGCACCAAAGCATTGCATTGAATCTAGTCCTGCAGTTCAGGAGAATCACTAGCTGGCCGTAGAATTATGCCATCGAAGAAACCTGCTTTATTCTTCACTTGTAAGGCATTACGAAAAGTTCGTCACCATGTATGATAGTTATCACCATTCTCTCGGAGAGTTTGGGTAACAAAGATCAAGCCAAGATAATCGGAAGGATGAAGATAAAAAGGTGATTTGGTATCAACGGTAACAACAACCGAAACTAAGCTTTCGTTAATTGGGTTGGTCTGATGTGCAACGGTAGATGGATTGGTGGTGTTGGCTATAGAGAAAAAAATTATGTTTTGGAACCTTGCTCTGATACCATAAATAATTTCAAGGGTGGCTGAATTCCCTGATGATTGTTATTGACAATAAGTTTTTTTTATATACATGTACAATTGGAAGCCCTAACAGGATATACACGGAAAGCTAACTAATAGCCTAAGTAATAGCCTAATCACAATTCACGTAAGGATATACATAATAATTACATAATATCACGCCAATAGATTGCCTATAAGGACCTTCTAGCCGAATGTAAGTAGCATCAAGTTCGATTCGACCCAACTTGTTGCCATACCTACCTAATAAAGTAAAGAAACTTTTAATATTTTTATTTCACTAATTGATCATAATTAGAACTATAAAAAGGTTTAATCAAATTAAATTTCACCAAGTTTAACTTGGGTTTTTTTTATTATAAATATAATGCAAAATTTTAATACGCAATTGTTCTAGGTTTGTAATTAGGGGGTTTGAATTCAATTTCTTTAACAAATTTCATGTTTGAGATAAGTTTGATTATACAAAATGAAATCAAGTTTTATAAAGACCTAGCTTTTTAAAAAAATAAAACTCATTAAATTCAAATTTGGTTTAAATAATAAATGAAATAAAACTCAATTAAGTTTATAAATGAAATAATTTATGAATATAAATAAATTAATTATATTAATATATTAAAGAAGTCCAAAATTAAACTTCTAATTTATTGTTTCATTTGATGAATGAGTTTTCAATGAATGTTGATTGAATTATATAACAATATTTTTTATATAACAATAATTAATTAATTTTCTTATGTCAACTAACATGCATTAGTTGATTCCTCATTCGTTTAATCTCTTAAAAATTACCTATACATGTACATTATTATATAAATATATTTCAAATACTTTATATATAATTATGTAATCTATTTATTAATTTTATTACGAGTAGTAGTTCATTGATGATAAAAAAGAGAATTTTTGATGATGTGATAATAATTTTTAACATATCATTTTTAAATTCATTGAAATTCATAAGTATGAGTTTGCTTAGCCTCTATTCATATAATGGAATTTTGTATCATTGCATTTTGTGAAAGATTTTTTGGCCTTAATATATATGTGGAGGTACAAAAGATATTGAAAAAAAGGTACATATCCAAAATACTACTAATAATCTTATCACTAAAAAAAACTAGTAGTTGAGATTTTGGAATAATCATATGTTATCAACCCCCATTAAGCACATAATAATGTGCAATTGCGAGCTTGTTATGAAGATGTTGAAATATAAAAGAAGGCAAGGCGTTAGTCATAATATCAACGTTTTGATAAGCAGAGGAAATATGTTTGATAGAGAGGTGATCCAACATAGGTGATCCAACATAGTTCCACAATGATGAGAGCAATGCTTTGGTACTCTTCATCAGTACTAGGTCTAGAACAGTAGGTTGTTTCTTGGTACTCCAATAGATCAGATTAGAGCCAAGAAATATATATAACCATATGTAGAATGACGATCATCAAGACAACCAACCCAATCAACATCACAACAGGCTTGTAAGGTAAAAGAGGATAACTTGAGGAAATGAATGCTATGAGAGTGTGCAGAGCAAAGATATTGTAGTATCCATTTTGCGAAAGCCCATTAAACATCGATAGACTAATGTAAAAATTTAGAGACTTTATAAATTGTAAATTGATTGTTAGGACAAGTGAGACAGAGATGTTGAAGAGCATTAATAGTGTTTCGGTAATTAATGGAATCAGAAAGTGGTTTGACATAATTTTTGGACAGAGGCAAAGATAGAGTGATGGGAGTCTAAACATGTTTGGAATTATCTAGACTAGTCCGAAGAAGGATATCTTTAGTGTATTTGGTTTGGGTAAGGAGAAGACCTTTGGACGTAATAGTGGCTTCGAGGATAAGAAAGTGATGGAGTGGTCCTAAGTCTTTAACAAAGAAGGCTTTATAAAGATCATGGGAGAGAGAGGAAATGAAAAAGGATAGAGAACATATAACTAAGATATCATCCATATAGACCAAGAAAAAGGAGGTATGAATAAATAGAGAAGGGTTAGAATTGGAAGAAGTGAAGTTAAGTTTTTGACTCAGATGATGAAACTAAGCTCAAAGAGCTTGATTCAAACCATAAAGTGCTTTGTAAAGACGACAAACATGATAAGGATAATATGGGACTGTCAAGTCAGGAGGATGAGACATAGAGACCTATTCCTGAAGATAACTATGAAGAAAGCATTATTGACATCAAGTTGACAAATTTCCTAATTTTAAAAGAAGGAAAGAGTAAGAACTAACGAATAGTTTTTGGTTTGACAACGGAACTAAAGGTATCAGTGTAGTTAACACCTAAAGTTTGATGAAATCCTTTGGCAACAAAATAAGCTTTATAGTACTGAATAGAACTATTAGGGTTTTGCTTAGTTTAAAACATCCATTTACACCCAATAACATTATAATTTGTGGGAGGAGGAATAAGAGTCCAAGTATGGTTTTAATATAGAGAAGTGAACTTATCAAGCATAATCTAGCACTATTGAGGAAATGTATTGGCTTAGTTAAAGGATGTATGGTCAAGGGAAGATATGATAAACATATAGTAAGCGATGCACTCAGGAAAGGATCACTGGTACATGTGAACATAATATGGAAGATGGTGGAAGAACAGGCTGAGTTAGAGAAGTTAGAGAGGAAATAACGTTAGGACTTTTAGGAACTGGGTTGAAAGGTAGAGGTGGTGACATAAGGGATAAGAAAGAGGATGGGGAAGCCATAGGTTGAGAGTTAGCATAGAGAAAATCATATTTGAGAAAATGAATATGTCAAGAGATATAGAGGTTGGAGGTTTTAGGGTTAAAGCATCGATATCCTTTATACTGAGAGCGGTAGCTAATGAAGACACAAGGAGTGGATTTAATGGTTAGTTTATTAGGGTGAGTGGAGCCTAAAAAGGAAAAACAAGTACATTAAAAAACTTGTAAATGAGAGAGATTAGGAGGGATGGTAAAAAGTAATTCATGAGGAGACTTATGATGAAGGATAGAGGTAGGTAATAGGTTAATGAGATAGGCAGTAATAGAAATGGCTTTAAACTAGAAGAACTTAAGAAGAGATGCATGAAAGAGAAAGGTAAGCCCTACAATGTGAAAAAACTTTCATTTAATAAGGTCATTGTTTTTAGGAGTATGTGGGATAGAAATACACTAAGTAATACCATGAGAAGGAACATATTAGGAATAGGTGCCTTTGATGAGTTCAAGAGCTCCATTGTATTGCAAAGTTTTAATAGCAGCAGAGAGAAGATTTTCATTAGTGGTTTTGAAAGTTTGAAATGTAGATAAGGCATGTGATTTATGCGTTAAAAGAAAGATCTATGTATAGCGACTAAAATTATAAAAAATGATAAAGTAATGATAACCAGAAAAGGAATCAGATAGGAAAGGTCCCTAAACATCACAATGAATAAATTGTAAAGGTTTTGTGTGATTATGAGAAGATGATGAAAAGAAAGGCAAATACATTTCCCTTAAAGACAAGAAGTATAAGGAGTTATGACATGTGATGTAATAGATAAAAAACTAGATAATCTAGAAAGCTTAAATCAACACAATGAGCAAGGCATTGATGCCCAAGATCGAACAAAACTGGAGTGACAATGAAGACAACATGATTTTTAAAGTGCAATGGAATTTTCATTAGAAAAAATTACTATATATGTAACCCATGAGAAACATTATCTTGGTTTTAAGGTCCTTCACAATATAATTAAAAGGATTAAATTTAATATTGCATGATTTATCAATAATAAATTTAGCAACTAATAAAAGATACATAGTGAGATGTGGACCATTAAAACATTATAAAGATGAAGTTGATGAATATGAGTAGAAAAGGTAAAGAGACTAGTAGAGAAAGTGGGAAAAGTTTACCTGTTATGGACAATCATTTGATTTGAACTATTTTATGGAGTTACAGATTTTGCAAAATGAGGATCAGGTGTTGTATAAGCAATGAAACCAATATCAAGTGACCATTCAATGACATAGTTGGAGTTAAAGTGTTAAGTATCCATAAGATCATAAATATTCAAAGTAGAGAAGGCTTTGGTGAGAGAAGTGGACTAATAAGGAGACCCAATTGGATGATTTTCAGACTTAGAATATCGAAAATGATAATAGGTCAAAATATGTCCCCATTTCTAGTAGATTTGACATTAGGAGGTGGTTTACTATAATTGGATTTAGGCTAGGCATATTGGCGTGGGTTGCATTTATTGGTTTTGGAATTATGTTGCTTGGTATTAGAAGTGTTGGGCCCTATTTCTGGAGTCTCACCCTTGAACCATAAAACGTGTGTGTATTATTGTCCGTCATACAAACGTGAGCATAATCCAATCAAATCATGAAGCTTAAAGTCTCATACCATTCCAATTTTTTTTCAATTGATAAACGACAATCCATTCTTATGATTATGTCCTCAATCATATTGTACCTGCCAAAATTCTCTGAGAGAAAACTCCACTAATCCCATCAGGAAGCGACCTTAAAAGATTGACTTCTCTACGACGAAGCTAAGGAGTTTTTCCACGGCGAACGGACGGGAACCTGCTGAGATCCTTTAGGAAAAGTTCGTCGCGACAATCCTTATCGCGAAACCCCTGAAATCTCAATCCCTAAACCTAAAATTTTTGATGGCTTCTACAATCACTCTTATCTTAACTCCTGCGAAATATTATAAGGCTATCCAATCCTTACTTTCACTCTAAGTTGTCCCGAATTCACTCCCTCTAAGGTAACATCATTTCATGACAATTCAACTACTAATGTTATTTCGTCAAACTCTCAAATCTCCACTCAATTTATTCACTACTTACAACTAATTCTCATCCTTCACCATTTCCTATCTTTCTTTTTCATAACACATATTACATATATATATAACAACAATTCATATTCAAAAATTCATCATCTCAAATCGATAACTTCCTCAAGTATACTTTAATTTCAATTCAACCTTATCCATTTACAAATTTATAGTTCCGCTCAACATCATCCATACATAATTCATAATTCATTAACATCAAAGAATAGAGTTTTACAAGCATTAATGGCATTCCAAGCCACAATACAACAATAATCCAAAATCTCAAAATACAAAGTTACATGAACTAGAAATCCTTAAAGTGCGACTAAAGCCTTGTGTTTTTCAAAACCAACTCAAAATACAACATAAGCAAATTCGGAGTGATGCCTTGACTCTCTTTCACTCCATCTCTTACTCATCATCTGGAGGTGGGGACGGAAAGGGGTGAGCTTAAAAGCTCGTGGGTAACAAGTTTATAATTGAGAACAAGCAAAAACCCTTTATAAAACTCATTGTCATTGCACCTTTTTAAAACCATAGTAATTCCGCATTTAAAAATCATAAAACACTTATTTAATGAAATTCTCAAATTTTCAAACAATTCACAATAGCACAAATCATGTTTGCATCAATCTTGGCAAACATATCATGAGCACATAAGCATATTAGAATGGTTTGGAAGGTCCATAAACAGAACGAGCTAGCACATTTCCCAAAAAGGGTCCTGTGTAGTCGTGAATAGAACGAGCTAACACAATCCCACATAGTGGTTTTGTGTAGTCATGAGCATGAGGGAGTCCTTGAAGGAGCTCCATGCCACTAGCGGGCAGGTGGGAGAAGCGTTTAGTCGAAGTGCACTTGACATACAAAATGGACCAAACCAAACCCATATAATATGTAATTCATGACTTGAAAACAGATTGCCCAAATGGAAACATTTTGGAAACTTGTTTTTCATGAACATGAAATGTTTCAAATGCATTTCCATTTCCTAAATCATTCACAAAATTCATGTAATAAACATATGAAGATTTCTCAAATCATTCACGTAACAATAATGCAACATTTATAAAAAGAAAATGAAATCATTTAATTCTATCACTTTTGAAAACATAGTCTTGGCTCATTAACTCTATTATAAACATAAAACCCACCTTGATTTCCTTGCTTAAAGACTTTCTCAAAGGTGCCTTACTCTTTGCTCCTCTTGCCTTCCTTGATTTCCTTTAACAATGGCCAAAAATTCCATTAAATAGGAATTCCAATTTATGATTAGGTAAATGAAGAAATTTTATAATAATTTCTTCTAGAACAATGTTCCTCATTGCCTTAAGTTTCTAATGACTCCAAAATCAATAAATTTGGTTCAGGACTCTAAAATTTATGCCCCAATCATTTTTGGTTTGTTCCAATACTAACATAACATTCTATGCTCAAAATCCCTTCAAAGATTGAGATCCCTCGAGACCTAATTAAAACTCCATTTCAACATACAAATTATATCCCTATGTCTCTAGTTTACACCAAATCAAAAATCATCTTATTTGGATAACTACAACAAAAGTTATGCCCAAAATATCGAAGAATGTTCGCGTAAAAATTTACATGCTCACCGTGGCGACGTCAAGAGTTCGCCCTCGTCACGATGAGCGGTGAACTTGACTAGAAGCACCCTCTAAGAATGTGTTTTACTCTATTTTCAACCTTTTAACCTCCCCTCTTTCAAACATAACCCATCTTAAACCTAAACCATCTCTTTTATTTCATGTTCAACTTCATTTTAACCTAATATCATTTACAGATACATCATAATCTATCTTTGATCATTAACCCTAAAAGAGAACACTTTCCTATTTCATTCATTAACAACTTCACATACATATTCAACTTCACTTAAGTTTCATTTAACCAAACCTTTGAAATATAAATCATAACTTACTTGTTGAAGCTTCAAACTCTTGAAGACCTTCACAAACCCTAGCTTTCCTCTTTTTCATTTCTTCTTCTTTTCTCTTCTTTTTCTCCTTCATCCATGTTTCTTTCTTCTCTCAAATTCAAGACACATTTTCTTCTTCTCTTAATTCCCTAAATGAATGTGCAAAGTTCATTTTTCACTTCATTTAACCTATATCATAAAAATCCTACTAACCTTGACATAAATAATTAGCTCTAAAAATTAATCCATCAAACCTCATAATTCATTTAAATCATGCTTAATTTAACAAGAAAAATTTTGGGGGCTAACAACTCTTCCCCTCTTAAAAATAATTTTGTCTTTGAAATTCTTATCTTATTGATCAGGAGTGCGGGATGTTCCTCCGTTTCTCATTTAACTTCATCACTCGAATACTTTCTTTTAAATGACTATAGTCAATAGACTTACTCCGCCTTTCAATCGCTCATTATGTATACTTGAAGAAGTTATCAACTCGAGATGATGAATTTTGCATACGAATTGTTGTTATGTTATATATAAGTGAGATGTTATGGAAAGGAAATATAGGATTTTATGAATGACGGGAATTAGTTGTAAGTGGTGAATAAAATTAGTAGAGATTAGAGAGTTTAAGGAAAATAATTGATAGTTGAATTATTATGAAATGATGCTACATTAAAGGAAGTGAATTTGGGACAATTTAAAGTGAAAGTAAGGTGAGGATAGATGTAGAAACCTTTGGGAAGGCTCTTGAGTGAGTTTTGTCTCACCTATATCTATTGGATGAGCTTTAAATCCGTTAAATGGACCTTCTCGGGCCTAGAAAGACTCCCAGCCTGGCCCATGTCCATTTATCAAATGTTAAGTCCATTAAACGAACCTTCTAAGGTCTAGAAGGACCCCCAACCTCGTGTATATCCGTTAAGTTAAGGTGTATGTCCATTTAGCAGACATACATTGTACACTTTCAGGAATTCTCGATTCTGACCCTGTAAATGGAAAAATCTCTCTTTAGGGTCTTTACGAAAGTTATAGATCTAGAAGATCTCTTCGAAACCATCCTAGAATGACCTTAATCCAATGTCTCTAGTGAAAGTTATACCTATTTTCCCAAAATAAGTACAATATGACTAAGGACATAAACATAAGAATGGATTGTCGTATATCAATCAATCAAATAAGGAATTTTTGGGATGATATAAGAATGAAGATGAATCGATGATGACTAATAGGATTTCATTAAAATAATCCTATAGGGTAATACACTCACATTTTAGAACTTCGGATGTTAGGCTCCTAAAATGGGGTCCAACACCTTATGGTAGCAGAGCGCCTCTGGGTTTAGGTCTAGGTTTAGGTCTCGGTTTAGGCTTATCCTTGGCAAGAAATGGGTAGTTTTAAAATATGAAATGAACATGCATTGTTTTAAATGAATAACATACATTGTTTTCGTATTATTTTATATGATTTCAAATTGTTTTACATGAAACATAAACTAAGGATTTTTAAATGGTTTTAAAATGAAGGAGTGATTATGCTGTCTCAAAAGAGAACTCGAGGAGCTAGGACTCGATCTTGCTCTCGCCATGGAAATACGAATGAATCTCATATCCCACAAGATGAAAGAACACACTCTGCTCTTGATTCTGAGGCATCGAATGTACGACATGAAGTCCCACTGCCTCCTCCACCTATTCCCCAAGTAATCCCCATGGATCTGAGATTCTTTCAAGCCTTTGCTCAGGCTTTCACGCATGTTATAGGCCAAGTGTTGCAATTTCCAGTGTAAGCCCCAGTGGAGAGGAGCGGACAGTATGATAAGCTCTGCAACTATGGGGCTGTCGACTTTAATGGGACTACTAATCTGGAAGAGGCTAAAGCATGGTTAAAATGAACTGAGAGAGTCCTGTATCAGATGAAGTGCTCTAATGAAGAGAAACTGGATTATGCAGTTAGTTTGCTACATGGGGATGCAATACATTATTGGGAATCCGTGCCCTATAGTCAGGTCATACCGCCGGTATTGAAATGGGAGGACTTTTTGGAAGTTTTTAAGAGGAAGTGCTTCTCGAGGGTCTATGTCCAAGAGAACGCCAGAGAATTCCTAAACCTCACACAGAAGGACATGAGTGTGAGTGAGTATGAGCTAAAGTTCACCCAGCTTTCATGGTATGCGTCCAATATTGTTACGAATGAGGAGGATAAGTGTCGTAAGTTTGAGGGAAGACTTCATTTGGAGATCAAGGACAAAGTGTTGATCCATAACTTCTGTGACTACCACCTACTGGTAGATGCTGCTCTCCAAGCTGAGAAACTAGAGAATATAAAATGTAAGGTGAATAGGAAGAGGATGACCGCAAAAGTCTTCTAAGAAAGGAATGAGTGCCCTTATACCTGAGAGGAACATGAGGAATTTCCACACACAGAGTGAAGTGGGAAGTAATGGCTCTACTAAGAACAAGCAAGCAAAGGCAGCTTCAGTGCAAGCCTCAATTGTTGGAGGCAATACAAGAATGGAGAGGAGTAGGTACACGAATCATCAATGTGAACATTGTGGGTTCACAAAGGACAGTGCTTCAAGTTAATTGGCATATTTTTTTGATGCAAAGAGAAGGGACACATGATCAGGGAATGTCCCCAGATACCAAGACAAGATGGGTCACAGATGCAAGCCCCAAAGAGAGCTGAAATAGTAGGAATCAGGTCAGCCACTAAGATGGGAAGTTTTGGATCAACAAGGAAAGTTATTCCTCCAAGAAAGCCAAGGGGTTAGGCATAAGCGAGGATGTTTGCCATGACCAAAGAGGAATCTGCAGTCGCACCTGAAGTTGTCACGGGTATAGCTCAATTATTTAATTCTGCAGTATATGTATTGATTAATTCTGGCTCTACACATTCGTTTGTTTCTTTAAGCATGACATTACATGATGTTAATCTAGTGCCATTGGATAGTCCATTGATTGTTAGTACTCCTTTAGAGAGGAAGGTGATAATAAGTCAAGCATATAGATATTGTAAGCTTTTTATTGATGGTGCTAGACTGGTGGTGGGCCTCCTGCCTTTAGATTTGAAAGGCCTAGATGTATTAAAGGGAATGGATGCCATGGAGAAATATAATGCAAAGTTAGATTGTAGCATTAAAGAGGTAGGATTTGATCTTGGAAAGGGTGAGAAGGTGATTTTTAGGGGAGACAGAAGAACACCATCACCAAGGATTATTTCGATTATGCTAGCTATCAGGATGATGAGAAAAGAGTGTAAAGCCTTCTTGGCACAAGTTGTGGACACCAATGTGAATGAAGGAAATTTAGAAGATTTTTCGATTGTGAGGGAATTTTTAGACGTGTTTCCAGAAGACTTACCTGGTTTGCCACTAGTGAGGGAAATTGAGTTTTCCATCAACCTGATTCCAGGTACTGCACCTATTTTTATACCACCGTATAGAATGGCTCCACCTAAACTGAAGGAGCTTAAGGAACAGTTCGAAGAGCTGTTAGAGAAGGGGCATATGAGGCCAAGTTCTTCGCGATGGGGAGCACCAGTTATGTTTGTTAAAAAGAAGGATGGAATATGGTGTATGTGCATTGACTATCGAAGACTCAACAAGGTGACCATTAAGAACAAGTATCCTCTACCCTGAATTGATGATCTGCTTGACCAGCTATAAGGAGCAAAGGACTTCTCCAAAATTGATCTCAGGTCAGGCTATTATCTGCTTAGAATTAGGGAATCTGATTTAAACAAGACGACCTTTAGGACACATTATAGGCATTATGAGTTCCTAGTCATTCCATTTGTATTAACCAATGCTCCAGCTACATTTATGGACCTTATAAATAGGGTCTTCAGGGAGTGTCTAGATCAATTTGTCATCATATTTATAGATGACTTTTTAGTTTACTCTGAAATCAAAGAGGAACGTGAGTAACATCTCAGTATAGTGTTTTAAACACTAAGGGAGAAGAAGCTTTATGCCAAGTTCAGCAAATGTGAATTTTGGCTTCATTAGGTGGTATTCCTTCGACTTGAAATTTCGAAGGATGGGGTATATGTTGATCCGAAAAAAGTTAAAGTAGTGGTAAAGTGGCATGCACCAAAGACAGTGGCAGAAGTGAGAAGTTTTTTGGGTCTGGCAGGATATTATAGGAGGTTTGTTAAAGGATTCTCCA
>JANZLC010000003.1:13419533-13438435 GCA_026413385.1 Erythroxylum gracilipes
CTTGATTGTATTTGTTCTTGTTCTTTTTTTGCTTAAATGAATTAGTATTTTTTCCTAAAAAAAAAAGAATGTGTCGCAACCAGCATATAATGAAATAACCAGATCCAAAGAAACGAAAGATGCTCTGACCATATTAGAGGACAAATAATTAAAAAATTCTTAATGATCTAATATGAAAGAGCCTCTGATACCACTTGATAGAATTTAATTCCTTAAGGTGAAAATAGTTACCAATTACAAAAACAACCATGTCAAATCATCAAGAATACTTAGGTTGTTATGGAAGCATACCTGGATCCATGAGAACAACGTGATTTTTTAGTTTTGCAGTTATTCGTCTTCCAAGTCAATATGTACATCTGTTTTCTTTCAAGAGTCATCTCTTCTCTAACTGATAGGATATCAGAAAAGATAATTGTTCATATCACTTGGGGACCATAACCCTAACTCTTTAAGTAATTTGTCTTATTTTTATTTTAGCCTATCATAAAATTGAAATCAGACTTTTGAGTTTCTACACATTAAAGCTCATACTTTATTAGATGTCATATAACCCAAAGCATTTAACCATAATAGATCACTTTAATTGAGCTTAACTTTATGATGACTCATAATATATAATTAATTCATTAATTCACACATATATATATATATGTACCCACACGTTGGATTAAATCCAACAGAATTTACTAATTCCATGATTTGATATAAAGTACTTATTTGCAAACGCCTAACATTTGAACGAGTTAGTGGAATTGGATGAAAGCAATGACCAATAATCCAAAATAGATCTTACACTTAAACAACACGTGAAGTAATAATGTTCTAGAATCAGAATATAAATTATCAACTTCTGTACATTTTGGCAACCTTGATTTTAATCAGTAGTTAGGATGAAACTATTATACAAAGTAATGTAATTGTCTATTTTTCTGCCTACATTGTTAATAAACCTTTAAAACCGATGGCTATCTGTAAAGCATCCCTCATCAACACGAAGGAAAATTGTCTCTGCATACTCATAATGCTTACTGCCTTCAAGCACCTCATTGCTCCCAGATCAATAGAATTTCTCCTTATCTGTTAGAAAGGCCTAACTCACCCCCAAAAGCTAGCTCAAGAGGGGGAGGTTTGCATACTATTATAAATTGTTGAATGCTCTCATACTTATTCGATGTGGGATTTCTGACACACACCCCTTAGCCCAGAGTAGGGCTGGACATCTAATAGGCATATTGGGCAAAAGGACAGAACCGGGCACTGCCCCAAACTATAGAGACAAGCAAGCTCTGATACCATATTAGAAAGGCCTAACTCACCCCCAAAAGTTAGCTCAAGAGGGGGAGGTCCGCACACTATTATAAATTGTTAAATGCTCTCATACTTATCCGATGTGGGATTCCTGACATTGTCAGCTTTCCCTAGAAACTCCTTGCCAGAGTTGTCCCTTAATGAAAGATTCCTTTTAATGTAGTTCTGGCTAAGTACCTATATAGTCCTACGTGGGGTGCACTTGATGGCCATTCAACAAAATCTTCCATTTGTAAGAGAAAGCCCCAGAACCTTGATGTTCTAAGCATAGTGCCACCATCTCTAAACCTAGGAAAATGCCGCAGCTCTGGGGATTTTCCTTCACAGAACCTAGAGCATAGAGGGCAAGAAGGACCATTTTACTTGCCTTCGATGTAGTCTGCTCCAGACATTATACTGAAAAACATGACCACGTGAAAGCACCCCAGCAACAGACTTGCCTCCACTTCTCACAATCCGATCAGAACTTCAGTGGGATCATTGAGACAAAATTCTTACACAAGCCACATCTGAATACATCAGGTCCAATACATGATCGATAAAAAATTTCAGATA
The DNA here is from genome assembly GCA_026413385.1 of Erythroxylum gracilipes. Classification (NCBI taxonomy): domain Eukaryota; kingdom Viridiplantae; phylum Streptophyta; class Magnoliopsida; order Malpighiales; family Erythroxylaceae; genus Erythroxylum; species Erythroxylum gracilipes. The sequence continues at coordinate 13,421,400 of JANZLC010000003.1, forward strand.
TTGTTAAGATATATGGTATATATCTTTTATTTAGTTTTGACATCTTTTTTATTAATTGTACATATAAGTTATTAATTAGAGTTTGACTTTAATTCAAAAAATTATTGAGGATAATCTTCTAGTTTTGATAAAGTTCTATTTTTAATTGATGTGTATCTTAGCAAGATGTGGTGTGGATCATGTGAGCGTGAAGTCATGGTAAAGTGAGCACGTCTCTAGCTTTGAAGTTGATCTACATCTCCTATTAATGGTTATGTGTGCATTAATTGCCTATGAATGTGTGGCATAGTAATGTGTGTGCATTAATGGCTAATGAATGTGAGGCATAGTATGTTGTGCGTTAATTGATATATGGGAGTTACTTGTCAATGAAATTCATACGGTGTTGATGTGAGTAGAAGTCTATCTCTTGGAGAGTGGTGCATGTGCGTGAGTCACTGAAGTTGATGGGTTATGTGTCTATGAAGAAAATAAGAGCTTGCGACATATATTAAGAAAATTGTTGAAGAACGTGCAGGTGTGCCTGGGTGTAGCCTTGGAAGGGAAGTCACGTGTATGTGTGTAAACATCGATTGCTGGCTGCGTATATGTGGATACTGGGAAGATAACGATCTTGGTTTTGTTTTTGGTCTCACGGTGGCGGCTATGTACATGTGTGAGCTGATTGAATATATGCTGCAATCCTTCATGCGTGAGTTCTTTGTGTGGTGAAACTGTTGCAGTGGTTAACGTTTGATAGGTTGTGGCGTATGTTGGTGAATAAAGCTAAACAACGTTTGATGGGTTGTGTGAGCCACGGTGAAGGAGGTTTGTGAGTAAGCATTAATGTTGCAGACGTGTTTCATTATTGAGCATATCGAAGTGAATTGTTGGTGTCTATATGAATTAGCCTATTATTGTTTCCACAACTTCCAGATATATTTCAGTGTAATGGAACTCATCGAGAAGTTGTTCTTTTTATCTCAAGTGTATTTAGTTTTCATTCTTTATTATTTTAATCACTTGAGTTATTTGTTCATTATTCTTTCGTTGAAAATCCTCTGTTAAGGTTAGTTTGAGGTAGTCGTACTATTGGCTGTGAAATTCTTTCACGGGAAGTGAGGTTGAGGGATAGTGTCAAGGGTTGAGTGATATCGGCTCAGTAAAGCCTTAGGTAAATCTATTGTACTTCAATGAAAGTTATTAAGCTGGGTGAGGGCCCTGCAGATATAAGTAAGGTGTGTCGAACTGCATTACCAAATTTTTAGTGTTTTTATTATTTCGTTTTTGCTTGGTTTTATTTTGTTGGTGCTAAAGAAGTTTGGGGAAAGTTTGCGAAACAATTAACCCCCTTCGGTTTTCCAATTGGTATCAAAGCAAGGTCACCGATTCAGAACTTGGTAGCAAGTTGGTACAGGTCCTAGTTTCGCGAACATGGCTAAAAGAGAGGCACTACAGGTGGAAACTGGAAAAAGTGTGAATGTTGTGGAAGATGAAAACGAAGATTTGGTGCTACTCACACGAAATTTTGGTAAATAGATGAAAAGAATGAAGAAGGACAGATCCGACTCCAGTCAATGTGGCGGAAGTTCATTGAGTAACAATTCAAGACAACAAGTCAAAACACAAAAGGGTGAACGGAAGGCAAGGAGAATCCAATGTCTTGAATGTCAAGGTTTCGGACACATTCAATCCGAATGTGCTAATACTTTAAAAAAGAGAAAATGAAAGTCTTTCACAAGCACCTGGATTGAGAATGATTCCGAGAGTGAATATGGTAGTGAAGAAGAAATAACGAATAGTGATGTGTTAGTTGCCTTACATAGCAAAAGTCAAGTTACTTGCTTAACAGTAACTGAGAAGGAAGTAACTGAAGGCCAAAAAGGGAGAAAATTGGAAAATTTTGAAAACATTTCAGCTCAAGATTCAATATCAGATTATGACAGTGACGGAAGTGGCCTAGATGATAAAAATGAGAATATTTATGAGGATTACAAAGCTTTGTATGAAAAATGGGTGAAAACACATAGAAAGAATGAAAGATTGAAGGAAGAGAATCTTTCTATGAAGAACGCCATACAAGAGTTAGAAAACAAGGTGATGTTGACGTCGGATGAGCTTGGTAAAGCTAGAATGAAATTGATAAGTACTGAAAAGGGATTGAGGATGTTGAATGGAGGCACGGAAAAACTAAATAAGTTGATAGAAACTGGTAAGGTTAAAGGAAATTTTGAAGGCATAGGCTATAAAGGCGAGTGTTCAAAAGTGAATGAAGAAAAGTTTGAAATGTCCAGACCAGCCCAAAAGGTAGAAGCATAAAAAAAGAGTCGAAGATTTATACCCACATGTCATTTTTTTGGAGTTATCAAGCACATAAGGTTTAGATGCTATAAGATGTTACAAATTATGTGCTAAAGAGGTCAAAATCGAAAATCTAGACACTCTCTATTAAATTTCCAGTGGCAACCCATGGTAACGAAGCAAGCTTGGATTAGAAAGGGTCAAGTACAAACACAAAAACATAGTAAAAGAAAAATAAGAAATTGCCCAGATTTGCAGTTAGTTGCTGCTGAGGAAGTAACTGCAAGATCTGCAGTCAGTTACTATTGAGGAAGTAACTGCACAAACTGAAGAACTTTCTGTTATTTCGGATGATGAATCACCCAAAACACTAGAAGCTAATTTGAATCGAGATTTTTCATCTCAAATTCGAAGAAATCATCTAGTAGAAAATGTTGTTGGAGATGTCAGCGAAAGAAGAAAAACAAGAGAAAGAAAAAGGGTTAATTATCGAGAACTTGCAGGCTACTTATGTTATACATCTTCATTTGAGCCAAAGAGTAAGCCCAGGTTTGAGATTCTTCGAGAGGCACATGGACAATGTGCTTTACATTTTTGAAGTTTTTTTTTGTGTTGTTAAAAAACAAAAAAGAAAAGAAAAGAAAAGAGTTTTTTTAGTTATTTATTTTTTTGTTTCTATTGTCGTCCCATCTTTTTAGTAGTTTGCATTGTGACTTCTATTTGACTCCACCGAAGACTTCTCAGCTCTCTCATCGATATGGATCTCTTACGGGCATCTCTCTATCTTTCGGGCATATCTCTTAGTGTTTTGAATGGTGGTAATTTTTCTTCTTGGCGTATTTATGATTCTTCTGTTGCATCTATTGGTGATTATTATGATTATGTTTTTTTTGTCCCAAAGAGGTGACATCAGATTATTTATGGTGAATGTTCCATTTAGAAGGAGATTTTAAGGTATATGTGAGACTATTCGTCTTACTTTTTGGCATCTTTTGTCCCAAGGGGGAGAAATTTGGATGATTGGATAACTTGATGTTCTTTGGAACTTGATGTTTGATTAAAGGAGAGTATTTGTCTTATGAATTCGATACTTATATATCCAATTATGTTATTCAGTAGGAGTTTCATATTTGTGACAAATAATGCCAAAAAGGGGGAGATTGTTAAGATATATGGTATATATCTTTTATTTAGTTTTGGCATCTTTTTTATTAATTGGACATATAAGTTATTAATTAGAGTTGGACTTGAATTCAAAAAATTATTGGGGATACTCTTTTAGTTGTCATAGAGTTCTATCTTTAATTGATGTGTATCTTGGCAAGATGTGGTGTGGATCATGTGAGGGGTGAAGTCATGGTGAAGTGAGTACGTCTCTAGCTTTAAAGTTTATCTACATCTCCTATTAATGGTTATGTACACATTAATGCCTATGAATGTATGGCATAGTAGTGCGTGTGTATTAATGGCTAATGAATGTGAGGCATAGTATGTTGTGCGTTAATTGATATATGGGAGTTACTTGTCAATGAAATTCATACGATGTTGATATGAGTATAAGTCTATCTCTTAGAGAGTGGTGCGTGTGCGTGAGCCACTAAAGTTGATGGGTTATGTGTCTATGAAGAAAATAAGAGCTTGCGGCATATATTAAGAAAATTGCTGAAGAACGTGTAGGTGTGCCTGGGTGCAGCCTTGGAAGGGAAGTCACTTGTATGTGTGTAAATATCAATTGCTGGCTGCGTATATGTGGATACTAAGAAGATAACGATCTTGGTTTTGTTTTTGGTCTCACGATGGCGGCTATGTGCGTGTGTGAGCTGATTGAATATATGTTGCAGTCCTTTGTGCGTGAGTCCTTTGTGTGGTGAAACTGCTGCAGTGGTTAACGTTTGATGGGTTGCGGCATATGTTGGTGAATAGAGCTGAACAACATTTGATGGGTTGTGTGAGCCACGATGAAGGAGATTTGTGAGTAAGCGTTAACGTTGTAGACGTCTTTCATTATTGAGCATATCGAAGTGAATTATTGGTGTCTATGTGAATCAGCCTATTATTATTGCCACAACTTCCAGATATATTTCAGTGGAGCAGAACTCATCAGGAAGTTATTCTTTTTATCTCAAATGTATTTAGTTTTCATTCTTTATTATTTTAATCACTTGAGTTATTTGTTCATTGTTCTTTCGTCAAAAGATTGATTATGAAAATCCTTTGTCGAGGTTAGTACGAGGCGGTCGTACTATTGGGTATGAAATTCTTTCACAGGAAGTGAGGTTGAGGGATAGTGTCAAGAGTTGAGTGGTGCCGGCTCAGTAAAGCCTTGGGTAAATCTATTGTACTTCAGTAAAAATTATTAAGCTGGGTGAGGGCCCCATAGACGTAGATAAGGTGTGCCGAACTGCGTTACCAAATTTTTAGTGTTTTTATTATTTCATTTTTGCTTGATTTTATTTTATTAGTGCCATAGAAGTTTGTGGAAAGTTTGCAAAACAATTAACCTTATTCGGTTTTTCATATACAAAAGGTGCAGACAGCAAAATCAGTGCCACTGCTAGCACTACTCCAAGATTAGTATCCCGTTGCAAAGAAGTGGCATCAAACTCCTTCTGAGGAGTTGGAAGTCTCCTGGAATTTGACTTGGAAAAGTATTAGAGATGAATGAGTTTGGATGAAAAAGATTGCAACTTGCAAAGTTTCGATGAGATGACAGACATGATTTGAACATCGGTTCAGTGTCACTACCATCTGAAATGGATGAAGTGAAATCAACAGTCTCAAGATTGTTAGATAAGAAGATTGATTCTAGGATTATGCTGATGAAGTACAACGAAAATCACATAAATAGCTCATTGGTGCAGGGGAAACTGTCCAAGAAGTTGACCTAGCAAAGAGAAGAATGCGCAATACTTGTTCAAGCAAGGCTTTCAAACGATTAAGGAAATCACATTACAATATTTTGGATAGCAATCTCTCCACTTTCCCCACCACAGCCGCCCATTGTAAGATGGATGCAATTGCTGAATCGATGATACTAGGTTACATGATCGAGTGGGTAGTCCAATTTAAATCAATCACATTTCATTACATTTTCTAGTTGATGGCTCGTGATTATCAACATTGAGTTCCTGTATTGCTCCATGGCGGACCATCGAAAACAGTCCAACTCCATCGAAAGCAGTAGTGATTATCAACATTGAGTTCCTGTATTGCTCTATGGCGGACCATCAAAAACAATCCAACTCTATCAGAAGCAGTAAACTGACAATTAAGAAAAGACGGTTGCCGCTCATCAATTCATTAACTTCACTGTTTGATGATGTTGTAGAACCATAGACCATGTGACCGACATGCGAATCATATGGAAGTACTTCAAACTGGAATCTAATACTATCCTGATGGGTCAGTTTTGTTGGCCAGTAAGGCTCACGTGGAACCATAGACCATGTGACCTTGTTATTACCTTTTTATCACACTACCAAAACGATATAGATAGAGTTCAATTGGACTGTTGAACTTTGGTCGCTTTCTGAATATAAAAGAGAACGAAAATTTATCAATATTTACCTCTAATAGAACACATAATGACTCTTATGTTAAGGTATTGAATTATAAGTTCTTTCTTTTTTATATACTCACACTCTCCACTTGTATATCCTTCTGATGTAAGATTACTACTAAATTGTTACCAGGTTGAAGACTAATCTATTCAAAAACAACGTTATTCAAATTTGAAAAGAGCTCCACGGAACATGTCTGTAATTGGATTTTGTTCCGTACATGTTCTTGTTCATTAGCAATGAATATGTGCTTGTTCCAGCCATGAACAACTTGAATCTAGACCATTTCCGCTTACAAGTTAATCAAGTTTCGATAATTATTAGACATTAATGATTGGTTGCCCGCTAGGCGAGCAAGAACAGCTCGCTTCATATTCAAACGTTAGAAAAATCCAAACAATGTAACCCAAAGTTTGTTCTCAGTCGGGTTATACAATATAAATGTTTTGAAAAGGAGATATAAAGCTTGCAGTTTGCGACAGAAATACCAACTAGACGCAAAACTAAAAGAATTCTGACTTTATCTAGTGTTTATAAACCCTTTACAACAACCCAAAAAAAAGGGAAGAAAAATCTCATGCTTTTCTTGTGAGGTAATTCTAATTTACTTTGCTCGTCCAGGTCTTTAGAACTTTAGACCTTATTTAGGTATAATGACATCTTTCATATGGAATTTGCGGGGTACAAGGTTCACTTATGCTCTTGGCCATGTATATCTGTGGCAGCATGATCTCACTCTCAGTTTCTACTTTCTTGCTATTCCATAGACTTGAGGATTCGTAATAGAGGCACTAGACAAGAAAGCCGTGTTCAAATCAACATTGGAGAAACCAGCTTTATAAATATCTTTCCCTGTTTCCCTGGTCAGGCGGCAACCATCAGAAACAGCCTGTTGCAGTGGATCAAGAACACCCTGAATGAACCGAAGAATTGTTCCCTCTGCAACCTCAATAGAATTTTAAACACCATATTAGGTGAGGAACAACCTTAAAGTGCCATATCACTTTTGTTTCTTGAATTAAAGCACATGTTATATTACCTTTTGCAGCCACATGCTCCACAAATACATACACACCTCCAGGTTTAAGCACTCTCTTCACCTCTAGACAAAACAAGAAGTTCAAGCATCTCGTCAGTTGCTTAGAAGTAGCTCCAGTTTTTAAGGCAAGCACTCTCAATTTGTGTACGTTCAAGATGGTATATTCTAATATAAGGAAGTTAAAAGGGACTACTTGTGAATGAAGCATAAGTCAAACAGTTGTTCCAGAAAAATTGCAAGTCCCAGAAAATTTACTTACCTTGCAGTGTTTGATCAACATCTTTAACTGAGCAGAGTACAAGAGTTCCAACAACTGCATCTACAGAAGAATCGGTTAATGGTATAGCCTCCCCAACCTGCACATAATCATCGAGTTAATGCCCCTGAAAAGAAAATTAGTACAACTGACATATCAACCTAAACAAAATGGGATTATCAAACTTGTCAAGTGATTAAAAGGACAACTTTTCTATGCAAAGAAAACAACGTCCTGGGCATGCGTGATAATCTGTGTCTTGTGTGTTAAGAACATAATTTATTTTATATACAGTGACCATGGGAAAAGTACACATACTGCTTGGATAAACTTGAAATTCATAGGCGATACACCAGCAGATAATGCTGCTGCCTGAGCATATTTTTCCATTTTTCTGTTAGGATCCATACCCAAAACCTGGACATCTGCGCCATTGGTATAATACCGGAGATTAGAACCGGTACCAACACCAATCTCCAAGACATTCTGTGCCTTCCCCCTCAAATTTGCAAAGAGCTGTGACTTGTACCCTCCAATCTTCACCAATAAGATACTACAACATTAGAAGAGAAACAAAAAACAGAAAGGGACGCTGGAGATCAAAATTTGCAAGAACTAATCTTTGTTTGGAAATACAACTGACCTCTGCCTCATAAGACTTCATGGAAGAATTCAGAACTGATGCATAAAATTCCTCATACCAATCGGGTCTTGGAGGATGAAATCTATTCAATATAGTCTGGAAGCATGTCACTTGGATTAAATCAAACCAAATATTTCTCCATATACTAGTTAACCATCAACTATTAGTATTCGTCATGATACCGTATAATCAGACATTGAATCAGGAGAAGCCTTTGAATGAGGAGGACAAATTGGAAGCAAACCTGTGGCTGCGGCGAAAAAATGCCTTCTACCACATGGGCAAAGTCCATTGGCACGCAAAGGCATCATTTTTGTGGTCGCAGATTCGGCCGAACTCTCTGAAGTGTTGAATTGCATCTTGACACAAGTCAAGGGTGTTCCTTTTGTTGGTAAAACTTGATGGGACGAGCGATGAGCGTTGAAGCTGAAGAGGATGGTTAAGGACAAAGGAGAGCAAAGGGGAATCATCCTAAAGTCTCAAGTGATTTAACTGGTGCGCACCCAGAAAGAGCTTGAGTCCAATTCATGATAGGCTTACAAGCTAACTCATTTTCAAGTGAGTAATTAGTGGTGAAAGCCGTGATAAAAGGTGTAAAAGACAATATGGCCCATAGCCTCTGTGATTGCATGGTTAAAGTATCGCCCAAAATATTTCATAAAGTTTTGACCCGGACTCATAACTTTACATACAAATAATCATTTCATTGCCAAGTCATAATACATCTATTAACGTAATCTGGCGGTCTTTAAGCATCTAATTAGCTATAATTTCCTCCTAAAATCATGTACATTAATGCTGTATAATATTTAATTAATTTGTTTCTTTAATTAGAGTCACCTAGAGTGTATAAATAGATGGATGTATATCACATTATAGACACACATAAATATAGATAACATTTCTACATTTCCCTTTAGTTCTCTATTTCTACACGGTATCAAAGTCTCCTTTGTAAGAAAATGAGTCAAATTTTTGAAGTCTTCTTTATTCTTTCTCAAAGCATCCTGCTTTTGTATTCTGAGTTTCTAAATCTGCTTTGAAAACAAATTTTCCATATATCAAATTGTTACTCCTCTTGAGTAGATTACAAAGATGTAAAATCATCATCGAAAGCCTCCCTATGCACTGTCACACGCCACCTAAAGCCATTAGATTTCGAAACCCTAGTTGTAGGTGTTTGAAGGAAGAAGAAGACCTAAACGACATCGTTTTGCTTGAAAACTAAACGAAACTATTTATTCACAGGAGGTGGGAAACACATCAACACCATGTCATCTGCCCTGTAATCTAGAATCCTAATCATTACCATGTCACTTGCCACATATTACCAGCTCATTGCCATCACAGCACACATACTTACACATCATCTATACTCGTGTCTTTACCTTATTTGTCTATGTGTCCACTTCTCCTTAATTCAATTTAGATCTCGATTTAATTTGAAAAGTAGTTGATTGATATTTTAACCGCTTGGTTCAATATATTTTAATTTAGGTTCTCTATAAACCATATCGGTTCCTAAGATTTTTTGACGTTTTGAATCCAATTATGAGGTCAGAATAACCAAATTCTATCTCTATAAGTAGGTTTTTTCATATTTTATTGTCTTCTTTCATTATAGATGCCTCTAAACTTTCCCAATACATTCCCAACCTTATTAACATAATCTTTGAAAGCTTAAACTATGATCTTTAGTCTAAAGAAATGTGTAGCTTTCTTAAGGGAAGATCTTTTGGGGCATTGTTACTGGAAAATACCTAAATCCACTCAAAAGAAAGATGAAAACATTGTTGTATTCACTAAATGATTGGGGCATAGAATGGAATGAACCATTAAATCCTAACTTGGTTTCAAAATAAATGTGCAAAAGCCATCAAACTTGACTTTTGACACTTTAACATAACTCAGGAGGCATCAAATTTTTTTGAAAAATTGTTATTATGTATCGGATGATGTCTACCAATTTTAGTTGTATAGGAGACTTTATCTCATGTAATAACCTGGACAATACACAATTATATGTATGAATTGCAAGAACTTTAGGATTAACTAGTACTTGGCGATTATGTCTGGCCTAGTCTTAATGCCTACTACGATCTATGCAAATCTTCGAGATTGTCAATATATATGAAATTTACTTATAACTCTCAAGGATGAATTTGAACCCATTTATAGCTCTCTTCTTCCTAGAGGAGCTATACTCAATCTTGACATTATCATTAAGGAGCCCATCTTACAGGAAAGTTGCCTCAATATGCTTCGAATGGAGAAATCTATTCCATCTATTGATATTATCTTTGCAACTCATATTTTCATGTAAGACAACTACTGCAAAAAGCTCAGACATCATATCTCTGAATGTAAAAAATGACTCGAATAGAGCTCTAGACAAGGGAATTCTTCTAAGTCTCTCAAACATGCTTCCATTGGTACTCCTACCATCGAGGGGTCATTAGAAAGCACTTTTCCCAAATTCTCTTTAACGAATCTCTATGCCTTTCTTTTGTAACTTCCACTAGATTCTGGTATAATCTCCTTCTTTGCCCTATCTGTCACATCAGGTATCTCAAACTTTTGGTACCTCAATTCTGCCTATTGTAATCATATGACCTCTTTTTTTTATTCTTGAATCTTTAACAATAACATCTATTTCAAACGTTGTTCATACTATCGATAATTTTACTGTGCATGTAAAACATATAGGTACCGTTCACACATCCACATTACATTTACCTGAAACCTTTCTATTTTTCAAACTCTTATTAGAACTTATTTTTGTTAGATAATTATGTGAACTTAGTGTTAACTTATCCTTTTTTAGTCATGGTTGCATTGTGCAAGATCCACAGATAGACAAGATCTTTAGAAAAGGATGTAATGTTAGACAACTATTTAAGCTTACTTTACTAAAGCTTCCTTCAAAGCTTGTTGTTAGTGTTGTCAACTATCATATATGACACTCTCGTTTGGGTCATCTTTCTAACTATAGACTAGGGTCTTTAATCTCTAACGGTATGTTAAATTAAGACTAAACATTTCGATTATATCCCTTATCAACTATCTAAAAGTTATGCTTTACCATTTTCTCTCAATTTCTATCTCTTTAGGACCTTTTGATCTAACTCATTCTGATATTTAAGATTCTGCACCTTATGAAACTATGGGTAGCATGAAATATTATGTGATATTTTTCGATGATTTTTCTCTTTATTCATAGATTTATCTAATACTACATAGATCTAAAATATTCTCTATTTACTCGCGTTTTGGTTATATGATTCACACTTAGTTCTTTTGTAAGATCAAAGTATTTCAGACTAATAATGCAACGAAATACAAAGATACAAAATTCATCAAATTTCTTAATCAACAAGGGACCATCATTCAGTGATCTTATCTAGCACATCTTAATAAATGATTAAGCCAAACATAAACATATACATATTCTTGACATTATTCGAGCCCTTCTTATATCATCTTCTTATCCTGAAACCCTTTGGGTAGAAGCAACCTTTACTGTTGTATATACTATCAATCGCATTCCCTCTCTTATCATAGGTAATATCTCTCCCTATGAGCGTTTATTCAATCATGCTCCTAATTATCATTCTTTTAAAGTTCTTGGAAGTACGTGCTTTGTTTTATTACAAACTCATAAGGACACCAAACTTGAAACCAAAGCAAGTTTATATTGTTTTATAGGATATAGGATAAAGCACAAAGGATATAGATGTTGGGATCCACTATCTTAAAGACTTAGAATCTCTCGGCATATCACTTTTTAGGAACATAAAATGTTTTCCACAATATCAAAATTTTAAGTTAGCGAACCCTCACACAATTTTTTTTCCTGACCATACCATACCTTTGTTTCCTGATATTTCTTTTGCAAGTCCATCTTATAGCTCTAATAGCTCAACATATCCAACGCCTAATTTTGTTATATCTTCTCTGATTGCATATCCTCCATCCTCACCAAATAGCTCTTCCTCTTTTATTCATTCACTAGAATCTACTGAGTCTCCACATCCCCTCCATTGATCCTCTTGAGTAAGTCAATCATCTATTTGTCTTAAAGAATTCTATATTTATTCCACTATTTGTCTCTCTATATGAACCTCGCACCTATTACGAGGCCAGCCCTAATCCCTTACAACAACAAGCAATGAAGGAAGAATTACAAGCTCTCTCTAACATTAACACTAACACCAACACTTAGGACTTAGTTGACCTATCTCCAAATAGGTTATTGGCTGTAAATGGCTCTACAAAATCAAAACTCGAGTTGATAGATCAGTCAAAAGATACAAAGCATGATTGGTTGCAAAGGGTTTTACTCAAGAATATGGTATTAAATACGAGGAGCCCTTTGCTTCAGTCACTCACCTAAAGTCAACCCATATTCTTATTTTCATAGCAGCAATCAAGCATTAGGAATTGTTCTAGATGGATGTGAAGAATGTCTTTGTTAATAATGATGTTTATGAAGAAGTATATATGTAACCTCCACCTAGGTATGCTTATCCACCTAATAAAGTTTGTCGTCTTCACAAAGCCTTATATGGCCATAAGTAAGCTCCTCGAGCATGGTTTGCTAAATTCAGCTTCATCATAAATTGTCTTGACTTTACATCCAGATCTTATGATCATACGTTATTTATTTGAAAAACTGATCAAGGGTGCACTGTTCTCCTTTTATATGTTGATGACATGATAAGCATCGACAATGACACTCAAGGGATTGCTACTCTCAAATATTGTCTTCATCAACAATTTGAAATGAAAGATTTAGTTCTTGTGCACTATTTTTTAGGTATTAAAATATCTTTTGAAGATTTAAGTTATTACTTATATCAAGCCAAGTATGCCACTGATCTTATCTCTCGTGCAAGTTTTATTGACACCATGATTGCTAGCACTCCACTCGACTCTAATGATCATATCTCTGCCACTGATAAAACTCCTCTGAGTGATGGTACACTTTATTGAAAATTAGTTGGTAGTCTTATATACCTTGCTATCACTCGTTTAGATATTGCTCATGTAGTTCACATTGTCAATTATTTCATATCTGCACCTCGTACCACTCACTTTTTTTATTGTTCTTCGTATACTCTGATACATTTGAGGCAACTTGTTTCATTGACTTCACTTTAGTCATTCATCTTCATTAGACTTAAATGTATACTCTAATGCCAACTGGGTTGGAGACCCTACTGATCGTCGATCTTCCACTAGATATTATTTTTTTCTTGGCACCTCTCTTATTTCTTGATGCAGCAAGAAGTTAATGATTGTCTCTCACTAAAGGATGGATATTTGAATATATTTTTACACCCATGTTTGATATATTATGCTTGATCTTTTATAATTTTATATTTGGTGCTTAATTCGCTCTAAGTGCTCTCACTGATTATAATTGCGTTCACAAACTTAAAGGAGAAGAATTAAAAGGAAAACTCAGTATAAAGTGAAATTTTGATGCATAGAAGCTATGCACAATTTTTAACATAAATGGAGAGTCCATATCTAAATGTTGTCTTAGAAAATAATTAAAGGACGTCTCAAGATTTTCAAGAAGCTCAGATTCGTAGCTATTCGAATTCGTTTGGACCAGCAACCATTTGTTTAAAGTAAAAATTATTTCTACAGAATTGGCAACCTAACCACTTGAGCTTTACATGGACATATTTGAGGCTTATGAGATCTAAGTAGGGTGATTCAAAAGCTCAGATTCAATCCAAAATATTGGGACATAATTCATATGTACGACTCGAGGCTTAAAAGTGTTGTTTTGAGTGGCTGAAAAGGCTGAGAATGAGATACGAAGTCTGTCTCAGCCTAGTCTAACCTTCCCTTGGTTTTTGGCCTATAACTTTCGTTATAGGGATTTGTAATCAAAAGAAGATCCGTTGTAAAGCTAAGAAGTGGAGCTACAATTTATTTGAAGACATCATGACCTAAATATAAAGATATTGAGGCCAAAAACTTAAAGGAATGTTAGATTGTACATCTGTCCATGTAATTCTGCAATTTTCAAATGATTCTGATTATGCACAATTCGTGCATCTCCACAAAACCCTAAATTTCATGATAAAAAGACATTTTCAAGAGGAAAAGAATAAAGTAGACTTTAGGAGGTGATTTCTAGAAATGGAGAATGTCTAGAGGGGACGATTTTGGTCCAGGGAAGCGAAAAACACGAAGAAATCATCAAAAAATCAATCAAAATATAAGAACATACCTTAAAAGACAATAAGGGAGATTTAGAATTATATGTTTGATTTCATGTTCGATCATGTGTAACTAAACATCTAGTTAGTATTTAGGTTAGATGAACCTTATATTAATACTTTGATACAATTTGATTCCTTTATTAATGCAATTGGTTTAACTGATTATTGTGATCTGATTATGTGTTTTATTGATAATCTGACTTCATATGTAGAGATTAAGAAATCTTAGTGTAAATAAATCTACCGTAATTAGAAGGAGTTGATTGCAACCCTAGAGATAGAATGACATAAATCCTCATGATTAGGGGAAAAATTAATAGAGGGACTCATAAATCAATAACACAATCCTATAATATTTAACCTAAGCAATTCGGTTAGAGACCTTAGGATTAGTTGTTAGTCGACTCAAGGTTAGATATTAGCATATTATAAGAGTCTCGACGATCTAATAAAAGATCAATCTGTTAAGGTTTTAGGGGGGATTTGAGCCTAGATACTAATTTCTGATAATGATAGTTTTCTAAGTGAATTCCACTTTCTATGTGTTCATTATTGTTTCCTATTTTATTTTATTTGTTTTAATTTCTGTTCATTAAAAATCTAAAATCAATCATTATGCTAGATAATAGGGGAAGGGTGATTAATAGTATTCATAATATTTATGGGATCAACTTGTACTTACCGATACTAACTATAGCTATGTTGTGCACTTGCAGTATTAAATATTGACTACTCATGAAAAAGGTCAACCACTTACTCAAGAACTGAATCAAAATATCAAGCCTTGGTTGACACTACCTCTAAAAGTTTATGGTTACGATGGTTACTTCAAGACATTGATGTCACTTTTCTTCAGTAGTTCCTCTCTTTTATGATAATCATAGTGCCATGTAGATTGCTCACAATGATGTCTTTCATGAACAAACTAAACATATCGAGATCGATTGTCAACTTATGTGTCATCATGTGCTTCACAAAACTATTCAACTTGTCTTAATCTCATCTTAAACACAAGTTTTGATTTTACCAAATCACATTCTCTTTGACATTTCCAAGAACTACTCACTACTACCTTGAGTTTGAGGGGTGATATTAATGTAATCTTGGCAGTCAACTTTAAACATCTAATTAGCCTTCATTTTCTCCTAAAATCTTATATATTAATGTTGTGTAATTTTTAGTTGATTTGTTTCTTTAATTAGAGTCACCTAAAGTGTATAAATAGATGGATGTATATTACTTTATAGACAAACAAAATTACAGAGAACATTCTTACATTTCTTCTTCGTTCTCTATTTCTACAAGATCAAATGGAAGTTTCAATGTTTAGTTTTAAGTACCTTTTGATAATACCTCATATATCATCCTTTTTAGATGTACAATAAAAAATTGAAGACCTCAAATCTTAGAGCATCATATTACTGAAAACAACTTATAGTAAGTTATCCCATATTCTTATCTAAAATGTTGTAGAATTATTAGAAACTAAAAATTATATCAAAATTATTATATTGGTTAAGCACACATTTGTGTGAATTGAATAAACGCATGTTATTTATAAAAGTATCATTCCAATACACTTTTCTACATAATTTCAATATTTTTGTAACAAATTACAAAGTATAACTATTACATTTCACCAACCAAAACTATTAGAACAACAACACGTCACAAGTTAGTAAGTTTTGGTGCTTGAGTTATCCTAAACTCAAGCCATGGGATTGTTCTTCACGAGACTTCTCTATCTACATTTAAATCAATTTTAATATTTTGAAGTCTTGCTTACAATATATAATATTATTTATTTATCATACAATTTTTTTATCATATTTTTTAGTTTCATTTAATTTTTAAAATTCAAAATAAAATAATATTGAAATTATTAAATTTTAATTCAATGTCATTTTAAAATTATAAATAGAGAAAAAAACTAATTAAATATAATGGAGGGAAATGTATGATAGTCAAACAATATTATAAAAAACAAGTGATAATTTTTAAAATATGATAATTAAAATGAGAAAGGACCAAACTATATAAGACTCAGTGCAATTGATCTATAAAATGTCATTCATAATTTCTTTGTATTATCTTTTATATATGGAGAAATAATTAGAGATGTTTTTGTGTGATTTTTTTCTCATTATATTTGGATTTTAAAGCTACTGTTGAAAGCTTGACTTGGAAAATAAACTACTGCTCAGAGTTTCTAACCTTTTCTTATGTTGTGAAAAGTATGCTTAAGATGTTTCTTAATTAAATGACTATGATATATACATACACATCTAAAAATAGGGAACATTTTTTTTCTGGGGATGCACACTAATTTAAGTTATTGAAAAATTAGTCATGATAAAATTGTGGGTACAACAAAATAAATTTATAGTTTTCATTCAAATAATTTTATGTAGATAAAATAATGCTAATTCCTTAAAATAATGCTAATTCCTTTAGTGTCTTCCGTTTTATGTAGCTAAATATTAGGATTTACCAATTTTGATTAAAATTAAAATTTAAAGTATAGTCATAATGTAACTTTAATTTGATAATTATAAAGGTTTAAAAAAATCAACCTCTCTTATAATTTTTACTAAAAGTCCTATGCTTTAGAAATTTCTTGAGAATTCTTTTTAAGTTCAGAATCAATCTAAGTTTTGCTATTAACTTTCATTAACACAACAATTTTAACACATGACACTTTATATACACAACTATATCAAAGGACGTGATTTTGAATTAGCAAATTATACGAGTGATATCATATTTATATATCAATAATTATGTTAAAATATAATTGTATTTATTATATAAAATTAATTTATTTTTATTAAAAATTATTAAATATATATTTATATTACTTTAATTATTAAAATTTCCAGCAACACATACCAACTGTTATCTGTAACACCCAAATACCCCCTGGGAGGATACATAGATGTCACCCAAGACAGAATAATTAAACCAAACATCACACTGATATTTATTTATTTAATAACTCAAACCCACACACATATAAGAC
>JANZLC010000003.1:13438535-13464191 GCA_026413385.1 Erythroxylum gracilipes
CCTTCTCCAATCCATTAATTTTTTGTTTCTTAAAGTGCTGCCAAACTACCGATGTCAATCTCCTTTTATGATCTGCAGTAACGTTTGAACTCGATTCAACATTGCCATGAATGTTTGCTGGTATGGCTTCTTGAAATGTTGAAGATGTGTTATTAGCTACAAGTTCTTGAGTAGCATTCGAATCAGCTGCACTTTGATTTTGTTGAGATTCCATCTGTTTTTTTTAAATACTATAATTCAATATGATTGTTAAATATTTAATTCATAATCAATACGTTTTCTCGTTGGATTTTAACATCTATGGGTTTTTTATATATAAATAAACATCTACGATTTTTTATAATAATAAAAATAATACATCAATTGCTTCATACTTTCACGTCGCATTATAATAGCAAAAAGCCAATCCAAAGATAGTTAATGTTCAAAGTGAAAACCATTTCTATATTTCCACAGAAATTAAAATCAACTACCAAAAACTAGCCGATATAAATCTAGAAACAAGTTTTCCATTTACAATGAACATAAACTTTTGTGATTTATACTATGATTCGTAGGTTGATTATTCCCCGTAGTAGCTTAAAATTTTCCTATTGTTGTTTAGAAATAGTCCTTAAGTTAGGGTAAATTTTTTGTTTGAGTTGTAATACATGGGAGAGTTGAGCATGATTAATGTTTTACATTAAATATCCTAAAGCATCTCATCAGTTTTTTTGATGAAAATGTGCAAGACTTAATGCATTTTAACTCCTATGTGAGGCTTTGAACCTAAGAGCAATTCATCAAATTTGTGCTCATATACCTTTCTATATGTTGTATGTTTTTAAACTTGGCTATTTATTCTATAACTTGCTTTTGAATACTTTTCATGACTATATTTTTGGTGAATTTATGCATGGAGATGATAGGGGCAATTAGGATAACCTTTTTTACCTGTAAGCCTACCTCAATTTTTACCCCTAGAGAACTATTTTGAGATTTGACCTATCCTTTCTTGCATACTAACCTTGTTACGAGCCACTTTTACCTTTTTTTTTTGGTTGATGTCCTTAACAATTTAAAGTTCCTAAATTAAAGGAATTGTATGAAGCTTATTTTGAATATTTCTATGAAAAGTAAATTGGTTGATTCAAGTTACTTTATTTTGATTTTTTCAGTTTTTATAAAATAGGGGAGAAGAATAGTAAAATAAAAGAATAAAACTCCTCTTTGATGTTCTTGTTCAAAAAAAAAGAAAAAGAAAAAGATGATATGGTGATTGAAAGGATACTATTTGAATTAAGTGAATTTTAGGAGTGATTTGAGTTAAAACTTCTGAGGATGAGTTTGTATGGTTCCCTTCAATTTGTTTAACCTAAAAAATTCTTTCTACGACACCTTTACATACACATTACAACCCTTATTAAGTCTCTTTGGTTTATGCATTAAATTCATTTTCTTAGTGGTGAGATGTGACTCATGAGCAAGTTTATGGAAATAACTTGATATGCTTTGAGTTGAGAGTCTAATAATCCCTAAAAACTTTAAGTGTATGGAATGAAATCCATGAGAGAGTGTTAAGTCTTGTTTCATTTAATTTTAATGGAATTGATAAGATGCTATGTTTTCATTCCAAAAATGTATCCTAAGAATGCATGTTTTGTCAATTGCTACTTTATCTTAAACCTTTAATGTGTATTAACTTTTGACATTTCCTAGATAACATGAAAGAAGGTGAGAGGTTGTTATGAGAATGATTGATGTATTAAATTAATGTATACTTGAGGACAAGCATGAGTCTAGTATGGGAGAATTTGATAAGATGTGATTTGATTATGTTAACTGGATTCATCTTTTTTTTATATTGATTTTGGTGTTTAATTAGTGAAATTAATATTTATTTTGTTTTAAAAGATGGCAAGTAGAGATTGGATCAAATTAGAGTATTACTTGTTAAAACCACGAATTTTGAAAAAAAAGATGACAAAGTGCTATAGTGGATAAGGTGAAATCATGATTCACGTAAAGAGTTTTAGTTTAATTATGAGACTTATTCTCAACTTTATTATGTAGGGATTTGGATTTATTTAGAAGATAATCTCCGGAATATTGGAAGAAGTTAGATTTTGAGTAGGAAAAGAAGAGGAAAAACATATTGCACACCTTCTCCATAATTATTTTTGTTTTATTTGTGTTTTCTCTTCATCTTTCATTTTTTTCTTTTATTTTTGTGGTGGAACTAAAGTCATAAGTGACTAAATCTAAATTTTCTGATTCAAAGGGAATAAAAACTCTAATTGTAATCTAGTAAGATATTGTTCTTAACTTAGATATTTTATTTCAATTAAAGTATTTCTTGTTTTATATTCTTTTATTTTCTGACTAATCAATATTAATTGATCTAACAAATTAATTTGATGTTGATTATTCTATAGCTATCTATAAGTTCAATGATCCGTAATTGTTGTGAATGATTGGTAGGAAATATGTTAAATTAAATTGCATATTTAATTTAATATTTAATTTATGAGAAGCAATAAAATTAATTATTTAATTTAAGGTATAGTCTTTTCTATAAGTTTATTGTTATCATTTACTTGATATGGAATGATATCATACTTAGTTAATTTATGGTAAGTTTTAGTTTGAATTTAGTGTTTGAATCAACTAATTTAGAAAAAAAAACTGAGACTTATTATGGTTATCTTAATAAATTTTGGACTAACTAATTAAATTGTAAAAATTATTCTTCTTAGACTAATTATCAAAGTTACAATTAGATGAGAACTTTCAGTATTGAATTATTCATTGTAATACTTAGTTGATTTATTTTGATGTTTTTATAAATTTAGTTTATTAGGTAATTAATCATAAACTCTCATTTTATTTTATTAATTGAAATTAAATAAGTTATTTTTTAGTTATATTAAGATTCGACCGGTTCTATTACTACTATAAGAATTTAATGAATTGGAATTAATTTTGACAGCCTTAACAATCCGTTCAATAGACTTATCATTTATTCATAACTTTTTTTTTTTATGCCAGCAGATATCTTTTGAAGGTTAAAATTGTTCTAAAAATATGATATCCTTTGAAGCATAATATGTATATGACAATAGTTCATTCCTCGCAACGGAACAAAGGATCACTGCATATTCATAGTACTTTTGACTGAATCCTACTGTAACCGTACCAAAGTAAAAAGATACCGTAATGAGTTTTTAAGCTAGTTCGAACACCTTTGCTAGCTATTTCTTTGTTCATTTTTCCAACTTTGGTTACCTTGGACACTGTAAACCGGAAAAATCCATATGGGAAAAAGTGACGTATTCATTTGTCGGCTAAGTCGTGCGAAGTCTAGCAACGATCCTTCGAAACATTCCAGCTGAAAACATCATTCGACATTTCCCTGATGGTAACATTACACACTCAGAATGAAACTGGGGGAGAAAACTTATAAAATAAGAAGACAAGATTCTGACCCAAATTAAAGCTAGAAAGTTGGCAACCAAGAATCCTGATTAAGCTATAACAATGCCACAATATCATCTATTGACTTCAGCGTCTTCTCGTAGTATACGTAGGATTCATACACTTTGGGGGTCCGGATATAAGAATCCAACTGCAAGAACAAACCAACACCATCACTAAGATAAGTTTAAATTTCACGGATATACAAACCTTTTACCAGCTTGAAATATCATCGTCTCTAAATAGTTCAGTTCCTATAGTTTTTCCTCAGAATTACCTTGGTTTAGTACTGTAAGAGTTTCTAGCTTTGTTAAGTCAAAGGCCTAAAGAATCAACTAAGCGACAATGTCTAGTTACGCATATACTATATATAGATGCATTTATCAAAGTGGCATACCTGGTCCATATTGTCCACCAACTCATTGGCCTTCGTAACATAATCTTTTCGACGATCGACAGGCAAAGTAGCCATTGCAATTCTCAGATCCTTACCAAGATAAGCTTGCTTTAATCTAATGTAAAACAAGACATACCTCCAAGACATCCTCTCCAACATTTCCCTTATACTATGCAACCCCTCAGCCGTCTGTTTGATTCTCGCCGCAGAGTCTTCCGGCGACAAATCAGGCTCAAAGAAACGTTCTTTTAGAAACGAACGTGTGCCCCAATTCTGAGCCAATGCTAATGGTATTCCACCTAGTTGTTGAGCCACTGCAAGAGAAACAACACCTAACGTTGTCAGAACTTTGCGGCGGATGGTCCCACGTTCTTGGAACGAAGAATTTGATGCTCTAATGGAGGTTGTGGCGTGTTTAGAATGGGCATAGAAGTTTGTGATGTATTCAGTACGGAGAAGAGATGGGGTGTTGGTGATTGTGGTCATGGTTTGGATAAAAAGCGTAGAACACAATGGAAGTGAGCTTGTGGGCTTCTACTCCATCTTGAACCTTGGCTTTTTGCCACGTGGCAGTCGTTATCCTTTTATTTCAATTTTCTTTTTGGTAAACAAAATTTTGAGGAAGTGTGGAACACTTGTGATTTATTCATTTGTTTGCATTTATAATTTCTCTAACGGTCAAAATCGTTTAATATGGTTTCCATGTTATTTATATATAGTTGATTTTGAAGTAAGCAACTGATTTTCTTGGATTCAGTTGCATTCACGGACGGATCCAGAAAATTTTTTGAGTAGGGGCAAAATTTTACTGGAGGCAAAAAAAAAAATTTAGTGGAGGCAAAATTTTAATTATAACAAAATTTTAAATTTTTTTAGTTAAAAATTTAAAATGATAACTTTTTTTTAGTAAAATTTCTTCGAGCCAGTGGGGGCACTTGCCCCCACTTGCCCCACTGTGGCTCTTGCATTCTATTATAAAGTAAAATATCAAAGAGTTTTAATTAATAAAATATCAAAGAAGAATTGTTTCAGGAATTGTTACTAGTCTAAGAAGAATTTATAACTCATTTACCTCACAGATGAAGAGATCTAAAGGCTAGAATTTACAGACATGTGAAATGGTAAGAAATCTAGAACGTCATATATATAGTAAATGCGCAGACGGGGACACGATGAAGAGATATGAAGTTAAAAAGTTACAAGAGGTATACTTGAAATTAAAGTTGAAAGAACAAGAAGTGAAAGATAATTAAACAAAATGTGAGAAGTGAGAAAATTTGTTTCAAATGGTTGAAATTAAAGTTGAGAGGAATATATAAATTTATGAGCATCACAACATAAAGACACACATATTTATGATATATATAAATAAACAAGACAGAGAATCAAATTACTCTAGCAAAAATATTTTATTATTGTTTTTAGTTCTCTTTGCATTGTGTCTCTATTTTTAATACCTCAAATTTTCTTTACAATTTATACTTGTTAAAATCAAATCCTCTCTTTATTTCAAACCTTATTTCAAAATTTATTATCTAAAATTTTGAAAGTCTACCTTTATCATTGATTAAAAAAATCATATATAAAATTTAAGAGGATTCTTAGTTAGAATGCTCGAATTCTAAGTTAATCGAATAAGCGAGTATAAGAAATTAAACATAATTGTTCAATAATTGGTATTTTTCTTCAAGTTCAAAAAGATTATAGCTTCTAAAAATTGTGATATAGATGGCATGCAATGTCAAGAAGAGGGGACTATACTACTATATAATTCAATATTAGTTCCAAGGGGAAAAAACCAATAAATTATTGCATGAGAACACAATCCTCAGTACAAAGCTTGTTTATCTAGCATGATAAATAGGTTCCATCTATCTCCAAATGCCAATTTATTGAATAACTGCTATGATTTTGAATCATTTGGTATCGTTCTTTTTCTTGATAAGGACTCGAGATTTTGTCATAACCTTAATTGTTAGGGGTAGGTAAAATTATTGCACAATTAAGGGAAGTTTCAATCAATAAAATTTTATTGATAGGACAAATAAAAGAAGCTAAAAAAGAATCCTAGGCGAGGCTTAACATTTATGAATAGACCTTAACCCTGAAGTGACAAATAAACATTATTTCATAAGTAATGCACAATAATATGCTCATCTTCAAATCTACTTAATTGTTAAAACATGACTAATTACTACGAGTTATAAACTTCATGAAAATTTTTATTTTTAATATCAACTTTATTATTTTAGTAAAAACTTGATCAACTTTAAAAATTCACTTATTATCGTCAACAAGTCAAATTAAAAACCCTTATTATAATGATTAGAGTCAAATTATTTTTTTGTTTTCTTTATTCCCTCGTATATTTTCAATGCTAAGTATAATTGAAATTCAAACTCTGATTATCATAACTAGGACCATAAATGAAACTTCTAATGGAAATCCTAATTGAAAATCTAAACCTTAACACTAATTGAATTGAAAATTAATCATAAACATATTGGCTTTTGTGATTTTAGGTTTGATTAACATTTAATAGAGGAGTAATTCATGTAACATTTTTAGTAAAGAATATTTAACTATGTAATTTACTTGCTTGAAAAGGATCTAACCTTGTTACCCTCGAAATCTTATGAAAGATTGAATATGAAATCCTAATTTTTCAATTTGGATAAATAATTGAATTTTCTAATATTTGATGGATTACTTTTTGTGTAACAAATAATCTTTATCTTTTTTCTTATTCTTAATAAATAACGAGTTATTTTTTTTGTAACAAGTAATCTTTTTCTTTTATTAGTAAACTTACTTTATTTTTGTTGGTAAACTGCGAGGTTTGAACAATATTAATTCACATTTATTGAGAATGATATATAAGTTGATCAACTTTTGTATATATGTTTGATAAGAAAATTTAATTAAGTAGAATAATCATCAATATTAATCAATAGAAATTAATAGGTAAAAAATATCATTATATATTTGAAGAATTTTTTGTATTATAGAGTAGAGAATGAGAGAAAATGTGAGATCTCACATCAGTTGGAGAGAGGATAATAACTGTGGGATGGTCGTCTAGGTTATTACAAGTGGTATCAGAGCCGGCTCTCGACCCGATGTGCTAATGTAGGACGCTGGGCCCTCAAGAAGGTGGATGATGAGATTTCACAACGGTTGGAGAGGAGACCAAAGTATGCCTTATAAGGGTATGAATATCTCTTCCCCTTAGATGTGTTTTTGCAAGGGTAGGAAGAGCAAAACCATGTTTGGCTCGAGGAGCAATCCAAAGCGGACAATATTTGTGGGCAGCTAGTCTGGCTGTTACAAATGGTATTAAAGCCAGTACCTGAATCGTTGTGCCAGCTAGGCTGGGCCCTAAAGGGGGTGGAGAGTATGAGATCCCATATCAGTTGGAGAGGGAAATTACCTCTCTACCATAGATGCATCTTCCCAAGTGTCGGAAAAGCAAAACAGTGAGGGTCTTAGCCTTGGGGCAACCCAAAGCAGACAATATCTATGAAAGGGTCGTCTGGGCTGTTACAAATAATATCAAAGCCGATTCTCGACCCGATATACTAACGTAGGACACTAGGCCCTAAGAGGGGATAGATTGTGAGATCCCACATCAGTTAGAGAGGGAAACGAAGTATACCTTATAAGGGCATGGATACCTCTCCCTCTAAGATATGTTTTCTCAAAGGTGGAAAGAGAAAAACCGTGAGGAGTTTGGCCTGAGGGGTAACCCAAAGTAGACAATATCTGTTGGCAGGTGGTTTGGACTGTTACAGATAAAAACTAACTTATAATAGTTCAGTTAAATAATCTTTAACCTACGTTCACTCTCCAAATTCCACTTAAGAATTCACTATCTTGTTGCTTTAATAGGTGAAGAAGAACCTTGCATATAACATCTTCTTTAGGACGGATAAAGAGGAGCAATTTTATAAATCTTGTTTAAACTTCACACTAAAAAGTTTTTCAATTATAAAAATTACACAAGCATACAACTTAAGACATCACTCTTTTGGCAAAACCAATGAATAAAGGTTTAATATATATATTATACAATTAACACATATACTCTCTAGCCTCTTAAGACTCTTAGCAACTATCTAGCATGCCAAAGGTTTATCCCACAACTCAATTATTATCTATTTATATCTAAATTAATTCAAACAAATGTTAGATTCAAATTAACTATTACAATAACTAGTTTATGGACACAGTCAACTAGTTAGCCAATGTTTGTTTAATTGGGTGTTTAGTTAGCATATCCCCAAATTAACTTCTTTTTTTCTGCTTTGCTAGTTAACTAATTCGAACCCTTAGGCTACTCAAACTCCTTCAGAAATTAAATTGAAAACTTCAACTCCTAAGTCTTTCCAAAAATAAAACAAAATATTTTGATAAAATTTATTCAAAATCATTTCAGAAGTTGCATAAATTTTATTTGAAATTTAATATTTTCTAATAAAAAAATTATTTTTGATTATGAAAGGAATTATACATTATTTCCTATGTGTGAGTAGTTGTGTAATGATTAAGTCAATAATTCATTGAAATAAATAAGATAAGATTACTAGAAGGACTACAATGATTTGTTCAATCTTGGTTTATTAGATTCCTTCTTATTCTTAGTGTTTTTACTTGAATTTCCTTGAAACTCTATTGAGTTGCATAAGTTATCCACTTCGCTCATCTTCTCTATATTTTAATTGCTTAATTCATTTAATTGAACCCTTTGCTCACTTTTCTCTTTCATTAGACTTCATCTTTCATATAATATTTAATTTATTGTAATAGATCTATTAATATCACCAAAAGTAAATTTATTAGTAGAAATATGTTTTGATATCATCACAATTATGAGTTATGACCCATTTGATCTAACACATTCTATAAAGTTTAGATTAGTCTTGGATATAATGGTGCTTTCTAGGTGAGTATGGTAATGGTAGGTTGATATTTTCTTAGGATGTTATGAAAAAAAAGGGATCAAGAATAAGGATATTATATGCTAGTAAGTTTAAGTAAAATCCAAATATAAAAAATTTAGATGGAATATCGAGTATATTTGAAAATATTAATGTAGATTTTGTAAGTTTTAGGCATATTTATGATATAGGGGAGGAATTAGGATACCAAAAACATATATATAGTATACTTTAAAGACTCAGGACTCACGATAACTGATTTAATTGCAAGTTGTATTAGATTAGTAAGTATTAATAGATGATATGTGTACATAGAGCATGAGACTTTACAGTCATTTAGTGTTATCAGAAACTTTTATACTTAGAGTGACCCAAATAGGAAAATTGTATGTAAGCAAGAGATAGGAGACGAATGAAATATTGATGGGTATAATTCTAGTGAACATGCTTATTAAACATGAGCCTATAGATGAACAAAGGAATGTTGCTTACCTAGATGCAATGAATGAGAATAAATGGACTAGGTTCTTTTAAGCAAGTTTTACAATTTATAAAACCCTCAAGAATTCGCAAGCGCACGGGTCATACTTTATAGTATTGAAGGGTCGATCCCACAAGGAAGGTACTAGCCTAATCCTAAGTCATCTAAGGTTCAAATAAAAGAATAAAAAGAAATAAAAATTGCACAAGTGAACACGGAAAGTAAATACGAGAAATTGATTCAAGAATTGTAAAGCATAAATTTCAACAAACATAGAATTAAACTGAACAATCACACAAGTCACAATGGAAATCCGTCAAGAGAGCTAATCAAGTTATGAGAGAGGGGATTTACATATCATTAATTCTAATCCAACCATTTATGTGTTTACGGGGTATCAGTTCTAGACAGCCGTAGGGTTGATTACTCTCTCTAGAGTTATAGCCATTAAACCTTAAATTGTAAACCCTAATTGAATTATGGAACTTGCAATCTCTCAATTCACAAATTACCTACAATTCTAATTAGTTCTAAAGCTCTCTAATAAACAATCGGGTCTCGCACGAAATCTCTCTTCATGAAATTATCGACTAGATTGATTAAGTGGTCAATTTTCATACAAGCCATCTCAACTTTATACATTTAATTGAAAAAGGAAATGAAGAGAAAATAGAACTTAAGTTGGACAAATCGGGAAGGCAGTAATATTGGGATACCACCTGATCTGGGGAGCAGCGGCTTCGGGATCCACTTCTTCTTCCTCCTTCTTCCTCTCTCTATCTTCTTTTTCTCTCTCTTTAGGGTTTCTAAGAGTGGTTGAATGTAAAGCTCCCTTCTTTCTTCTCTTGTTGTTCTTTAAATAGACTCTTATGTTTTAGGTAAACCTAGGGCTTTTTCGGGGTCTGAAAGATCCAAAAATTCCCTCGAAATGTGAAGTTCATAAGTGTCTGCACGTCTGCCTGATGTAGGCCAACACTAAGCCTTTTGTCACGATCATGACATATAGGTCACGATCGTGGGTCATTCCTGGAGCTTCTGTCATGAGCCGTTGTTTCGGCCCTAATGTCTTTCGAAACTCTTCCATTATTTGATATTGACCCTGAAATAATTGCAAACACATCAAGGTACCTCAAAAATATAATATTTAAACTCAAAAGCTTATACTAACCCTTAAAACACTTAAAACACAAATAATTAACAAACTTAAACAATTCTAACCTAAACATATACTAAATGGTCGAATTAATGGCTAAACACATATCAAACTATGCCCTAAAATACGATGCAATTTACACTTTTCAGGTTCAGAGTAGTGTGTAACATGAATCCACTTATATGCCAAATGCTCATATAGTTCCAAATGATGGAGTTACAATTGGATTTAGGATTAAATGAGATTATTTTACTAGAATAGGAGATGAAATTAATAAAATCATTATTGAAGTTAATGATAAAGGTGATGAAGATTATAAACAGAATGATAGTTTTAATTTTGGCAGTGATAGCAAAGTTGAGCTTCATAAATATAAAGATGAATTTCATGTGAATTGTTTAAAGGGAATCAATCAATTTAAATTGATTCATCTGACTATATGAGTTTTTCATATAGGAATGACTATCATAGTGTTGATGAATGAAATATAGTTTTAAGAAGGAAAAATAAAATAATCATATATGATTCAAACAATGGGCCTCTTAAATGGATGTTAGAAATGATCTTTTTGGATGTAAAAAAGTTTAAACGAGTTGTCACATATTATGTAGTAGTAACTAGGTTTAATAATTAGTTTAAGAATAATGAACCAAAAATAGTGAGGATTAGGTGAATAAATGCTATAAAAGGGATTTGTATGCACCTTATGATAAAAAATGATAGATGCTTCAAAATTAAGACATATAAGCCAAAGTATTCATGCTTCATAACCAATAAGTATAAGATATTTTCAACTACATACTCGGCTAGGCATCTTAAGCAAAAAAAATGCTTAATAAACCATATGTTATAATTTTAGAGATGATTAAAGATTATAGGGGGTATTTGAACATGTTTTTCACTTCATACATGTGTAAGGTAGCTAAAAATAAGTGTTTAAGGAGAGGTCAAGACAATGAATACTTCAAGCTGTATGGTTGCATGAGTGAGTTAACAAGTTAGTAATCCCAACTCCATTATAGACTGTCAACATAATAGGAATCAAAAAATATTTTTTTTTTGTAATTCAAAAGTCTATATATCTATTTTATTTGGGATTACTAAATACTAACCATCAAAGGAAACTTTTAAGAAAAATTGGGGGAGATAGTGATGCCTTCTAAAGACTAACCACCAAGGAAAAATTCTAACTACAATTAGAAGAGATGATGATGGAGTAATGTATCTCATAGTTTGGTTTGTTATGGAGGATAGGAACATAAATTATTGGACTTAATTTATTGACAATTTGATAATTGATTTGGTTTTAGAGATGGAGATGGGGATAGGTTGACTTCTATAACAAATATGCATAAGGAAAATATTCAACTTATTATTGTGTTAGTACCAATTATTCCCTTTATTAATTATTTCTATAACATTGCATCTGGTTTTGTAACTATGTAGGGGATGAATAGGGAAATTGAGATTGCAATAAATAGTCTAAAAAATGTGTATTAGACATGGTTGTCTGAATTGACATAAAAATTATGATGGTCTAAATATGAAAAAGTAGTTTTAAAAGTGTGCATAATTTATTTTTGTATATGAGTTCAATGAGGAACTGAAGAGGGTGAACATATTGAGCCCTAAATGTACTTCAACTTTGTTGAAGTATCTAGTAATACCAAAGTTTTAAGTCAAAATATCTTATAGTTAATAATAATATGTGTCATACATTTATTTGGTGGATACAAACAACTAGATATATACATATTATTTCAATACTAAAGACCATCAAGACATTAGTAATAAAGAGATCGATAAGAAGGAGAGACTATATGCTACAATGAATGAATGATATTGCACTTGCGATAGTGAAAAAGATAGAAAAGGAAGCAATATAATGGAGGATAATTTGGAATACGGATGGTTTCTATAAAGTATCAATAAGTGATATAAAACACATTATGAGGCTAAGAGAATAGACTTACAATTAAGGCATGAGATTTGAATAGGAATCCACGCAATATGTTGTAATTTTAATACAATATTCAAAGTAGAAGGTGGAAGATTTTGTTAACATCTTCTATAAGAAAGAAACATTTATGAATGTGTATGACCATGTTTAACAATCTATATAATCCATCTTTGGCTAGCTAATGATCATGAAAATGTACACCTTATATTCGAGAGATTAATGCTTAGAAGACCTAAAAAGGTAAGTAGAAAGGATAACAGTAAGCTAAGAAGATGAAGAAAATGATATGCATAAATTATTAAAGGGGTCAAATCCAATAGTTTAAAAGATGTTGCTCAACAAGATATAATAGCATATCATATAAAGTGTTACCACAACCTTAAACCTAACCTTAATCTTAGACACAAGGTAAAGACCAACCTCATCCTCAATTTTAACGAATTGTATATTCCAAATTGCTAAAAATCTTGCAAATTCTTTCATGTTTGATATTCTATTTATGTTAACTAACTCAAATTTGTTCATGCATAGGAACTCAAAAGGCAATACAATATTAACAAGTAAACTTACAAATTCTCTTCTTTATATGTTAATTATAAATTTTCATTATTAATATAGAGAAAGTCCATTAGTAGAATAATATTGAAAAGGATACAAAGCAAGAAAAGAAATTTTGGTTATGTTGATTCCATACCTTACTAATTTTCTTTCCTAAAGGATTTAAATTCAAACATAAACCAACATTGGTTCTAAAGAATGATAAGAAAATCCAAGAACGAGGTGTAAAAACATAAAAAGGACAATGTATTAATCTTAAGTTGATGAATCAGGATTTTAACAATCAACTTATTAACAAACAATTTCCAATAAATAGTTCACCCCCCTGATATTTAACTGGATCTTAATTTTAATGTAACTTATATTAACTTTGAATGTTTTAGGCCTTACGTGTATGTATTTTAGATGTTCTAATTACCAATATGCTAATTGATTATAATGTTCTTGGTATAAGCTATATATGTATATATATCTTTTAATATTTTTGATGTTTTAATTGTAAATGTCAAAATTGGCATATTGGCTTCTAAATATAACTGTCAACTATCAATATCTATTTAAATTTTCGGGATATGCTTATTATAAGTACAAAATATACTTATTAGTCTATTAGAAGTGTACAGTTTCAATATGTCTGTTTTCAAGCACAATATATTCTTTTATATATTTCATAAAACATATTACAAAAATTCCAAATAGATAAATAACATCATATGAAAGATTCCTTGATAACACTACCAATGTATTTTATAGTACCTCTTTAACAACAACAATAATAATAACCCAATGAAAGTCTCGTTGATACGCGGAGTCTAAGGAGGTCCAATAATACGCAAATTTATTCCTAACTAACAGTATCCCTTACATATATGATTTGAAAAACTACCACTTGATCTAATCTCTCTTACATATATATTATTAATAATAAAACAGTAACAAGAAAACTTAACAAAATAATCCTAATAAAGGTTCCATTTCAAGCTTGATCTTATTAATTTCCTTTTTCCTCAACTTCATTGTTTGTTTTCAACCTATCCATAAGCTCATCACATCAATATATATAACTTGTCATAACTATTTTTATCTTAGTTTCATTCTTTAGTATTCCATTTTCAATTTGCAATTTTTGGATAACAATAGAAGTCCTTTCACATAATGGACCATCAAACCATAAGAACAATTTGTAATTTCCAACATAAAAGCATAAGTACGTTAATAACTATTTTATTAGATGTAAGATGAACATAATTAATGCAAACTTTAGGTTGAAAACCACTTGAAACATAAATAAAAAAGAACAAAACCTTAGGATCATCTTCAAATAAAGCATAGAAATTTAACTATAACCAAATCTACTAATTATAACTCAAGCTAAAAGAAATTTTGATCACCACAAGTTACCTTAATATGATCAAATTAAGTTCTTGTTAAAAATCAAGAAGAAATTCTCACCACCAAGTAAAGAAAACTCACAATTTGATTTATATTATGATTGTTTTTTTAATTACATCAATAATATGTCTTTTATAGGCACAAAATATCTAAAAACTAGAATTCTCAAAGAAAAAATTTGCATCATAACTAAGTATAAAATAACCAAATAACTTTAAAAAGTTAATCCTTATCTAAATAGAAATCTAAAGTTTAATACAAATAAAACACTTAATCTTACATGACTAGCATTGTCCAGGGCTCACATTAGCATCGATATTTGGTACTTAGCAAAGATGATTCCAGTGCCATTTATAAGTCTACTCCAACACTTGCTTTATTTTATTCTAAAACCACCTAATTTTGTGCAAGATTGAAGTTGATCATTAATATGACACTAGCGCTAGTTACATTATGCTTTCTCATTCTCCAATCTTCTCTAAGCCATGTCATTCACGTATTAAGCATAACACGTCATTAATAATATGTAAAAAATGATCAATCTTGAGAATGAACATAAAGGATCTTAAATAACTTCTTTTCTTGTATCTTTATAATTAATCCTTGCAAAACTACCTCCATGAATTTGGTCTTTGTATTAATCATTGAACCTCCAATTCCTTGCAAAATATTATAAGAATGGTTAGAAATAGGTGTTTATGTTAGTCCAATCTAATCTCTATCATTCCCTCTCTCCTTAAGAAGATTCTTCCTTAAATCACTTACATCATAAAAAGATAAATCAACAACATTAAGATTAGTGTTCACATTACTATAATTGCCTCGAAAATCTAGTTTGTAGACATTGTCATTGATCTTCATCTAACACTTGAAAAGGTCCATCTCCTCTAGACTATAACTTAGACTTCCTTTATGAAAAAAACATTTTCTTACGCATATGAATCTAATCCAATCTTTGAGTTTAAAAATAACCTTTATGTTCCCTTTATTGGTTTTCATTACATATTGCTCATTCTTTCTCTCTTTATGTTAACATGGCCCTTGACATGTAAATCTCTAACAAAATGTATCTTATACTTACCATCTATACTAGCATGTTCATTAGTAGGAAAAGGTAAGATATCTAAAGGAGTTAAAGGATTAAACCCACACATAACTTCAAAAGGAGAACAAAAGTTAGTAGAATAAAGAAACCTATTGTATGCAAACTCAATATGTAGAAAACACTTCACCTATTGTTTTAAGTTCTTTTGAATAAAAAACATAACAAATTAGTAAGTGCCTTTGAGATTTTTCATTCATTTTGGGATATGCAATATTAGAAAACAAAAGTTTTAGTTCCTAAAATATTCATAAAGTATGCAAAAAAATGACTTAAGAACTTATCATCTCTATCACTTACTATGGTTTTAGAATAAATCAGCAAAATATGTTACATCATTGGTTTTAAAACATGCAATAAAATGCATCATCTTACCAAACCTATTAACAAAAATGAATATGTTATCCATACCTTCTAAAAGATGCAAACCATATGGTATTTTCTTAAGAAATAGATTGGGAAATTCAAATAATAAAGAGATAACCCCATTAGGTAGAAAAATATTGAGATTATTAGTTAAAAACCCAACATCCTTGTATAAAAATACAAGTAGTTATTGCCTTGCTAATATAGCACTTTTAATCTTACTAATACTAGTAAAAGCACTAACTCTCATTCTTTTCTCTCCATTTGTGTTCTATACTTTGAATTTTTTTTCTCATTATACACTACTATGCTCTTCTCACTTTTCTACATATATTCTCCTCTGTCATCACTCTTTTCTTGTTATTAAATGTTTATTTATTTTTTCACCTTAGACTCTTTAGCTCTTCATTTAGTCCCTATATGCTTTCTATGATTTGAGTGGTGTTAATATAATCTTTAGTTTTTTTATTTTTAAAGAGTATTTATTCTTATACCCATCATGAGTAACATTTATATCAAATTGTGACATACGTCCCAAGAATATAAAACCAACATGCATTAATGCCACATTAAAAAGAACCTTATCCTTGTAGTTGCTAACAGAGCATACGAATAACACCTACTTTATTACCTTAACTTCTTTATATTCATTTAACCACTGCAACATATAGGGTGTAGGATGCTTTCACTTTGCTAAGTTCAGCCTTTCAACCAATAGGTACTAGCAATATTGGTACAACTACCTTTATAAATAAATAGGCTACATATCTTATTACTTATATGGCACCTAGGTTGAAAGATGTGCTCATGTTGAACCTTATTACCATCATCCTTAGGCTATATGTTAAGAGCACACCTAGTAACTAACATATATCTATAAATGGGTTCCTTAGTGTTGACATCATTACTATCATCCAATGCATCTCAAAATCACTTTAATTCACACTCTCCATGTCTCCATTATCCATAACAATCACAAATTTTTTATTTTGGCACTGAGAAGCAATATGCCCAAAGTCTTGGCACCTAAACCACTTAACAGGACGAGATCTATAAGATGATGTAGTTTCAGTTTTACTTTTAGAAATAGCCACTGAATCCTTTGTCTTTAAATCTTCTAGGTTTTAAGTTAGCTTTATTATCTCTTCGGTTTAACCTAAATAAAGAAACATAAGTTAAACCATATGTTAAAGCATCTTTAGTTTAATTTCCTTTTCAACATTATAGCTTTATACAATAAATCCTTCATCTCTATATAATGTTGCAATTTTACCAAACTAACTATCTCTTTAATCAAACCACCAGTGAATGTAGCCATAGTCACATCACAATCCTCTATAATAGTTCTAATCATAGCTATCTCCATCTCCTTATAATAAGCCTAAACTCTTATGGAACTTTGAGCTAAACCTTACAACTTTTTATACATGTCCCTACAATAATGGCTAGGTATGAACCTTTTACACATTACCATCTTCATTCTCGCTTTGATTTAATATGTCTCTCATTATTTCTATACCTATTGATCAAAAATTAATCCCAACAAATACTAACAAAAATTTGAACTCAACCATTACTAATTTAACATTATTTTCTTATTGTGACAATAAAATACATGTTCTACCTTATTCTTCCACTCTATAACTTGAGATTATTCTTCCTTTGAAAGGTAGGAATTTTCATCTTAATACAACCTCAATTGCTATCTCATTGTGAAATAGCCTTTTACCCTTTCTATAATTAATCCCTTTAGAATTAGGATCCTTCTCTTTGTTCTCCATAAACACATATTTCATATCAGATTTAAGTTTAGATGGGGATTCTAAATGATCCAACCACATGTTTAGAATCTAAAATTGGTTTTTGATAGACTTTATAAATATCTTAAGATCAAATTTTCCATTATCTTCACCATTTCTTATGTTTAAATCTGCCTAGAAAACGTTAGTGGTAATCATATTAGTTTTTGACCACACACTCATTTATATGTTTACACTTAAGATTAGGCTACTAATTCAGTCTTATTTCACTTAATTTTGACTTTTATTAATGACATTCTCACCACTCTTTTCTTTTACCATTTAACTTCACTTATGTGCCCTTAAGAGGAACCCTATCAATAGTCCAACCAAAACAACAAGCAACAATGGGGTTGGTTGAAAAAAAATAGGATTAATGAAAAGGAAAAATAACGATAAAATAAAGCTAAGAATTGGTTATCAAAATTAATTAAAAAGAAGAATAAAGGAAGTGAAATTATTAAATAGAATGAAGAAAGAGAAATCAACAAGAAGGTAAAGATGAAATGAAACTAAGAATCATTTTTAAACTAGGAAAAGGAGTGGAACACTTTATAACTATGTTACGCAATATATGATGATTGGGTTTTGATGTATACTATTTTTTCTTTTTTTTTCTCGTTTTTATTTTTATGTGTCTTTGATGCAAACTAACTTTAAATCACGTTAGAAAAGCTAATGAAATCACTTTAACCGAAGAAGAATGCATAAAGTGAATTCTAAATTGAAAAGAATTACAGAAAGAAATAATTGGATTTGATGAATGATG
Organism: Erythroxylum gracilipes; assembly: GCA_026413385.1. Lineage (NCBI taxonomy): Eukaryota > Viridiplantae > Streptophyta > Magnoliopsida > Malpighiales > Erythroxylaceae > Erythroxylum > Erythroxylum gracilipes. The sequence goes on from JANZLC010000003.1 coordinate 13,456,903, forward strand.
AATAACAAAATCAAAAATAAGAAGAAAGAAGAAACAAATTCTTAAAAGATATATAAGACCTGAATTTAAAGCTTTAATATCAAATAATGTGAACTTTAGGATGAAAAATACCTAAAACTTGAATTATAAATAATAGAACCCTATAACCATCTCTAAATTAAGCAAGAAAACTCGATCCTAACTAAACTCACTGATTATAATCAAAGCTAGAAGGACTTTCTTGTCACCACTAGTTTTCTTGATAAGTTCATATTAAGTTCTTGTTAAAGAACAAGAGGAAATTCTTTCTAAATAAAGAAACATCTCAATTTGATTTATAGTTTGAATAATTTTTGAATTACATTATTCTTATGCCTTTTATAGGCATAAAATACGTAAGAATTAGACACCTAAAAGGAAAAAAAATATATTTTTTATCATAATCTAAGTAAAAAATGATCAAATAACTTTGACAAGTTAATACTTATCTAAACATAAATTTGAAGTTTAACACAAATAAAATGCTTAATCCTATGTGATCAGCCCTTTTTAAGACTCATGTCGGTATTGATTTTGTTCTAAAACTTTTTAGGCATTCAACAAAGATGAGTCTAATGTTAGTTAATTACATCTACTCTGGTACTAATTGATTCTGTTTCTCAAATATCCTAATTCTAGTGCAAGATCGATGTCAGTCACTGATATGACACCAGCGCCGGTTACATTATACTTCCTCTTTTTCCATGTTCTTTTCGTGTTAAACATATTCTACCTTCAATGGTAAGTAAAAAAGTGATCAATCTTATGAATATATTTGATTAATCTTCAATAAACTCTTTTTCTTTTTTTTTGCCATCTGCATGATTAATTTGTACAAAGCTAATTTAATGTTTTTAGTCTTTGCCCTAATCATTGACATCTAACTTTTTTTTTGTAAAGAATTATAAAAATGATTTAAAAAATGAGTTTCTACTAGTACTTATAGGATGTTTGGCATGAGACTATAATATTCTTCTTAAATTTTGATCACTTGAAATTTTCATTTGGTCGTTTAACCCATAAAAAATTGCACAACAATGATAGTATTAATGTTTGTTGTGAGTAAGATGAAAGACTATAAAGTTTCTTATCGGACCATTAATAAAAATGAACAATAGCAAAGAACCATTTCTTTCCACATAGATACATTAAACAAGTGCAATAAAAGTTGAAAATTAGATTATGTCCAATCTTTCGGAAAATGGAATCCTACAATTCCCAGAGTCATCCGTTGTTTTGACACGCTAAACCATCCATGCCTCTACGCCATCGGCCTCAAACATCAACACCGCGTCGTTGCCCACCTCCAAAGTTGAAGCCTTAAGCCTCCACAATCCTCTATAAGCCACACCAAACTCCAGACAATTAAAGTTCCAAACTTTACAAGAATATATGGGATTGTTTGATCTAGAGAGGCACTTCGCCTTCTATGGGGCTTATCATAGTAATCCCACCAATGTTTTGATTCACATGATCTTTGTCTGGCCTATCTTTTTCACTGCCCTTCTCATTCTTTACTTCACGCCTCCTCTGTTCTCTCTCGCTCCGCTCCAGCTTCCTCTGCTTGGTTACCATGTAAACCTGTTTCTGAATTTTGGGTTCTTGTTTGCTCTGATTTATGCGCTGTTTTATATATGCTTGGATGCTAAAGCTGGCACCTTGGCTGCTATGCTCTGCGGTCTTTGTTGGGTGGCTAGTAGTTGTGTCGCTTCTTGGCTTGGTTTCTCTCTTGCTTGGAAGGTACGGTTTCTGGGTGGCTTGTTATTACCTTATGTGAAAATCAAGTTTTTTTTTTCTTTTTTCGTGTATTGGGTAATACAAAATCATCTTATTTGTCTTTTACACATTGATGTTTGATGTTCTCATTGAGATTAATCTTTAAAAAGTGCGTAGGGGTGTTGGTGATGGAGTTTCTGGTCATTGTAAACTGGGGATGGTTCTATTTCAGTCTCTACTTAAATTAAGATAATTTTTAGTACAAAGATATTTTCGTCATACTCTGATATAACATTGAACTAATCGACATTTCTAGATATCTACCAGAGGGGGCGAGCTAGAGAGGAGAGTGGGAAAAGTTAGAATTTTGAATACCACCTCAAGGTTTGTGTTTTAGATATGGACCAACTAGATGATCGTCAAAAAGTGTTTTCCTCTAGCTATGAAATTTGTTGGCCAGTGTTTTCTTTTGAGTTGGCAATCAACTTTGTAGCTCTTCTTTTATATCACCTTTTATTTTCTTCATGATATTTGATGTATTTATAATTGATTTGCTTTTTAATCTATTTCTGTGCACTGCTATGTCAAGTTTAATGTGCCCAGAATATTCTTGTCTGATTACCTATATGCTGAGAAATGTCGGGTTTGCGACTCAAGTCAAACTTTGGCATCAGGACTAGGAGTGGCCATTTGTTAAAACCAAAATCTGAATGAAGATGGATCCGACTTCTGACATGGACATTGGACTATCATAAGATATTGGATTAGAGAATCAGTTACTAGGACCAGTCTTTCCTAGGAAAGACATTTTCACTCTGACATTCATTACTTGCTGTTATTGGTTGTCTTGACAATTGAGAGTAGGTGATATAAGAAAATGCTCATTGTCTATTTCTACGTGTTCATCTTTCACCGTTTGGTTGGCGCTGAGAAACATCTAGACCTTGCATGATAACGTGTAGGTAACCATGTGGGGACATGAACACAAATTTTATTCATACCTTATATGGTTGATAATCTGTTTTGCTCCAGATGAATTTTAAACTTGAAATTACTTGCAGATCGTTCTGGTAGCCCAAGTTGTTTGTTGGACTGGACAATTTATTGGTCATGGGGTCTACGAGGTAGGTGCTTCTAAGATAGTAAATCAGTTATCGGTATACTCTGTGTACTTTTAACTTCAATTGGTCATGCAGAGACGAGCACCTGCTCTTTTGGACAACCTAGCTCAAGCATTTATCATGGCTCCCTTTTTTGTGCTTCTGGAGGTAATTCCTTGAAATCAACTCTCTATTTTGTGACTATATAATCCAACATCCAAGAGAACTGAGTTATTATGACTCTCTGCCTCAGGCTCTTCAGACCTTTGGTTATGAACCGTACCCTGGCTTTCAAGCAAATGTTCAAGCAAAGATTGGAGCTGAAATCGCCGAGTGGCAAGAAAAGAAGCAGAAGTTGATTTCTTAGACTGTACAGGTGTCTTGTTCATATAGCTTGTTGCCCAGTTTAAAATCCTTCTAATGGATGAACCCATTATGATTATTTTCGACTTTTTGTCCACTCTGATAAAGCTGCACTAAAGAATCTCCGAGGGAAATGCATTAAGTATTACCTTTTGTAAATAGAACATAAAAATATACCCCAGCCATCAAATTCCCTTTTTTATGTAGTCGTGGTTGTTTCTACGATCAATATCATTGACAGAACATAATTCAAAAACATCATAATGAATAATGCCTTTTCTTTTGTTTATATTGGATTTTTTTTTCAGGTATTTCTCTCAAGGATTGACTGCTTAAATGAGGAGCATCTTTAACAAGCCTTTACTGCTTCTTTTCTTCTTCGTAAAGTGTGAAATAGGAAGTTGGTTTTGCATTTACTGGGCTGAAGTTTACAGAAATAACTGCCGATGTCATTTTTTCCAGATTTGTCAAACTAACTTGTTGAAACATATTCACATTGTGTTCATCAAATCAGTCTGCATTTCTTTTAAAACCGATCGATTTTGGAATATGTATTTCCATCTCATACGTAATGATTACGACCTTAGATGTGCCTTATGAGCGTATAGCTACCTTCAGCTTCAACCCATGTGCCATTGATAAAATGGTCATCATCCTGTACTTCACAGGATGATTTGGGGCCAGGTTGAACTCGAAAAATCTACCCAATATAGCAAGTGCCATCTTCATTTGGAGATACGCAGAGTCCTTGCCGAGACAAATCCTTGGTCCAGCCTGCAGAAGATTAGAAAATAAGAAATGTGAGCCATCCGCTGCAAGGAGCAACGCATGAATTGTGTTCAGTGGAGCATATAATGATCACTGAAATAAGACACCATGAGCAGCCATCATCTCTTGGTTGAAAGTGCTTTCTCGCTTACTTGAAATGCTGTAAACTTGAAAGGTGATGCTTGTTGAAAGATTCCATCTTTAATCCATCTCTCAGGATTGAATGAAGCCGCATCAGGTCCCCAGTTGTATTCCATTCTACCCATTGAATAAGGAACATAAGTTACCATTCCTCCTGCTTTTAATTTAGTCCCGTCAGGCAAAACATCATCCTCCAGGATGCCTTTTGGGTCCTGCAATCCTTCACAACATTAATTTGATTGGTTCCAAATAGAAGGTCTAAAGCCTTGACCAGAATTTCATTTTTTAACGAAGGCGGATGTTTCAATAGTCTTCTCTTTAATAGTCATCCTTTGTTTTGACTTTTGACACTAGTGTCTTTTTCTAATCAGTAGGGGCACGTAAGTCATACCTGAGGAACTGCAGGATACAGACGAAGTGTCTCAGTGATTACTGCATGCAAATAAAACAATTTCCCCAATGAATCATATGTCAAGAGTCCTGAAAATTGCGTCGCTCTTTGATTGAATGATTTCAGGTCTTTTTTGTCAAAATGAACCAATGCAATGTTCTCTTCCCGTGCCCTTTCTTCTTCAAAATTTTGGAGTTCCATATAGAGCTTCTCTGCTACGTGCTGATGGGTCATTATCATGTATACAACCCATGAGAGAGTTGTAGCCGTTGTGTCTCGACCAGCTATAACGAAGTTGAGGACAATATCTCTAAGACTTTTCTCTGTCATATTGCTTTCTGGGTCTTCACCTAAATCAATGAACCTTGACAATATATCGTGTTTTACCTAAAATAGCCAAGGCCAACACAGGTATGTTAGTGAGCACAGCTTTCTTTATTCTGAGAACAGAACATTCTGCGATATATCTTGTTACCTTGGTGTTTCGGTCAGTATCTCTAGTTTCTTGTATTTCTGCCTTCCTTTTACGAATCACGGAGTAGGTGAAATCATCAATGATTTTAATGCTCCTATCAAGCAAAGCTTCTGAACCCACATTAAGAAATTTCTTAACCTTCCATAATGGATCGATGAATCTAAGAGTCACAATAATATTGGCAGTATCAAAAGCCTGAGCAAAGCAATTTTCTGGTAGATTTGGAGTCAATGTTCCTATCTCTACTCCAAATCCAACTTTGCAAATTGAGTCCAGAGTCATCCTCATAAACAAATCCTGCAAGAGAAATTTTGAATCCGAATCATAATCGAGACCATTTTGTCAACAAAGTAGGAAGGAAATTTCTTGTTGCATTGTACAAAAAGTAGTCTAGTTTCTCAAAGTTCAATAAGGACAGAAGCTCTACTAGTTACCTGCATGTCCACTTCTTTATTACAGAAACATGCATGACCAAGAATTGATGAGAGTTTTAAGCTATACTCCCTGAAGACTGTGGTGCTAAAATCCCTTAAATTCTTGGATGCAAACTCAAAGCTAGCTGTCTTTCTTTGTTTCCTCCACAGTTCACCATCCACATTGAATATACCATCTCCAAGAAGCGCTTCCATATAGGAATGGTAGGTTTCACCCTTCAATTCACATCAATCTCCGTCATAATCCAACACAAATACATGAAAGTACAAAGACCTTCAGAACTTGGTGAAATAAAAGTTAAGGATTAGTACTAAGATGAGTTTAAGCTAAGCATAGGTCAATTCTCTGCAATCTCCTAATTTTTGAGTGTCGACTCAGTATTACTTAGAACCCTGAGGAAAGCAGTAGACATTAGGAACATGTACCTTTGGATAATTGGTAAAGTTGGTCTTAAGGACATGTTCCACATTAGCAGGGTCTGCAATGTAAGTATAGGTTGTGAATGGCATAGGGACTACCACAGTTTTATTGTCAGAAAGGTAACTGACAAGCCAATCATGCATGCGATCAAAGTTCATGAGCTGCTCAATTGCTGCTCCTACAATTGGCCAGGTCTTGGGGCCTTTAATGTGCCTTTGGCTCCACCTATGAATAAATAACCATGTAAATACCATGCAAGCTAACATAAATGTCAAAGCCATTTTATAACCTTCGGCAATGGAAGAGAGTAGAGGCAGAAGTCTTCTCTTCTTCCTATGTCTTTTTAGCAGATTCTTGTGATTAGGGTAGTGTTGTCAGTGAAGCTGTGGCCTCTGGGTTAGTTATTGGGACTTGGGAACTATAATTAACCAAATACTAGTCAACGTTCTTTGCATGCTCTGGAGGTAATCAATATTTAAGTATCGCTCCCCCTTTTTCTTGCCCTTCACCTACTTCAACCCAAGTCAGCTATTGTGACAGACATTATAGCAGGAAAAGACGCTAAAATTGCAGAAGTTTCAGTTGATAGAAATGTAGTCCATGTGACCCTTTCAAAGAAGCAACAAATATAACTTATTCTAATGAAATTCCACAATTCTGATGTAATCAATGCAATCTCACATCTTTATATTATTCAATCGCTTTCATAGCCAAGGACAAATTAGCTCATGCATGCACCCAACCTGTGGCTAGACATTCAACACTTATTTCTTTCTGCATGTGCTTTTGACCAATTTATAGATAAGCTTCTACGTGTATTTTAAAACAAGAGTTGCATTACGCATTTTGAATGTCAGGCTGGCGCTTTCAAATCTATGATTTCTTAAAAGAATACTTTTGCAAAATTATTTTAATCCACCATGAGTCATGTATTTATTTAATTATACTTCTTATGGTTTGTGCTAACTAACATGCTACAAATAGGTCGCCAGGAGTTCGAAAAATATATATTAGAAAAAAGGCTGCAAATGCTAATTGCTTCCATTCTTGGACAACAGGATGAAGAACTATATATAATCTTCCAGAGAACTTTTAGGTGATAAATTGGTGAAGCTATAGCAGTTGCCAATAAATTTATTAATATCATCTCTGCTTTTGACCTTATCGTTACAATCTTCGAGTAGATTAGTCAATTAACATAGGCGGCTGCTGAGCATGTAGGAGATCTGAAAAAAATCTTCCAGACCCTTGATAAATTTCAAATGAGGCTGAACCCGGAAAAGTGCGTCTTTGGTGTGGCATCTGGAAAATTCCTGGGGTTCATGATTACTCAACGAGGGATTGAAGCTAATCCGGAGAAAATCGAAGCCATTGTCCAAATGCCCTCGCCACGATGTTTGAAAGAAGTACAGATATTGACTGGTCGGATAGTCTCCCTGAGCAGATTCGTTTCCAGATTGGG
>JANZLC010000003.1:13469286-13516530 GCA_026413385.1 Erythroxylum gracilipes
TCTTCTTCTCTCTTGTTGCTTGAAAAAGACTTGTTATGCCAATATGATTTATGTTTGAAACAGGAAGAGACACTTTGGTTTCAAAAGTCTCATGCTGCCTGGATCAAGGATGGTGATCAATGTACTAAGTATTATCATGCGATTACTAGGGTTCGTTGGAAACAGAATACAATTGAATGTTTGAAGAATGGTGTTGGGGAGTGGGTGTCTGATATAGCTTTGTTAAAGGATATTGCAGATTTGAATTTTCCTCGGTTATCTGAAACGGCAGTTGAAGATATATTGAAACCCGTTACTCAGGAAGAAGTTTGGTTGGCTGTTTCGAGTATGGGTTCTTATAAAGCCCCTGAGCCGGATGGTTTTCAACCTATATTTTTTAAGAAGTATTGGGATGTGGTTAGTGAAGAGGTTTTCCAGTTTGTGTCGCAAACTTTTAATTCTGGTGTGATGGATGCTCAGATTGCTAAGGGTTTTATTGTGCTTATTCCTAAGGTTCATGCTCTAGAATCGCTTTCTCAGTTTCGGCCTATTACACTTTGTAATGTGTTGTATAAAGTGGTTATGAAAGTTTTGTCAAATCGTTTAAAACCTTTTATTGATGGCTTGGTTGGGCCGTTCCAGAGTAGTTTTATTTCTGATCGTACCACCACTGATAATATTATTATTACTCATGAACTACTGCATTCTTTTAGGAGGTCTAAAAGTAAAGTGGGTCATTTTGCTTTGAAAGTTGATTTGAAAAAGGCCTGTGATAGGATCAATTGGGACTATCTGCGGTTTGTGTTGCAGGTCTTTGGTTTTCCTTCTCGGTGTGTTAATCTGATTTTAAGTGCTCTTTCTTAGTCTTCATTGGCTATTATAAGGAGCGGCAGCCCCTCTGATGAGTAAAAAATGGATTCCAGTTAGGGCATCTAAAGGTGGGCCAAGCATTAGTCATTTACTTTTTGCTGATGACTTGCTAATTTTTGGTAAGGCTTCAACTAAATAGGTTAAAGTGGACTGTGAGGTGTTGGATGTGTTCTGTATGTCGAGTAGGCAAAGGGCTAATCTTTCTAAGTCAAGAATTTATTTTTCAAATTCTGTTTCTTGGGTTATAAAATCTCAGCTACAACAGTCGCTAGGTGTAGCAGTTACTTCCAACTTGGGCAAGTATTTCAGTGTTCCGTTGTTACATGGTCGTACTTCAATTGCTCATTATAGGCATATTGTGAGTTCGGTAGAGACTAGGCTGGCTAATTGATGCTCTAAATTTCTAAGTCCCTCTGAGAAGAAAGTGCTTATTAAGTCTTCTACTTCTTCGCTACCAATTTACACGATGAAAACGGTTTGCTTACCTTCCTCTATTTGTGATAATTTTAGATCGTTTGGCTCGTGATTTTTATTGGAGTTTCTCGCTGGATAAACATAAGATGCATTTGGTTGGTTGGAATTGGCTTATTCGACCAAAGAGATATGGTGGTCTTGCTTTCAAAAGTTCTAGATTGATAAATGTTGCATTGTTGGGTAAGTTGGGTTGGAAGTTATTTTTGAATGATTCTACTTTGTGGGTGGAGGAGTTACGTTGTAAATATTGTAATGGTGGGTCGATTTCCTTTTTTGCTAAGGGTTCAGATTCCAGTTTATGGAAGGGGGTAGTTAAAAGTTTTGATATGTTGTTTCCTCTTTCAGTTTGGAGGGTTAGGGATGGTTCTCAAATTAGTCTTTGGTTTGATAATTGGTGCTCAAGGGGTCCTTTGATTGATCATATAGATGGCTTGATAGTGGGGGAAGAACATTTTCGGGTCGCGTATATAATTAATGATGGTTCTTGAGATTTTTCAGGCTTACGTTCTGCAATTCCGGATCATCTCATGGAGGTTATTCGGGCAATTCCTTTGCCTTTGTTTACTTCGGTGCAGGATAATATATCTTGAAGTTTTTCTCCGAATGGCGCATATTCGGTTCAAGCAGCTTATAAAGGACTTCTTTCGGAAGAGGTATCTAATGTTTCTGTTTCGTCTATTTTTTTCTTGGTTGTGGAAGGTGGTTGGTCCACCGAAATTGAAACATTTCTTGTGGTTACTTGGGCACTCATGTCTTCTGACAAATTCTTTGAGGTTCTCACGGAGTTTGGCTACTTCTAATTTGTGGGGAGTGTGCTCTTTATATGCTGAGTTTCCTTTGCATTTGTTGCGTGATTGTAGTCGTGCGGTTGCATGGTGGCAGCAGTGAGATGTTCCTGTTAATTTTTTTACTGAGGCGAATTTGGTTGATTGGCTAGCTTTGAATCTGCGTGCTCATGCTGTGGGTCCTTTTGGTTTTGCCTAGGCACATTGATTTCTGGCAGGTATTTGGTGGTTATGGAAGACTCGGAACTTATTGATCTTTCAAAAGGAGTTTCTTTCCTTAGCAATTTTGAATGGTTGTATCTTTAAAGTTACAATGGACTTTAAAGTTACAATGGATGTATCCTTGACTTCTGTTTCAACACCGAAGCTTCAAGGTATGAGGCGTTGGATTGGTTGGACTGCGCCACCATCTGGTTGGGTGAAGTTGAATTGTGACGACAGTTCTATTGTTAATTCTGAGATGACTAGTAGTGAAGGGTTGTTGCATGATTCATTTGGTTGTTGGTTAGGGGGATATTTGTTTAAAATTGGTGTTTTAACTATCTTGGTGGGAGAGTTATAATCCATTCGAGATGGTTTGATTTTTGCGTGGGATCATAGTTTTCGACAAGTTGTGATAGAATCTGATAGCATAGAGGCGGTGCGGATGGTAACTTGTAGTGTTATCTCTTCACATCTCCTATCTATTTTGATTGTGGATATTCAAACTTTACTTGCTAGGAATTGGAGTTGCTCTATTAGGCATGTGCTTCGTGAAGGTAATTTTGCAGCAAATTGTCTGGCTAAATTAGGTCATGACATTGCTTCAAATTTTCAGATTTAGAATGATATTCCTAAAACCCTCTCCTTGATTGTATGGATTGATGCCTATGATATTTCTTTTATGAGATAGTTTTAGTTTTCTTTTAATTGTAACCAAAAAAAACATCAAATGTCCCTTTCTCTATTTATTGGTGCAAGTCATCATAGGCAGTCTATATCACTTGGTTGAAAGATGCAATATTGTCGAGCTATACATAGATACAATGATATTGAAGAGAAATATAAATGTGGCTTGCATTTTATTTAATCAACAGGTATATATATTGTATGATTTGTTAATAATTTGTAATTGGTCATAAATATTTTGATTCAACAATGTATGAAAGTATTTTATCAAATATAATGCGGTGATTTACTATTGTTCTCGAAAAGTATTTATTTTTTATTCAATTTTTAATTTTTTTAATTTAATTTAGTTTAATAATTTTTATTAATAAAAACTGATCTTTATTAATTAATCGACCAATTTTTGTAAACTAATTAGTTTTATAAATTAAAATAAATTAATTATATTATATTTTATTGTCTCTTTGTTAATTAAATTTTAAATTTTTTGATAAATAAAGACAATATTTTTCAATTATTTTTAAATTATTTAATTATACAAAAATTAATTGAATATTTTAAACTTTAAAACCTGCTAGGTTATGAGATTAACTTCTTTTGTTTTTGAAAATATTGTAATTATGTAATTTTTCTTTTAAGATTACAAGAGAATATTATCGAGCAAACTAAAATAAGGAGTTAACGACGATAAGGACAATTTGGCCATTTTCATGGTCGCTGAGACATGCCGTTTTAAATTATTGGCGTTCTGATACCCATACATGACACTGACTCTTCGTTGCAATGGACATTAGTGTTCAACAAGAAAGCCAATAAAAAGTAACCGGCCTGACTTGCCATCCCGTAGACCCCATTAATCTCCTCCAAGAAACTTCATTTTATGTATACTCTATACTATTTAAGCCCTGTAAACCATCTGCGTCCTGGGGATTGTTACGAGGCAACTGGATTGGAGGATTCATGGACAACTTTGGACGGTGCTTAGCTTTGACTGTAAAGCTCTGGAGATTTTTTTCAGGCCTTACTTTTGCATAAGATTTGGGATGTTGCCGGATAGAGCTTGAAGTCGTTTCTACAGAGATGATCGAGATCCTGTCCTCCACAGATACTCACCCTCGGATACCCGACCCAATAGTCATGGGAATTCACGAGTTGTTTACTCACAATTGGACTGTTGCTCAACGGTATATCTTTTGAGAGGGCAACAAATATACCGACTAGCTCGTGACTTATACAACTCATTTTGACGTAGACACCCATTATTTAACTTCTACACCCATAAGGTGCCACTTACTCCTTGAGGATTTGTCCGAGATTCGTTTTGTAATTTTCTTCGTTGCTTTTTCCTTTAAAAAAAGAAACCCACTTAAAAACTTATCTCGGTACTACATCTTTTTCTCTATGCTCTATTTAGTAATAAAATAATTTATTTTTTATTTTTTATTTTTTTATATAAATTTGGTTTAAATATTGTTATTGATGATGTGATATTGATAGACATCTATATGATATTTAATATTCTAGTAAAAAATATTGTTTTTTTTTTGAATAAAATCCAAACATTGTTATTGCTGATCGACGTAGCATTGATAGACATTTATATGGTGTTTAATAAAGACATAACATAAGTAAAAATAATTTTTTGTCCTTTTAAAAATTAATTATTAAAATTAAACATTTCTAAAATTTTAAAACTAAATTAAAAAATTAATAGGCACGTATATGATATACATTTAATAAACACATAACATTAGTTTTGACCTGATTTATATAAGTTTAAAAAAATTAGTTATTAAATTAAAATTTTAAATATTTTGATGCTAAATTAAAATTTTCAAAAGATTATAAGTTTTTAATTTGTTTTCTTTTAATTATATATATTTATATATATATATATATGTATGTATGTAGGATGCTCCTTAGGAGTAGTTGAGTTGATGAAATGGTAAGATATGGGGCCAAAAAGTCCCGTGTTTAAATCCTTCTACTTATATTCTCTTGATCGAACCTATCATACAAGACTTGTCTAATGCAGAGTACCCAATTAACGTAATTTGTAAATTATTACATCAATTTAAAATTTTACCTAGTGAACATTTAAAAGATAGTGTTGCAATTTCTTCTGTTAAAAAAAAAGTATATACATTTTGGCTTAATATAATGAGAAAGTCATCCTCTTTTAATTTTCATTTCTATAATGATGACGACAATAATTGAAAGGAGAATAAATCACCTCGGTTGGTGATGATTGTGTACAAAATCAGAACAATTGTAAGAGACAAAAAGACGGAGCTGGTAGAGATAGGTGGTGGCGTACCACTCCCGAATATCATTCCAAGCAAGTCGCCGTCATCAGCACCGTTGGACCCTCCAGCGCCGGTGTTGGTGCTGCCACCATCGCCTATCGCACCACCGTTGAATCCGTAATTGGAAACACCATCTCCATCTTCCCTGATGAAATAATTCAAAAGTAAAAATTCCTCAAATGAATGAAAAGTAAACAACAATGGTGGTGATATGATTTAAAGAGAGAAAAAAGGATGCTCTCAGGTATAGATCACAGAACCAGAATTTATCCCTGAAACTTGTTCAGGTTCTTATAACTACCTTTTAGCACAAGAACCTTAATAGAAACCTAGAATTAAACTTCCAGAGGAATGAGCATCTCTAATCTAAACGATCAAGTGATGCTTCACTAATGCAAAAAGTAATGAATGAAATGTAGGTCAAATAACAATTTTACATAATAATAACAACAATTCAATGGTTGATGTAAGCCTGTTAGTTTGGGTTAGTTTCGATGTCTTTCCAGTCAATGGTTGTTATGCGTTAGTAACATTTACTTAAAAAAAAAAACAATTCAACGAAAGTTTCGTTGATAAATAAGGTCTAAAAATGTTCAATAATACATGCTCTTATCTTTAATTGGTAGAGAAGGTTTTCCTAAGCAGATAGCAAATTGAGATATTATATTTAACAACAACAATACTTAGTATAAATCCTGCTAAGAAACGAATTATAAGAAAGTTTAATAGTACGCAGCCTTACTCCTAACTAATAGAGAGATTGTTTTCAAAAAAAATAATATATTCAAAATGTTTATTTTTTGAAAATTTTTAATTTGACATTCACATATTAATTACTTATCACAATTGTTACAGTGGCAGATAAGTCAGTTATGATCATTAATTTTATATTTAATAATAAAAAATTAAATTCATCTCCCAAAATTTTATTATTACTAAAATTTTTAAATGAAATATAAATTAATTAAGTTGTAATATAAAAGAGTACAAAATTTAAATTAATTTAATAAAAATAAAAGTAAAAATTGAAGAATAAATTCTATTTTTTTATTTTTCAAATAGAAACAATACTATACCTGGGACTCCCAAAAACACCAACGTTCATAGTAAGTTGGTCAATCAACCCAGCAGACTCTGGCTCCACACTCGAAGCCTTGGCGTACTGCTCACCTAATCCAACCCCGGACGGCACAAAGTACGCCCCGTTCACCATCAGGTCACCGTCCGTCCTCCAATTCCAACCCGCCCACTCGCTCTCCTCCGTCTCCACTCGCTTTGTCACCTGCCCACTCAAATATTGCACGATTAAAATAATAATATTTTTAATCCTCATTTGTAATCAAAGGAGAAATATTCTGGTGCTCACCTCCTTAGCGTTAGGATCAGGCGGTGCAGTGTACCGATTCCCTTGACTGTTAATTGTAGGGTTGGCGCTACCTCCGATAGCGTACATCTCCCAGTGCGTGAAATCATTGTTCACCACGTGTATATATCCGTGTCTACACCGAGGCATACGCTGCACCAGCCCCACACCGAAGTGATTAAATGCAATAGTCACCTGCATACCCGAGTCCAACTCGTAACGGTCGTCGTGACCCAATAGCATCACCTCATTATGGTGCGAAAAATAGCTATTGGAAATCGTGATCCCTGTGGACCCCATTATAGCATCAATCAAACCATCCGTACAGTGGGACAACGAGCAGTGGTCTATCCATATCTTTGATGATGAAAAGATGGATATCCCATCACCGTCTGATCTTCCCCTATGCCCCACATGCGTGGGTGATGAGGCTATCATAGTGTTCCCTGATGGCTTGCAATCATAGACCCGGATGTTGTGGATAATTACATGGGATATGTACTGAAGAGTTAAACAACCGTTACCGGTAATTTGAACCTTAGTGCCACGACCGTCGATTGTTTTGAAGCTGTTGATGATGAGTTCGTGTCGGAGCTTGATGAGCATGTCGGTGGAGAAGATTATCCAGAGGGGTTCTTCTTGGATAACGCCGTAACGGAGTGTGCCCGGAGTTGGGTTCGCCGGGTCGAGGTCGGAGGAGTCCGTCACGACGTAGATTGGACCGCCTTTGCCGCCGAGTGAACCTTGGCCGAACCCGATGGCGCAGTCGGCTAGCTGTTGGCGGTTCTCCGCCCAGTTCGGATTGCATCGCCAACAGTCGTCGATTGGGTTTCCGGTTTGACATTGGTTCGGGTCTTGTAAGTCCAAAAGTTGCCTTCTTGATAGAGACACATTCACTCTCCTGTAAGGTTAAAAAAATGGTTCAGACACCAAAGTAAAAGGTTTCTGTTTGGTTCAAACAGCAATGTGAAACCAGGACGATATAATTAATGTAGAACAGGGGAACATACATGGGTCAATGTCAAGAACCAGGGGAAACAGAGTATACTCTGTTTGGTTGTGATAAAATATATGTGGCTAACCCTTTGAAAAGGCCAATCTCTTTGAAAATGGAGATATGCATGTAAAAACAGAGGAAACAGATTACTCTGTTTTGCCGGTGATAAAATATATATGACTGAACCCTTTAAAAAGTTTGATCTCTTTGAAAATGCTGAATTGAATGCATTAAACCCTCTGAAAAGCTTTTCTTTAGACGAGATTTTCATAGAAATCGTAATTGGGTAGGCAAAAAATGCAGAAACTTGAGCCAAATGTGAGCTAATTCCTCATTGAAGTTAAAAGAAACTAAAAATTGGATAGACCAACATGCAAAACCTCGTAATTAGCCCTACCCAGATGGAGTTTTGCTGCTACAAACAGAAATCACACTAAAACCTAAAATGTGAACAAACAATGTTGGAAGCCTGAAGCTTCCCCCATTAATAAAGCATAAACTAGCAATGGTTCATGACTTGGGCTGAAAATGGCTTACCTCTGCACATCCAGAGCAACAGATTCAGGGTCGGGGTGTTGGTGAGGAAGGGTGAGATTAAAAGTGGAAGAACTAGGAGTGGTAATGAAGAAGGTGCAGAGACAAATGAAGAGAATGTGTATACAAGTAAGCATCTTTGAAGCACCTTTGGCTTCTATGTGACAAACCAGGAAGGTGAAGTTTTTGGAGTGTGTTTCATATAATAAAAGAAAGATTAGCATAATACAAACATAGTTAATAATAATTTGTGTTACTTTCCACTAAAGTTTTTGAGGTTCTCTCTTTAAATCATTTCAACAACAAGAAAGGAAGAAGAAGAAGAAGAAAGCAAAGAAGTATAGAAATGCTGATAAGAGAAGGAGAGAGATCCTCTCCCCCTCCTCTCTATCTATCTCTCTCTAAGTTCCTCTATCAAACAGAGTCACTGACTCACATTCTTACCTTGCTTAATAATCATTCAGGGAAGAAAAAAGGGAAAATGAAGCCAAAAAGGTCAAAATTTGAAGGTTCTTTTTATCCAATCTGTGACCTGGTGTTCCCTTTACATTTAGTTCCTTTAGTTCTTCAAGATTCTTTGGGGATGGCTGCAAGTATCTCTGTTAAGCTTTTTTTTCTTAAAACCCTTTTCACTTTTGGCTTAGTTGAGATTATGGAAATTGGTTTTTCATAGATCATTGATCAAGATTTCAGCTTTTCAGTAATTTTTCTCTGCTCCAGTAAAGGAAGTAACCCATAGCTCAGTGTTCCTAGAAAGCAAACAATACTTAGCCCCGTGAAGAGTGATTTAAGTATAGTTAAAAGAACCTCTTTTAACCTTTTTTCACTCTTCAATTTAGGTAAAATGTCCAAATTGATGCTTCAACTTTCTTCTAAGTGCATGTAGTCTTTTAAGCTTTCGTAAATAACTTAAAAGAACTTAAATTTTCTCTTCACATCTCTATTTCATGAGCATAATTAATTTGGACACTATATCTCATTAAAGTCATTATGAAAATGGATTGAATCGGATTTAAGTTAAATATAAAATGACATTGTTTCGACATAGTTAATTAAAATGACGTTATTTTTTAATTAATAGGTCCTCCAATTAATTAATTAGTGTTGGCTAACTATATTAAAACAATATTAAAATTCAAATCTAACCTAAAAAAAAGTTAATTCAATTTTAATTTATTAACTTTATATCAGATCAGGTTAAAATTGTAAAATTGCATCAAAAGGGGAAAAAAAGAAAAAAAGAGAGGTAATATTTCTTTTATGTCTACTGTTAACAACGTGAAGGTGTATAGTGATGATTAATGATTGAGGACGTTGACTTAATAATTAATGGGTATTACACATTTTCAATATCTGTAATTGTCAAGCAGATGATAATGCTGCTTCAGAGAAGACATTGGTTATGTCATCCAAGTTGTGTCTTCAACTCTATAATTTCCTCTCACAATAGGCCAAAAGTTATCAGATTCTGCTTACCCATTTGAGTTCCACTAGTTATGAAATGAAGTTTTGTGGTTTATAATGAATTCAAGTATTGAAGAGCTTCAAGAATTAGGGGTCTTGATCTTATGTTATGTAAAAAATACATCAAAAATCAATTAGATGGAATTTGTTATTTGATTTTGGAGTCAAAATTAATATTTTAAAAACTCAATCGGTTCAATTGGTTTAATAGTGAAATTTCTGCATCGATTAATTTTTTGGTTCAGTTTTCAACTCTTCTATTAAATTTAGTGTAATTATTTTTGTTGCTAAAAACCGATCAGTTTATTAATTAATGATTATGTTCGTGAACTAATAAATTTTTATAAACTAAAATAAACTGATTAATTTTCATTTAACAGTCTCTTTTTCAATAAACTTTAAAATTTTCGATGAATAAGGATAATCATATTCAATTATTTTTCAAATTATTTAATTTTATTAAATTAAAAAAATTATGACAGTCTAATACCGATTAAATATTTTTAAATTTAATTCTCTTATTTTATCGGTTTAACTTTCAATCCAATTTTTAAAACATTGGTCAAAAGGCACCATTTTTTGTAAGCTCTAATCATAAAATTACATTATTTTAGTCCTAACTAATTTGAATCATTCTCGTATGAAAACCTAATTAATCCGAGTTCAGACTATTAATTTTAAGCCCAGCCTAAATTAAAATGCCATCCCTAAATAATTTATCATTGTGACTTTAAATCAATTCACTTTATTAGCTACTTAATCAGTGTCATGCGAATATAATTGAGTTGAGAAATTTCATGCTGTTTAAAGTTTAGTTACCACAATGATTTATGTGAAGCTTAATGGTCTCCAACTTTTATGTTGCCAATCAAATACATTTTATTTAATACCTATATTAAAAAATTCAACAAGTTCGGACGGTTCAATCGTAAAAATCTTGAAACGTCTAACTTTTTAGTTTAATTTCAAAATTTTTGGTTTGATTTAGTTTAATAACTCTTGTTGTTAAAAATTGACCATCTTATTAATTAATCAGTCAATTATTATAAATTAATAATTTTTTATAAACTAAAATAAATCAATTTATTTTTATTTAACAATTTATTTTTCAAATAAACTTAAAATTTCTCGATGGGTAAGAAAAATCATATTTTAAATTCTTTAATTTTATTTAATCTTTATCCGATTTTATGACGATCTAATTTCGACTAAAACTTTTAAAACTTCAAACTCTTGTCTTATCAGTTTAACTTCTGATCCGGTTTTTAAAACGTTTTATACCAAATTGGGTTTTTCTTGTAAGATATTAATACAAACTGAAATTTAATAAATTTACAAAAACTTTGTTCATCACATGGGTCAAAGACATGCACAAGGCATAGTAGCTTTCTTCCACCCTGGAATTAACCGTTAGATAAAGACATTATTGATAAAAAAAATAAAAGCTTATCGCATGAAAATTTCTTGGCCTTGCGAAACAAAGATAATAAAAACAAACCAATGAACCGAAAATTTGTTAAATTTTCAATAAAATCGGCTGTGGAAAAGGGAAAAATTCGAATAAAAACAAAGAAAAACGTGTGCTTTATATTCTTTGGTGGGATCATAAAACCACTTTGAGGTTTTGTCGTCAGGAATCTTTGGACGAGGTCCTCAAGGCTTCGACCACAAAGTTGATTCCGATGGATAAAACTATATAAAGGGTTCTTGAGACTTTGGATAGGTGATGTGCAAATTGCAAAAGGTGCAAGTGCCTTTCTTGGGGCGATAGAGATACTAAAATGGAAATAGTTTAAAATATGGTTTTTGGAGGTTTTTTTTTTTTAAGAAAGAGAAATCGCCATCTTTTAAATACGTACAGGGTAAATTTTCAGGTCAACCAGGTATTTTGTACTACGGCACTAGATAAATCATATACAATAAGTTTGATTGAGAGGGCGTAAATAGAAAGATTCAAACACTGAACCTTTTGGCCTCATACTCCTCACTCTATTAACTCGACCACCCCTAAGAGCGGTTTTATATAATAATTTATTATAATTATTTTAAATTATTAATTTAATTTAAATTAATTTAATTTAAGTTAGATTTAAGAGTTGAGTTGAGTTGCCGTATTAGTAACATTTAAATAATCAAGATATGATATTTTTAGTACATGTAAATATCATTGTTTTTTATCGGAAATTTAGGAGACAGGTTTTTTCTAAAATAAAATTCTTAAACTAGAAGAGAGGTTTACTTTTTTTACCCCAATAATAATAATAATATTTTATTGTACGTGTAAACTTTAAATTTTATAAGTTTTTATATAAAAACTTATTTTAATGTATCTTATTTTATTATCAATTCGCCTTTTTAATTGTATCCCTTTAATTATATATAGTAATTGTTAATATTTTTCTCAAAATTTAACATAAAAACCATATTACATTTCCTAATATTAATTATCAAAGTCCAAAAATAAGTTTTAAGTAGGAATGACAAAGCTTGCTTGACCTAATTCAATTAGACTCAAATTCAGTCTAAGTTGATGAATTTCTAGTCAAATTTGGATTTTTTTAAAAAAGCTTTGAGTTTGAAGTCTGGCTGAGCTTAAATTATTTGGTCCAACCTAATTTAAAGTTCAAAATTTTAATAAAATAATTAAAATATATTTAATCTAATTTAGCTCTAATTCAACTAAAAAAGTTTAGTTTATATTTGAGTTCGACCTGACTTATTATCACGCCCGGTAAAGAATTGAAAACTTAAAAGTTAAGTTAATATCTAAAAGAGATTGGAGATTAAAAAAAGAAGGTAGAAAGACCAACTTGGTAGTAATAAATGCTTAAAAATAAATAACAACAATTTGTTAAGTTTAGCCATCATCATCTTTTGCTGGGTCAAAAAGCTATTTATTGATATAAGCATAAATTGAAAAAACAGTTTTTAAAATGCAAATTGGACTTTGCTTTTTGGTCATTATCTCTTTGTCCTATTTCTTTTTATTGTGTTGTGTATGCTTGCATGGATTTAAGACTTTTGAACATGGCTACAACTTATGTGTGGAGAGGAAATCTACTAAGCTATGATGCTAAAACACACACTTTATATGTAGGTAGTGTTATCCAATTAAAAAGTATTATTGCATTTGAGATATCTTAAGTTGCAAACTATCATGATTGGTTCTTGCCACTCTTTTCTTTACCCCACACATCATTTTTCATATTCTTAAAAATCCATAAAAAAATCATTACTAATTGTTTGAAGTAAGAAGTAGAGGTAACAATGTATTGGATTTAATTTATACTTTTTTAAAAATTATAGTGAATTAAATCAAATTCATATTGTCATTCCTAATAAAAATGACACAAAAATAATCATCTAAAATATCATCTATTTTAAAATTGAGGAAATGATTTATTATTAATGTTTTAAAAATCAAATCAGAAGTTAAACCGGTAAAATAAAATGTTTAATGTTTAAAAGGTTCAACTTATATTAGATTGTCATAAAGTTGATTAAAGATTGAATAAAATTAAAAAAATTGAAATATGACTGAAGAAAATTATTCTTATTCATCGAAAATTTTAAAATTTAATAAAAACTGTTAAATAAAAATTAATTTATTTATTTTGATTTACAATTGTTTAGTTTTTAACAATAACGATTATTAATATAAATCGAACACAAAATTAAAAACAGGATAGAAAAATTAACCGATTCAAGATTTTCACAATTATACTAATTAAATTTTTTAATCATTTTTTATTATGAGTTATTATTGACCGAAAAGTCTAGTAGAAAATTCCTTTATTTTATACGAGGATGAAAATTTAGAGTAACCCTCAAAAGATTGTAAAAAGAGTAAAAGCAAACAATAGAAAATACATAACCATTGTATAAAACATAATATACATATTAATATAGTCCCAATATCTAATAAAACCCACCAAAAAATAAAATTTTAAAAAGGAAATTGCATTATACTTATAAAACGAGAAATAACTAATCTACATTATGTTAAAGAACACACGAGAGTGTGAAATCAGCTTAGACTAGGGAATGAGTAACATGGAGAGCTTGGGGCGGAGAAAATGAGGCCAAAAAGTCATATGTTTGAAGCATGTCGTATAAGATTTGTCTAGTGCAAAATAACTGATTGACATAATTTATAGACTATTATGTTAATTTGAAGATTTATCTAACATGATTTAAATAATAGCGGCTGCGAAATTTTTCCGTCTCTTTTTTAATAAAAAAAGAGTAACATGGAGAGGTTAGTAATAAATCTACGTGTATTTTTGTCTCTAAACCAAGAAAAGCTTGGATTCATTGCCTCTGTTTAGAGAAAGTTGGAGTTTAAATCTCACATAAAGATAAGAATTAAAAGAAAAAGTCAGTGAAAGTGATCTCAAACGTGTTCATGGTTTAGACGACACATCACTTGGCTTTTTCTGTAAAGTCGTTCAGAAGACGTACGAACTAACAGGGATGTTTTGTAAGAGAAAGGGGTATGTATAGAAGCCATAGATAACTCGTATAGGTGGCGCATACTCTTATCGTTTAACCAAGAGGTTCCGGGTTCGATCCCTGCCCTTAAGAATGCAGCAAACCTTTAGGTCAGTGGCAGTCCCCTTGGGATATATCAGTACCGCAAAGGGGGATTAGTCACCGGCTTCGACCCAGTGGACACCTCCTGAGAAACCAAAAAAAAAAAAAAGAAGCCATAGATAGTTAAATAGTTTATGTAATTGAATTGGCAAAATTGTCATTAGGATAAAAGACATAAAATTATAATAAATTATTAATTTAAATTATATTTAATTAATCTTTTTCAACGTACTTACGCACTTCACTTTGCGTTAGTCTGGGAACGTTTATAACATGCGTAGACTTTCCTTTATATTTTACAAAGAAACTATTTCTATCATTTGAACATATAATTTTATGGTCACAAAAGAGTAACTATACTAGTTGCTCTAGGAATTACCTTCTTAATTAATCTTTTTTAACTTTAAAAATTAAATTAAATTGTCATACGAACAACATTTAATTGATACACGAGTGATATTCATATTTCGTCGTTTTTTTAAACAGAGGAACTCGTAGCCGCTATTTTTCGGAGGCGTATTGGGTAAATCTTCGGATTGACTCAATAGCCTGTAAATTATGTAACTGGGTATTCCGCACTAGGCAAACCCTGTACGAAAGACTCGATCAAAAAAGCGCAGATAGAGGGAATTGAACAGTGGACCTTGCACTCTCTCCCAAACTGAAAGACCATATTTATTTTTATCTTTCATAGTAGTCATTTGTTCTCACCTCTTGTTTATTTCTCTTCATTTTGTTCTTCATCTTCTTCACCTACGATGCTCATTTTCTCACCCTCTCAATGTAAGCTTTGTTCTCACCCTTCTTGCTACTTTCATTTTTGTTATCTTCGTCACAGTTACTAAAAGACCTAATCCTACAACCTTTAACTATTGATGGTCGTGTGATATTGGAAAGCTAGGTTTCACATGATTTTAAAGAGTTTAGAGTTTTACTAAGTAAGTAATCTTATGGGCTGTATGAATATGAAACAAATATGGTGATTAAATGATATTGAAACTAGTGGTCATTATTCATGTGCATCGTGAGTGATGAACAGTGCGTATAAATGTCTTATTTCTGCATATGAGATGATTAGCTTTTCATAAGATGTCGTTGAGATGATTTTTAAGATAAAAAGATCATTATGGTGATGTAAAAAGAGTGCAAAAATTTCATGAAAAGATAATATACGTATGCTATGTTTTCATTGTTATTAACGTGAATCTCTTTGGGTGTTTTAAAGATGAACTAAGATGAGTTTAGAGTTAAGGAAAAAGGAGTAATGTGATGTCATGAAATGGGAAGAATTAAAATGATAAGTTAGAGATGAAATGAAGGTGTTGATGAAGATAAAGAAGTGCAGAAAATATGATGAATACGTATACGATATGTTCGGTTTTTTATGTTTATGATCAATCATAGATTTAGATTTGTATTTGAATGAGTTAAGCTTAAATGGAAGTAGGAATGAAGAGGTAATAATGAGGACACAAGTTAGAAATGATAGACAAAGCAGAAGAGATGAGGAAGTGATGAAAAAAATGTTGTTTCGTAAAATTTGGAGAAGATCATCTATCATGATCGTGCACAAGCACGATCGTGATAGAGAGGGAACCTTAGAGATAGAGAGGAAACCTTAGATAAGCACGATCGTGACAGGAAGGATTATTTGGGAGTTGAACGATTGTGCAAATAGACAGTGCACGATCGTGCACAAACATGATCATGACAGAGAGGTTTTTGCACGATTGTTACAAAGGGGAATCAACAGAAAGTGTACGATCGTGACAGTGAAAGTGTTATGCTTTTCGAAAGATTTCGACACCCTTCACTCTTTTGATCATAACTTCTTCTTCGGACCTCCGATTGACTTGAAATTTAGAGCACAAACTCCTCACACATTGTTTTTCCTCTGCACAAAATTTTATGGCTACCTGAATCCATTAGGAAAGGATTGATCATGATTGATTGATGAATTTAGGATGAAAATGATAAAGTGTGCTGGAATTGTTAAATGAAGTGTATTTATTGAACATGTATGTATTTTGGCCATATCTTGATCTATAAATATCCAAATGGGATGATTTTTTATTTAATTTAGATTAAACTAAAGGTATATGGCTACAAATTTCATGCAAGAATTGATTTTTAATTATGTCTTTAGGAGTTTCAAATTTTGGCTTGAAGTTAAGTACTGAGTGTTTTTGCAATTTGAGTATAGTTTAAAGTATTTTGTCTATAACTTGCAGAATACTGAACCAAATTATATGAACTTTAGTTCATTAGAAGCTTAAGACATAGAGGAACATTTGTTTAGAAGAAGTAGTTACCTAAATAACTCATTTTCATTTTCATAATGACCATGCAAAATTGACCCAAAAATATGTGTTTGAGAAAAAGCTGGAATGAAATTTTGAGTAATGAACTTAGAATAAATTTGTTTTATTGAGGTGTAAACCTAAGTTCAAATTAGACTTATATGAGTTTTGAAATATGAATGATCATGTGATAAGAATAAAGGAAATATACCTGGGATTGTTATTGAACACGCATTGTACATAATCCATATACACATTTGTACATGAGCGAGTACTTATATAATTGTGCAAAGTTGTGATATGTGTAAGTGTATGTTGCATGTTATAGAAGAGCATTTAAAGCGCCAACATCCAAACGTTAACAAGACTTCGAGGCAATAGCTATCTGGAGCAAACTATAAGTAACCTAGATGGTCTCACTTAATAAATTATTTATTTTAACTTCTGTATTGAATTATTATGTGAACGTGATTATGTTGATTTCGGACATTGAATATCTAAGGCGTTTGATGCATGAATAAGATATTGGAAGTATTTCTTGCATGTGAATCTGACAGAAATAAGTGTACTCAACATAACTGTTGAATGTCGGACTTAGGTTCGATGACATGTGAAAGTATATGTGTAAAGTGAAATAAAGTGACTGATTGATATTATATGATTTGATGCATTTCATTACATGAATGCATAATCAGATAATGACAGTTATGACTTGAGTAGTCACCGAAAATAGCTTAAAGCTCATAATGTGATTAAGAGCCAAAGGCTCTCCATGTATAACGAGCCTTGTATTCCCAACGGATAAGGGACAGTTATCAATGAGACTGGTATCCACAATGGATACGGGACAATTATAGGCACTCAGTCACAACAACATAATAATTGGAAATGAGTCTCGTGAGTATTACATATACATTTAATATGTATGTTTTGAATGATTGAAACGTATTATTGTATTGTGTTGAATGAGAAATGTAGAAATTGTGAATAAGAGAGCTTTTTGATGCTACATGATGATAAATGAAATGATGTAAATTATGTGATTGTATGAGTTGATGTGTTATATGATATGAGTGAACCGTCGAGGATAGTTAACTCACTGAGTTCGCAAAACTCACCAAAATTGTAACATTGACATTTCAGGTCCGAGAGAGACGATATAACTTCTAAGTCAATTTAGAAGAGAGCTAGCACTAATTTTTGGGTTGAAGATATGGCTTAAAGGTCGGTCAGCTGAGACTGAAGGACATAGATAAAATATTGTTTGATTCCTCATTTATGTAGCGTGTTAGGTATACAGAGATCTAAACTCTGATTAGTTTTGATAATGTACACATATGGATGTTTTGTAAAGCTACAATGTACATATTCGGTTTTTATGAAATGAAATGAGGAATTTTTTAGTTTTAAAATATTGTGATATTGAAATATTAAATGATGATGTCATGATTAAGCTAGTGTCGTGACTGCTCTAACATGTCATTATCATAGATTATGTACTTGAATGTCCTCATGATGTTCTGGTACATACTCTATGGTAGTGGGGTGTTATAAAGTGTGGTCATATATACTACAAAAAAAATCAATCTCAACTTTAAGTTAAATTCTATTCTAGAAAAACAAGTCCTTTTTGTTATCTTATTTATTTTACATATCCATTTTTATAGCACACTAAAGAAAAAGGTGATTATATTCATTTAACATAGAATTAGAAGCTAATTTTCTATTTGACCCTTCAAAATCTTAATGATGATAGAATAATTACATACTATATATAAAATATAGAAAGAAAAATGTTTAAGATTGTAACTAAACAACAACAACACTCAACATGAATCCCACTGAGATGTGGGGTTTGGGAAAATCTAATAGCACACAGCTTTACCTCTAACTAGTAGAGAGATTATTTCCAAATAACTTACATAAAAAAAGAAAACGAGAAAAAGGGGGAGGGAGAGAGATAGCGAGAGCTGGAGAGAGAGAGGAGGAAATAATAATAATAATAATAATAATAATAATAATAATAATAATAATAATAATAATAATATTGTAACTAAAGTGTTTCCTAAATAGAAAATAAGCTAACACTATATGGAGAAAAATATTAATAATAAATTTTGAATACTTTTAATTGTAAGACAAATTTCAAGTTGTAGAATAAATAATACAAATTTTGCAAATTTTAGAAAGCAGGATAATATAATTTTGGTTAAAAAATTTTCTTTTTCTTTAAATACCTTAATTTCCTAAAACTAAATATACAATTTTTCAATTTTGTATGTCAAACTTTTGTAAACTAATTCACTTTAACTCCAAATAAAATAAGTTTAATAAAAATATTTACAATCTGGTATCGCCTCACAACCATTAAATTACGATTTTCTATTATGCTCTTAACTTTAATTTTCAATTTTATAATTTTATAATTTTTCAATTTTCAATTTCTAAGAGGTATATAATAGTTGAAGGTATGCACAAATTAATTCAATAGTTCCAAATAAAAATATTACTTTAATAAAAATAGAAAGAAAAATCCAACTCTTATTAATAACTTTTTATAATTAAGAATAAGAGATTAGTGATATACACTAATTATAAAATAAATTGAATAACAAAATAGTGCTTAATAAAAAACAAACACAAGTTAAAGAATAAAAAGAATTTTACCCTTTTAGATAGACCTTTACTCCCTAGCCAAACTTCAATCTTTGTCTTTAGATTTGTATTATAAATCAAATATTAACTTTCTTAGTTAAGCCTTAACTTTCTTATTTAAAATTTGTTACTTTAGAAAAATATTAACTTTTTAGTCAAACGTTTATAAGAAATCTTATGTAAATTGTTATTTAAGGAAGTGTTATAATAGGTGTCATAAGAACTTTTTAAGGTGCAATATAATTGAACAAATTATCAAAGTCTTAGTGCGATAGTTAAGTTCACTAAAGTTTAACTCAACCTTACTTTATGATCGTCCACCAATAACTCCTTTAGTTTTCAAACACCCCACACAAACCTATGTTTAAATGTCTCGCTCACTCTTCAAACACAGTTTTTTGTATAATTCAACCAAAAAATTAAATAAGACAGACATCTAATAAAGTAAACCTTAAATAATACAAAAAGACTCGAGATACTTTTCAACTTGAAGTTTGCTATAAAGCAAACACTCAATATCTTCCTACTAAAAAATGTCAAATAAAGAGTTTTTGTAAAGCTCTCAAACTCTATATAAAATATAAATTTAGTCACCTTTACCACTAATTTATTAAGTTAGTAAGAAGTTGTGATTTCTTTCACTAACTCTACTTAATTAGTACGGAGACATCACTCAAGCCACTAACTCTACTACTAGAATAAAGAAAGTAGTTTTAGAAATCTCCCACTATATTATTACATTACCAAATAACATTTTTACTACTTAAAAAATTGCTCCTACTCTATAATATGGTGCTTTACTTTGTTTAATCTTTTGTTCCATGTTCTTATTATGTATCGCTATATTATTGTCTTTTGAACCTACAAATGTCATTATTGTTTAACCATCCTGACTTACTTTGTATATGGTTTATTTGAGCACACCTGTGATGCAATCACATTGCTCTATAACTAAGTTAATCAACAATTTGAGCCACTATATAAGAAACATTATAGATTTATGTTAGACCCCTAAGTCTGAGATAGCATAATTGTGAGGGCATTGGCGAGCTTTGACCAGTGTTTGACAAGCAGAACAACTGAACAAGGAAAGGACTTGCAAGGAGGCAAGGACAAAATGAGACAATGTCATACGTTGGCATGCATTGGTACACATTAGAAGAAATTTTAGACGAGATGCTAGATTCGAATATGAGACCAAAAGAAGGCTTGAGATGGACATTGAGTGGAAGGTTAGCTGGATCACAAGCATGACAGGAATATACGAGAGTTCTAAGGTGACTTAGTAAGTAGATCAAGCATGATGCAAATTTTGGGAGAGTTTTGGATCTTGTACGAGTTGACTTGGCTAAGGCTAAGGCTAAGGCTAAGATCTTTTTTTATATAGAAATAAGGCTAAGATCTTGATAGACTAAAGACTTAGTGTATTCTTAAGTGGACAGATCATGACTAATGGAGTTGATGTGGGTAAGCATTGGATGAACTAGTATGTTATTGACTTGGATGACTCATCATTAATAGATAGAGATGAGGAGAACTTAGATGACGTGGCTGATAAGATCACAGTGGATGAACATCAGCTCTAAGAGATAAAGATCATGTGGAAGGATCATTTAAAGATAGAAGAGATCTTCGTAGATATGGATAATCATTCCTAAATAGTGTAATCTTTTATCTTGTTATTGTGACGTAGCTTAATCCTCTTAGATAAAGTCCTAATTGGATGGGGATATCATCTATTGGTTAGTATGATGTAATCTGATAAGGATAAGCTATGATAAGATTGTGAGCTTAGCTAGTAGAGTTCTATTAGGATTCTAAATTAGTCATCTAGAGGTGCCTATAAATGGCTTATTTGAGCCTTGCTCTTCTCAGAGAGGAAGATGATGAGTGTGGGAGACACTTAGAGATTGAGAGAATATTCCTTTGTATACTTTGATGGAAGTAATAAAGGTTGGCGTTTGTCGTATCTCTTTCTTGTGTTCTTATTGTTGCCATGATTCTTTAGTTCTTTCACAGTTTTCTTACAAGGGTGTGAGAGTGATACACTGCAAGGGTCATGAGGCGTTTGAGAACAAGTAGGTTGGTCAACAATCATGGAATAAGGCTGAATCTTGTTTTAACGGAGCTAAGTGAAATTGTCGTGTAAAGAGGTTGGCGCATCTTATAGGACAAGTTCGTGCTTGAAGGAAAACCTTTGTAACAATTTCCATAGTTTCAGATTTTTCTCATAAAATTTAAGTGCCTTCATATTGTCAAATTTAACATAAGCAAGTTGTATTAATTATTTTTAATTTTACATCTAAATCTCTCTCATAGTCAAATATTTTGGCTAATGCTTATTGATGCATGCTAACTCTCGAATACTTTAAAATTTTTATCAATATTGACTATTTATATCACTTATTTACGAGACTTAATCTTATTTTCTTGTCAATATGTCATCTTCTTGTCAACTTATGCGCCATGTATTGACTAAGACTTACCAATAATTACATGATTTTTCTATTTGAATTTAAGAGCCTAATTAACCACCCAGTAAAAAGAATTCAATGCCCTTATCAATTAGACATTCCTCTGTAAGTGATTTTCTCAAAATCTTCATAGCAAAATTTTGAAGACATGAGCAAGCCTTCCTTTTTATTAACACATTTCCCATATATCTTCTCCCTCATTCATATTTATTCTTGTTTGGACATTCTTTCTTAGGATCCATCCAACAAAGAAAATTTTAAGTTGGCTTTTTTTCTGTCAATTTTTTTCTTTTTTAATTAGTCCTTTATGAATATGAAATTAATTTCACTCACCTTTCGTTTTGAGCATTCACGAGAAAAGTATTGCTACTCACAAATAAAGCAAGCAATTTTCCTTTTTAAATTCCTTTTCTAGTTATATTGAGAAGATTTACCTACTTTCTCTTTACTTCTCTTTGAGCCATTTAAAGTTTCACCATTATTTTTGCCCTCTCTACTAGTTTTAATTAATGAGAGATCTACAAAGGCATCCACGGTCACTATAGAGTTAGAGAGCTCTTTTATATTTTACCCATGAATCTCTGTATATTCATAACCCTACAGGCCATTTATGAATTTGTATAATTTGTCTTCCTGTAATATGTTACGTAGGTCCAAAAATACATAAATTGTCTCATATACTGCCTTTTAAAGCCATTTTGTCTTAACTACTTCAAAGTTTCCCGTACAAGCTAAGAAGTGTTATTATGGAGAAATTGATTTATTAGCTATATCTTTATTTTCTCCATAGTGGCAATGAAAAATCTATCCGAACTGATATCATTAGACATCTGCATCATCTACGATAACTTTGTATCATCCTTCATGTTTATTATTGTGATATACATCTTCTCCGAACTAGATATCTTTTTCATTTAAAAGTATTGTTTGATATGCCATAAAAGATTTTCAAGCTCTTTAGCACTTTGTTTGCCATAAAAAAATTTATGGCTCGTACACCTTAACCAAAGTGCTCTATGATTAGGCTCCAGTTTGATACATGATCATAACATATTTGGGTATCAAAATATCATAGCTCATGTTCTCGAGAGCTTTTGGTTGTTATTTTTTCTTATTCTTGAAGCTATTGTATCAAAGCTTCAAATAGTTTAACAAAAGGAATTGTCCTATTTGCTTTATCTATTTGTAAAACTTCACCTTATTCCTTCGTCAGAATGTCATCTTTATATCAATCATTATAGTATCATTTGGACTCAAGGGTCTAACAATATATTGATTTAGGTTAAATGTTACTCATAATTAACCATAAATTATTCATTAGATATTAGTAAAAATATTGACATTTATCCACCATAAATGTCCTATAAGTTTAGGAGCACTATAAAAGCATCTTTGTGTCAAAAGGTAAATATCTAACTCAAATCATTTTCACATGATCTCTAGTCTTGTACTCTTTATTATGATATTATCTCATATTTGTATCATTTAATCACAATATCAACCTGACCGTATGAATGCTCGTCTTAAAGACAACTTTCAATGTTCTTTTTAAGGATGATACCATCAAACATTTTAATATTAACCATTAAACCTTTTTAAATAGTTAAAAATAATATTTTATATTCTATTATATTAATAATAAATGTGTACCCACGATGCTGATGAAAATATGGTATGAAGAGATTAAAAAGAAAAGAAAAGAATATTGTATATGAAATCATTACATATTTCAATTATAGTCATAAAAAAGAATAGAAAAGAATGATAATAATAATAATTAAAAATAAGGTAAAAATAATTTCTTATGTTTGAAAGGGTCATATCTTTAATGATTTAAATCAATTACATTAAAAAAAATCAAGTGTAAATTCTAGCCAACAAGTTGTCCTGGAATTATACTTAGACTTATATTGATGTCTAGCTTTGTAGAAAGACACGTCATTAAGGTAAATTGGGTTAGTTAGTCTTTGAACGTTGGAAGTCACCTATATAGTAATGGACTAGTAGTAAACTTATTGCAACTTGAATTATTAGAGTGAAAGTGGTGAGAGGTGTAATAGATTCCTAAACAAAAGTTATAGACATATCCTATTTAGGGATGAAAATCTATGGACATTACCCCCACCAGCATTCAAGCTCAACTTAAAATTTAATCAGGCTCTAGTTGCACAACCTGAGTAGTATCAAAATGATATTATTTTAATATAATTAAACCAAAATGATGTCGCTTTAATCAATTATACCAAAATAACATTATTTTGGCAACAGGAGTCAAGCCTTTCGAACTTTTGATTCAAACGTTAATCTGACCTTTAAGATTGAACTATAACTTAAACTCATTTAATTCAAACTTTGTCAAGTGATTTTAGGTTAAACTAGACTTATGCAGAACAATATTACTAACCTTATTCTTACCTTCTAAGTATCAATTAATAGATAATTGTGATGCATGCAAAAGTCTATTTTGAAGAGAACAATTGTATGCTCATTTGAATGTTTAAGTTAAATACATAATTATATGTTGATTTTAATTGGTTTTGTTGAACTTTTCTACCTTGGTTTTAACTTTGATGTTTCTATTCTGGTCCAAAATGTTGTCCCTAATTTCCAAAATCACTACTTTTGAATTAGAAAAATGTCAAAAGAAAAAAAAAATACAACTTAAAAAAGCTCTTTGAAGACTTTAAATTCTCTCAAACATCTTTATTTACTAATTTAATCAGTTGGTCATCTTTAATTCCAAGTCAAATATTAAATAAATACATTTGCCTGAAAAAATTCGTCCACCTCCCAAATGCTACGTTAAAAGCAAATTACATGAACATGAACTGAACAGAATGAGATTGGAGTGAGGTACAAACTCTCAATCAAACTTGAACTCGCCAACATTTGGACTCTCTAATTAGAAGTTGAATTCCGACAAAACAAAATTACAAGATACTGAAACTCAGTTGTAGAAGACTGTCAATTAAGGGCAAGTGGAAACAACATTTGTACATAGAAAGTTGATGGCTAATATTTTTTATTTCTTCTGTGTGCTTTTCGGGGAAAATGGAGTCTTTTCTTCGTTTCTCATATTATGATGTGATCCACAGTCTTGTTAATATCTGGTATATAAAATAGGCTTGTTTTGGAGTGATTCTCTGCCTATGATGATCATCATATGAAGATTTATTCGATAAATAGTTGTGATCGTCACGAAATAGATATTGAATTGGATTTTTATATTGGAAAGGAGTTATTTGGTTTGTGTTAGAATTTTTTTGATAAAAGTGAAAGATTCAGTTCGACATAGAAAGTTGAGATTATAAAAGAGACTTGTCATTGATTGAATAGTTTAAAAGTGTCCTATGCTTTTATGATTTGCTGATATGCCTGTTGCTCAACGTATTGGTTTTGTAAGATAATGGGAAAGGACTAAAGGGCAAGGGAAAATAAGCAGGAGGTGGAAGTGATGAAAATGCTTCAGCGGGCAAGGGGAAAGCGGGCAAGGGTGAGGGCCTATGGACTTGCACTTATGTCAAAGGTGATACTTCTGCTGTTATTTTCTTCATCTTTTCATCTGCTTTCTGGATTTGTTCTCTAGTAGTCATCTTCTTTAGAAGAAAATATTGTGGTTAAAGTGATTTTAATGGAAAACATACCCTTTGAGATTGTGATGAAATTAGTTTTCGAGTGGGATGGTTATGCTAAGGGTTTTATGCCCTGGACATTGTGTCCCTTCATTCCACTTGAATTATTGGGTCCTCTGATTTCTGACATTCTTAAGTTGGTATGTAATTATGCTCCAGCAAGACGCATATTATGTGAAAAGCAAGGCAAAATCAATGAGGCTTACAAGAAATTGCAGGATGGTTGGCTAGACAGTGGTGATAAGGTTCCTCCAGCTGAGTTTGTAAAGGTAAACTGACTGCATTTACAGTGTACCTACACAACCCAATGATTGCATTCTCTGGATACCTTTTATATTATTTTTATCTCTGTACTTTTTCTTGCAGAAGAACCACTCTCTAGTTCTCAACAACACAGATTGGGTTTCAAGTGCTTTTTCGTGATAATGAATAATAAATACGTTCTCTTTTACTATTTTTGTCTTTTCTTGTTATTTTCAGTTGGCAGCAGAGTATTCTGAGTGCCCATCTAGGAAGAAAGGCAGGGACCTTGGATGGTTCCCTCGAGGTAAAATGGCTGGCCCCTTTCAAGATGTGGCATTCAGCACCCAAATTGGAGCTACAAGTGCACCATTCAAATCAACGTATGTGTCTGGCCACATAATGCTTAGTCAAATTTACTACATTTCATTGCTTATTAGAGATTTGGTGAAAAGTTTTGCTGGTCAGAAATCAACCACAAACTAATTGCACTTCAGTAACATTCATGGTTGACATTTTATAGAATTAGACATAGGAAGAACTGTTTCTTATCCACTGAAAAGGCAAGTAGTGCCAGAGCATGAAAAATGAAAAAGCTTGTGAATTTGATATTAGCGACAATTTAATTTTCATCCTCTGCCGAAAATTTCTATTTGAAACAAGCAGGAATTATTAGGGTTAAGGTTTTCATATTGATAGTCAATGGTTCATAAGTAATCATGGAGCCGATTTAGCATAGCATATTCTATTTTCCAAAAAAGGGTTCCTGCAAACAGTCACTTGCAATGTCCAGACTCCAGAGTCATAAAATGCATTGCTTCTGCTTCCATCTTTTCGAACAAACAATGTACATCTTACAACTTCCTAATCTGTAGATAGAATAGTAATATCATGATGATAATGATCTGTAGATAGAATAGTAATATCATGATGATACTGACACTAGCTCATCGATTTTGTCCCTAGTGAACTCGCAGAAGTGTAGAATTCCAGATACAGTTTGTTATATCTTGTTTACTTAATCCAGCATTCTAATTGCTATTATACTTTGATGCAGACATGGTTACCCCATAATCTTGTGTGAAGGGAGAAAGAATTGATGCAACTCCCTCTCTGGAGGACCGACCAAATCTTGGAACCATGAGTGGAGCAGTAACAGCATATGTTTAAACTCTTTTATAACTGGGAACAGATCAGAACTTTTTCACTCTTTATCTTGCAATCTTTGCTTCTTTTCCAGTTTTTATGGATAATGAATGAAGTTATTGAGATCAGAGAATGGCTTGCCCTCCAACATTTCATGAGCCTTTACCATGTTATACGACAATAACAATGGGCATTTGATTTGATGGCTTGCCCGAATGTGTGTTACTACTTTCTTGGAACACAGCCAAGCTGCAAGCTACGGGATGACTGGTGTATATGCTTGATCCTTGCACTATTAATCATAAGTGGAATTAGATATACTGCAGGATATGGAAAACTAAAACAGAGGCACCAAACTTTTCTTTTCTTTTGCTAATGTCCATGTTAGCCCAGATGTCAATACTTTTTCATTTCAAGATTCTTGCTACTTTGATCAATGAAGATGGAAATAAGCCAAAAGGAAAGGGAGGAAAACGAAAAGATACTACACCTTGGCATTTTAAAATACTTTTTCATTTCAAGATTCTTGCTCCTTTGATCAATGAAGATGGAAATAAGCCAAAAGGAAAGGGAGGAAAACGAAAAGATACTACACCTTGGCATTTTAATGCCAGAATACTTGGATACAGGAGCATTGCTGTCGTTTTTTCTATGTTATTCTATTGGCATGGGCAGTATATTTGTTGAGCATCATTAAAACAGACTCTGAACTCAGCCAAACTCAGCTAACAACATTTGCACCTAAGGCTAGTACAACATTACATTAAAAAATTTGCGAGTACATGCTAACAGACCTTGAGGAGCACAAATTATATGGTACACCTAGAAACTATGACTATAACTCATCATACCCATCAACAACCTTAAGACCCCAGCTCATGTCCTCACAATGTCTCACATGCGGAACAAGTGCACCTGTATCAATTCCTCTCTTCGTCTTGCAATCATAGAAAGGAGGAGCGTGAAAGCATGGCTCCATAGACATGGCTGGGCGACAAGGAGGATCAGGGGTTGTGTCATTCTCTGGCTTGACAAGGATCCATGGCTTCAAACCTCCAAGACCTTGAGCCACATAACCAAAAGTTGACCATGAACTAGTGACCAACCCATCAGTCAGACTAAGGAGGTACATTTCTGCCCACGCCCTTCTGTTGTGCATCTGCTTCTCTGACTGTTGATACTCTTCATGGCTTGGCTGATAAACCCCAACGACTTCCCCTGTCATAGCGGGGTACTCCCAGTACATGTTCCTCAGGTTCTCGGAGTAACCTGAATTTAAAGATGTCACAAGAACAGCTTTCAATTTTGGGTTCTCAGTTGGCATAATAAAGGAATCTTGCATATCTACTTCTGGCAATAACTTCTGCTTCAGAGTGCAAGCCAAAATTTGATCCATAACATGTTTTAAGGGACCGGGTCTTGTATCAAACACTCTTATTTGAAGACCAAGGCTCTCGTCTGCCTTGGATAAGTAAGTTTGATAATATCTTGTGATTAGCCCCCAAACATGATTTGTCGGATGGAAAAGATACCGACCCAGGTGGTGGAAAACTGTTCCTTTCTCGGGGAATAATTTGCTCAATTCTTCCTCAAAAGATGGCATTAAGAAAATAGATGGAACAAAGTAGTTATCTGTTTTCACAATCAACCAGGGGACTTTTGCAAGAAGAGATTGATCATCATCACAGAAGAAGAGCTTATCATAATTACCATAATCGTGAACTAGATGGAGGTATAGGTACGAGGGTACTGATTCTGTTGATGTGTCCACAACATTGTTCTTCAGCATGCTCCCATAACAATGAGGAGACTTTTGATCAAAGCTGTTAAACTGACCAATTAAAGGGAAATTGGTGGGTAGTAACCATGACTTCTCTGGAAATGGCTCACAAAATAAGTCCTCCATATCATTTCCCCGGTCAACTAGTAGGACCCTGTTTGTGAGTAGAGTATAGAGAAATGTTGAAGCTAGTGCCAGTATCCTGTTTCCCAACCCACTATAAGATATCCACACAACGTATTTACAGTCCATGGAACCAAGTTTATGACCAGAATGAATTTTTTCAAGAGCCGACTTATAAGCTTGAGTCCCTGGGCCGCAGCGCTTATGGAGATCTTCATAATTTCGGAGCCTGGAAACAAGATATGGGGAAGGCTTATAAGCTGAACTCTTGCGATATAGAAAGGACTGGTACCTACTGGCACAAGCAGTTTCATCAAATCCAGATGTGAGAAGTCCACCAAGCAGTTTGTCATTTGACTTCTCAGTAGAATGAGAGAAAGTACCTGGTGAATCTATAGTATAGAGAAAGTAAATTAGTTCCATTTCTGTAATATTCATAAAAAAAGTATCCGTCTGTAAAGTTGCAAAAACATGATTGTTCCTCTCGAAACTTAGACAAGATGACACAGCCAGACAACGGATATTGGACATCATCATGATGAACACATATTTCCCACAAATAGTGAATTATTTCAATTGCGTAAACATACTTGTTTCTCTGAAACTCAGACAAGGTAGCATAGTCAGAGCATCGGTCGCAAATAAGTTTTTTCTAGTCGTCAATAGCAGGGAATGATCTTAAAACCTCCTTGTATAAGAAAGCAAATATTAAAGACATGAGAAGGCAAAATCATAACTATGAAGTAGATCTTTTTCGACGCTAACACTAAACCTCCTGAATGGAGCCAAGTCCGTCAGACATTAGCTAACACTTAAAAGCACACACTCCAAAATCCAGAGATATTGCTACTTTGAAACAAAAATCCTAAACCCGTCAACGAAATTGCATTACCGAGTCATAAAAAGGCAGATGAACAGCGAAGAAAACACGTTTAAGTTGCATACATTTACTGAAAACGTCAACATGCAGTGAAGTTAAAAAACTGATCCACAAGCCCCACCTAGTCCCAATCGTGTCGAGTTGTGTTGAGCTCTGTCTTCGAGAACTCTGGCGTCAGCGAACCCCAATGTGCGATCAGACGGCGAGATCCTAATGATGACGGAGAAGACGAACAAGATGAGAAGAGCAACAACAGAAGCAAGTAAGATCTTGGTGATTGTCATTGCATCGGATCCGAATCTCCTGGATTGAGAAGCGGAGAGCTGCGACTGTGAGAGCAGTTGATGTGGAAGACTTGCGGGGGATAAGCGTCTCCTGATAAGAGATTTTAGATCCATCACGTCCGCAAATTTAGCAGAGTCGCTTCAATCAAATTCATTTCGTTGTAGTTGGAGCTCATAAGATACTTACCGGCTGGAACTTGGAGGACTGGTTAGTCCTCGTCTCCTTGAAGAGTTTGGCTTGCCGAGTGCTTCACTTTTGTTTCCACCGTCAAATTTTATTTCCTTATTCGTTTTCACTTTTTACTGTTCTGTCGGAGGAGATTTATCACCGTGATCATCTCATCATCTATATTAACTCTTTTATTGACATTTTAAATATGGAATGAACTTTGAACGTACCAAAATAATGTTTAAGGTTTTAATCGATAAATTTCAACAAAAAAACGTTTAATCGATAAAAAAGTAAAACTAAAAATATAATGTGTTATTAAAATAAAAATAAACCTATTGGCTATTAATATATAATAGATCAAATGTAATAATTCAAACTAAAATTGAATTCAATATAAAAATTTAGAATAATATTAAAAATTAAAAATATATTTCTGAATCATTGTCAAAAGTTATATATTCTTTAACGCTATCTAAAGACTCATAAACCATGCTTTTATTCAAAATATTTGCATCAACTTTTTCTACTGCACTCAAATAAATAACAACAATTCAGTAAAAATCTTATTAAGACATAAGGTCTAGAGAAATCCAAAAATACATCGTCTTACTCTAGTTAGTAAAGAGGTTGCTTCTGATAGACCCACTGAAATTAAAAAAAGTTTAAAATACATGAACAAATGACTTCATAAGATAAAATATATAAAGATAAAGTAAATAAATAAATAAATAAACGAGAAAGAAAACAAATAAGTAAATAAAATAAACAAGTAATTAAAAAAGAAAAATACAAAATGAAGATATTAAATAATTAAATAACAAGTGCAACAAAAAAAGTATTAATGCTAATAAAAGTCACATGAATCAAAAGAAAAAGTTCGAAAGGTTTACGAAAAGAGAAGCACCTCTTTATGTAGAGTCCTCTACACATATTCTAGTTCACTAAATCTTTTTATTGAGGGTTATATCCTCAGTAAACTCCAATAGGTTCATATCATTCTTGATCACCTCTCCTCAATTCTTCTTAAGTCTTTCGTTTCTTCTGTTACAGTCCTGAAGTATAATTTTATCGCGTCTTCTCATTTGGGCATTAGGATGTCACTTCTTAACATGTACGAACTACCAAAGCATTGTGTCCCTTAATATGCTATCAATTTTATGTTAGTTTATGCCCTTACAGTCAATCAATTGGATGTAATTTGATGTATGATATTATCATTTAATTAATGAAATGACTTTCTTTATCTTTGTGTTTAATTTAATTACATTTTATGTTTTAATACTAAAGGTAAAATCTCTGGAATAATTACCATGTAATTAAAATTATAATGAGATCATAATTGTAAAATTCAATTACATTTACGTATTGTTCCTAAATATTCCTAATTGCAGTTTCATCATGACGAGATATTGTTAAAATGATAAAACTAGCACACATTATGTTTCTTTCTTTTGAATAAAGTAATTGATCTCATAAATTAATGTATGGAGATACTTAAAATAATGTGTAGGTGATTATTAGAGAATAAGTCACTGAACTGACCTGACTATGAGAATCCCAAATGGAATATTACTTATGTGTTTGTGGATTTTCTCATAATTATAGTTGTATAATTGATCCTTAGACTTGAGATGGCCAAGGTATCTCATGTGGGAATTATTGTGTTTTGCTGCTACTTATGAATCGTCTTTGAATAATTCAGTCGGTAATACTTGGATGCAATATAAACCATACGAAGATAGTTAAGTAAGTTAATAAAGAATTTGTCACTCTAAAGTAATTAGAGAGCATGTTTTATTATTCCTGATTAGTAGTGATTTATAAAATTCTCTGACTAGAATGAATTGCCATTTGAAAAGGCATTTTTAAATTTCAATTATAAATTAATTCCTAATTAGCAAGAATGAACATGATTGGATGAAAAGAGTATATACTGTATCCATACTCTATCCAATTAGAATATTGGATGACGAAAGGATTAAATTATACATCATAACTATGCATGGACAGGTTAAGTCAACCACTTTGACATTCTTAATATTGGGGTGGTTATGACATATTATTAGACATCAATCTTAAATTATGATTATAAATTGTTTAATTGAAGAATTAAAGATAAATTAAAAGGAGTTTTAATTTATCATATTCTAATTGTAAATTATAATTATAATTTATAATCATTGCCAATATATTAGAAACCTAATAGATCACACATCAAAGAGCAATTTGTGAAAAAAAAATTAATTAAGTTAGACCTAATTATAAAGTTTGAGAAACTTTAAGGATAAATATGAGATATTTGATTTTATTAAAATTAAATTAATTATAATTATAATTTGACCTTAGTTATAATTAAATAATTTAATTTTAATAAAAACAAAAATCCTAATGATTTTTCTATTAATAAAAAGAATGTTTATAAGTTAGCACTTTTGTTCTTGCTCTAAAAAGAATATTGAGAAATTGCTCTGTAGATACCATTAAAAGTTGGACGTTTGAACAACTTGTGGTTGACAAATTGAAAAAAGTTTCAAAGGATTTTCAATAGGAACACGAACAAGGTATGATTTCTTATGATTTGTAATTTTGTTGTATTCAAGTTAATCCATTATCGGGATCCACTCGAAATCTGTAAAAAAAATTTGTTTTTTTGTTGCACTCATGATTCAATCACGGTTGGATTCCAACATGTTAGTCATCCACAAGTTGTCTCTTATTACTATATTCTTGACCTTATCTTTTCTTATAAGGTTGCATATCTAATGGAGCATCCTTATTTCCGCCATCATTAACTTATGACTATACACCTGTTTGACGAACTAATAATCTACCCTATAGAGTATAACCTACCTAATTGTTAAACGATAGAATTTACTTTTTAACTTGAGTAGTATCTTCTTATTATATAAAACTCCTGAGGTGCCCCTCCATTTAAGCCATCTTGATTTGATATCGTTTTTTATCTCCCTACTGCATTAGATAATGGATCCAAGGTATTTAAAAGCAACTTTTTTATGGTATAAATTCTGTTTCAATCTTGATTTCTAAATCAGATGCAACCCTATTAACCGAAAAGTTTCACTTTAAGTACTCAATCTTAGTCCTGCTCAATTTAAAGCCCTTTGACTCTAACATATCCCTCCAAAGTTCTATTTTAATGTTAACAATATTTTATTTCATCTACTAAAAAAATATCATCAGCAAACAACATATATCAAGGTAAATCCATTTGATTATTCCTATTAAGCTCATCAATAACTACCGCAAATAGGAAGGAGCTTAATGAAGATCCTTGGTATGCCCCGATATCAAAAGAAAAATGATCTATATCCTATCCTATCATCCTTACTCTAGTCTTAAAGCCTTCATACATATGCTAGATATAAGTAACATGAACTCCTTTAGCTTTTAAATACCTCCACGTGACTTTCTTAGGTACCATGTTATAAGCCTTCATTAAATCAATGAAAATCTTAGGAGGTACCTCTGTTTGTCCCTATAATATGCCATTAATTGTGTAACGAGATATATGGCTTCTGTCATGGACCTCCTCAGTATAAAACCAAATTGGTTCTCCGAGATAAGTGCATCCTTCCTTACTCTCTTCTTAGTCACCCTCTCTTATAACTTCATGGTATGACTGAGTAGTTTGATGCCTCTATAGCTGTTACAACTTTGAATGTCCCTTTTGCTTTTTTAAAGAGGAATTAGTGTGTTAAGTCTCCACTCATCCAACATTTTGATAGATTTAAAGATCACATTAAAAATCTAAGCTAACCAAATAAGACCCTCTTCTCCTAGACTCTTCTACAACTCTATGGATAATTCATCAGATCCTATTGCCCTTCCACTCTTCATCTTCCTCAAAGCTCCTTTAATTTCTTCTTTCATGATATGCTGACGACAAGTGAAGCCACAGTACTACTCAAAATTGCGAACATCACCTAAGAATATC
The DNA here is from genome assembly GCA_026413385.1 of Erythroxylum gracilipes. Lineage (NCBI taxonomy): Eukaryota > Viridiplantae > Streptophyta > Magnoliopsida > Malpighiales > Erythroxylaceae > Erythroxylum > Erythroxylum gracilipes. The sequence continues at coordinate 13,503,181 of JANZLC010000003.1, forward strand.
TCTGCCTTTATTAAAAAGTCTATAGAACTAGCTTTAACATCTCCTCTGGATGTCATTTTCATCTATGAGCACCCATTCTGCTTAGTCCCTTATACAACAAAGTTGATCAAAGTCCTCACTTCATAGCTCTTGCTAGCTTTAAAATATCATTTTCTCTATCTTTAGTTTCTAATCTTTGGTATAAGCTTATGTAAACTCTACTTTTGGCTTATAAGACTACCTTCTTATCCTTTTTCTTTGCCAACTTGTAACACCCTATATTGGCTACCCTCTTTTCATCTGTTTTGCTATCTAATAGAGCTTTATATGTAGTTTTCTTGATCTTTTCCTTGTCTTAGATGTCTCCATTCCACTACTAAGACCCTTTTTACTACTTTAGACCCTTTAGAAACTCCTAAGATCTCCTTTGTTTTATTTCTTAAAAGAGTTGCCACTCCCTACCACATTTGGTTAGCATCTTCTTTTAGTTTCCATGCTTCCCTATATATTATTTTATCCATAAGTTGTTCTACAGTGTCCCCTCTCAAATTTCACCATCTAACTCTAGTGCACCTCTGACAACTTCTCTTCTTTGTCTAACCCATAACCATAAGATCTAACCCTTAATTATAAGATCCGTGACCAACAATATATGTTGAGTTGACAAGTTTGTGTTAGGCATCACCTTGCAATCTTTGCAATTGGATCAATCACTTTGCCTTATGAGGAAGTAGTTGATCTAATTCTTTACATTTCTACTATTAAAGGTTACCAAGAGCTCCTTTTATTAAAGAATGAGTTGGATATAAGAAAATTAGATGGTACTAAAAAGTCTAACAAATGAGTCCCACATTCATTCCTATCTTTATACCAAACCCCCATGGACACTTGAATATCCATCCGAGGTCGCCCTTATATGGCCATTAAAGTCTCCTCCTAGTATAGGTTTCTCATTAGGGGGAATATGCTAAATCACCTTATCGAACTCTTTCCAAAATTGACTCTTAAGCTATTCTTCCATCCCTACTTAAGGTGTATATACACACACCACATTGAAAACAACATCTTTCACCATAATTTTTAAGGAAAAAATCCTATAATTATTCTTCTGTACCCCCACAACATGATATATAGGTTTCTTGGCAACCAAGATATTTACCCCATTTCATTGTCTTCAATATCGTAAATACCAGATTTTGAACGCAATGATCTCTTTCGCTTTAGCCCTCGTTCACTTTGACTCTTAGATGTATGCTATATGAATCTTATATTTATCTAAAATTTTCACTAATTCCAATGATTTCTATATAAGAGTCTCATAGTTTCAGGAACCTTTTTGCAATCCATCAACACCTTCTCTCATCTTAGCTCCAAAACTCACCAAAGGACTAGTCCTAATGCTTCCATAAGAAGTGAAAGCAACCACTCCTATCTTAACACCCAACACAAGCTTATCTAAAAAAGCATGATAAAGCCGTAAATGATGGTAAGACTACTTGAGAAAAGTAACAATGATTAGAGCTTAAAAATTAAAATGAACTAATAGGGATAAACAACAATATGAAAATAATAAATAATCTAAGTTGGAACAAGTTACTAAAATTCTATATGTACCTAACTACTCTTTACCCACTAAAAGTGAAAGACTATTAAAATTTATGCATAAGCAAGTTCGTTCATATACACTCATTTACCTTCTTTATTGTACTCGATTTACATATAAAAGATAATAATGAAAGTATATCCATTTATGGATTTCCAATTCAAGGAAGAATAATGAACCACGTAAATATAAACACCCTTGATTGTTTCTTAGTTTAAAAGAAAAGTAATAAAATCATAATCCAGACGACATAAGAAGGAGAAAATTTAAAGCTCAAAGCGGACTGATAAACAATTATGCCTTAGGATAGATAAAATTTCTAGAAAATAAATAATAAGATAATAAAAAAATTAAGCAAAATTAGCTATTTTATTCTAACGTCAGAAAATTACCATATAACTTAGTAATTAATATCATAAGAAATCCAAACTAGTAAGCAGGTTACCTATAAAGTTTGTCAAATTCAAGCTTCTAAATGTTAATACAAAGATATGAAACTTAAATTAGACACAAGAGATCACAAAATAGTTGTTTGATAAGGATTTATGGTCCAAACACCCAAATCCCCAAACAAATTCATCAAAATTAGAAGCCCAAAACTTGTAAGAAAACCTAACCTTAGATTTCAAATTTAACAAACAAGATAACAAATTTAGAAGTTGAAACTAGATATATGAGGAGGCAACAATGCAAGATAAAATAGAATAAAATGTAACCATAGGTAGCCTCTATTTCTTCTACTGTTAACATTCTTCTTGTTGAACGTCCATATGTTCGTCCTAAATATGCGAAAATGGATAAGTTACCATCAACATCACCCGTTCCTCCTTCATTGTCATTACGAGGAACTTTTCTTTCTCTTGTGTGCACATATGACTTAAATAATGTGAACAAAATGTACTTGCTTCCTCTACTAAATAAGCATTACATATCAAACCTTCAATTCTAGCCTTGTTTTTTAGGTTTTTCTTCAAGTGATGCAAATACCTACATTACAAATAGGGTTGTTACAATTATATGATTAAAACATGCTATAACTTTTATTTAAATATTAACTATAATTACCTCTTAAACGAATACATCTATCAATATTAAACCAGACCAACAAGTTTATCCTTGTGTGCTAAATGTACGGGTAGATGCTCCATACATTTAAAGAAGCTTGGAGGAATAATCCCTTCCAATTTCCACAAGATAATTGGAATTTCCCTTTCTAGTTTTTCCATTTCAGCCAACTTGATTTCAGATGATGTTAAGCTTTTGAAAAACAAACTTAATTATGTTATAGCTTCCCAAACTTTATTCGATAGCAACTCCCAAAATGTAATTGGAATTAGCCTTTGCATAAACATATGACAATCATGACTTTTCATCCTAACTAATTTGTACTTCCTTATGTTCACACACCTTGCCAAGTTTGAGACAACCATCAGGAAACTTTAAACTTTGCAATCATTCACACAAAATTTTCTTTTGTTTTTTGTCTAAAGTGTAACATGCTTTTGGATATTTACTAGTGCGAAGATCTTTGTCTAACTCATTCTTTTTATAAGAAATTTTTAAATCATCTTATGATTCTGCATTGTCCTTTATCCTCCTTTTAATGTTCATTATCGTATTAAACAAATTGTCAAAAATATTTTTTTAATATGCATCACATCTAGAATATGACGTATCAAATTAATTTTCCAATATTGCAAATCCCAAAAGATGCTACGTTTTCTCCAACCAAAGTTTTTACTAATGCTTATATTAACTTCATTAGCTTCAAGTTCTATAATTTCACCAACCCTAATTCATCAATTTCCTAAAATATCTCTTCACTAGCTTTGTGAGGAGAAGGAAGTGTTTGTACCATCCTATTTTTAATGAACTTTTGTTTATTGCATCTAAATGGATGATCTGGAGGAAGAAATTTCCTGTGGTTGTCAACCAAGATGTTTTGGCCTCGTTTGGAAAATAAAATGCATTAGAATCATTGCATCAAAGTTACTCTCAACAAAAAATTTGTTTAAGAGACTCATCAAATGTCTCCACACCATATCCCCAAAGATGATGCAATTCAAATACCAATGGTTATAAGAATACATCAATTTTATGCTTTGGATTCATAGGCCCTGGCACAATCACTATCAAGAACATATATTCCTCATTCATACACATATATGGAGGCAAATTATAAGTAATTATGATTGGCCATGATGAATATTGTTGGCTGGATTGACTAAAAGGTTGGAATCCATTTGTCGACAAACCCAACCTAACATTTCTACTTTCAGCTACAAACTTATAATGGGTGTTAGTGAAATGTTTCTATGCGAGTGCATCAGATGAATGGCTCATTATTCCATCTTCCCGTTCATATTCTTTATGTCAGCTCATGTAAGATGTAGTAACATTAGAGTCATATAGTGTTTAAAGTCCCAAAGTAAGCGGGAAATAATACATTTGCTTCCAAGGTACAAATTTTTATTTCATAGTAAGCTTTCTAGGTTTGAACCTAGATTGACTACAAAATTTGTACTCTTGTAATTCCACATCATCTCCCCAAAATAACATACATCCCAATTTGCAACAATCAATTTTTTAACTGGCAAACCAAGACCCCTAATAAGTTTCTTTATATTGTACAAATTATCAACCATTGTATGATTAGGAGACAATAATTCACTATACCAAGCAAGAAATTTATCAAAACTTCGATAAAAAATATGCCCTTTAGAATTTATGTTCAATATTCGCGCAATTGAAGATAATTGAGTCATAGTCTCACGATTTGGTCATAATTCTTGGTCAGCTGATTGTTGTAAGTCAAAAAACTGTTTTGCATGTGGGTTTGGTTCTTCTTTAAGATTTTCTATATTTTCCTAAAAGGTATAACTGGTTGCATCATAAATCATTTGGATGTAAGGATTTTCAGTTACACCCACATTACTTGTTCTAAATCCAGTCCCCCTTTAAACTCATCCATATTTATTGACGAGTTTACTTCAATACCCTTTGAGTTGCTACAAATTAATGGCTTCCCATGTCGTGTCTACTTAAAATAATTTGGAACAAACCCTTTTCTTAACAAATGGAGATTCACTTTATCAATAGGAAGAAAACAAATATTTTTGCACTTTTTTCATGGACATCTAATTTTTGGGTCATCCATATATGCAAGTTGAGAACATATATAGTGAATAAAAGCTTTAACTCTCTTAACAAACTCAGGATTAATGAAACCATCAGGTTTAATCGTATATACATCTAATATCTATCAACATTACTCATTTATGCAAAATTGTTATTTAAAAAAGTGATTTGATAGTTAGTATCCCTTATTTTCCCTAAGTTTACAGAACATTTAATTTTTACTTTACAGAACATCCTTTAAGTTTTTACAGGCCTCTATCCATTTCCCCTCCAAATTGAAACAAACCTATCCCACCATATGAGTTCACAATTAGAAAACTCAATCACAACCAATTCCACCTTAGTGATTAGACAATCACCATATTCCAACTCGTAATAACCTTACAATTGAAATGTAATTTATACATCTAGCAATATTCCAAATATGAGCAGAAGTTGGACGACTTAATTGATAGACAACATATGTGAGTATATATCAGTCAAATAAAACAATATGTCAACCAATGTCCTACAAGAAGTAACATTAAGAAGTAAAAAAAGTATATACATGTATTAAATCCAACACTACATCGAGCAATCACATTGAAGTTCAAGTATTCATGTTTGAATTAATCACCTACATGTTCATTTCCAAAGTTTGAATTTAAACAAGCACTATAGTATGTGACATTGTTACACCATATGAATGAGAAAACAAGTTCTCGATGTAACTCCTAGGCTCGTGGAATTTTTTTCCGATAAGCCTCATAGGAGTTGCATCACAGGTTTCCAACCTATATATCATCCTAGAGGTTTATTATGCAAAAAACTGTCATCTCTATTAAACCTATGAATTTCTTATGTTAATAATAAGTTTGAATTAATCACATTGAAGTTCAAGTAATCATGTTTGAATTAGTCACTTATAAGTTGATTTCCAAAGTTTGAATTTAAATAAGAACTATGGTAGGGCATGTATTTAAGTGATATAAACTTTACATTATTCTATGCAAACCAATTATATTCTAAGTTTTTAGGTTCTATATCCATCGAAAGTTTGATTATAATTAGAAAAAAGGAGATTCTCTTATCAATTTGCTAACAGATAACAAATTTAAATAAAAAGATGGTAATAATAGAACTCATGTTAGAAAAAATAGACCATGATCATATAAGAGTCATGAGAGAAAATATTCACTTAATGATATATAAGAACTCAAAAAAGATCAAGATTAGAAGTAATATTGGATGAATAATGCAATTAATCATTGTTTTATGAATATTGGAATTTAGTTGTTGCCTATGCCTTTTTGTAATTCATCTTAATGGAGAAATATTAGGATAGTACTCAATATAATTGCTATGAAGAGGTTTTGTAATATAATTGAAGATGACCTAGTGAGGATAGATGATTGGGCAAGAAGAAATTGCATATGGAAAATAAATGGAACCTTCCGTAAGTTTAAACATTTGGACCTTCTTTTAACAAAAGAATTAGGAATTTTACTCATACAAGTAAAAGCACTAGGGACATATGGCATGTTGATCATATGGATTCTAAGTAACATAATTTAGAACATGTGATGCCCTAACCAATCAGTCTAAATACATATGAAGATCACCTTCTAATCTTGTCCAAAACCATTTATATATATAAGAATAAAGAAACAAGATAAGATTGAAGCACTCGTAAATAGTTAAATAGTATTCACGTAATAATAGAGAAATAACAATCATTAGAGTATCTCACCTAAGGTCGAATTGTTACTATCTTAATATCGATACGAGTGAGGAAACACCTCAACTCCCTGCATAAAAAAAAGAGAGGTTATACATGTAAATAGGAAGGTGTAAAATCATAAAACAAAGAAAGCAATTATGCACCTATAATAAAGATAAATATGTTTCCAATAAAATAGCAATTTAATGTTTAAACATCCTAAACACAAATCAGTAAATATGATTAAATTTCACCTACATCGAATGATAAATATACTTTTCTAGGAGTTTGTCATACATTGAAATTTCATTGAAATAAACAACTACAACCTCCGTATATATGTATACAATACTTAATTCATTAACTTCATAAAAATATTAAGTGTATTAGTGAGACCAATGAAATAGTTAATTAGTCATATAATCCAAATTAGATTTATTGTTTCAAATTATACAAGAAATTGTCCTAATTGTAGTAATTATACATATTAAAAAAGTAATTTTCATGATAAAACCAATAAACAAAGTCTTAATATATGTTATGTAATGAATAAATTCACTCTCTTGCCTCTCAAAACTCTTAACAACTCTCTATTATGCCTAAGATCACTCTCATAATTCATATGTAATCTATGTATACTTAAAATAACCTAAAACATTTATTAGAAACAAAAACTAACCATTTAATAGCTAGGACAGTAGCATTGGTCAATTAATTCTATTACAAACTTGTGGTACATGTTATTAAAAGATCAATACGAGGAAACATAAAGAAATAAAGTGTATTAAACCTTGAATCATTCAAAAAAATCACAAAATTTAAATATATTATGAAATATTAACAAAGACAAAAATACTAGTAACTAAATATGCATTATAATCTAAAAAGGAAATAATTATGACTAATAGAAAGAGGAGAAGCTAACAATTTTTACTTGCTAAAGAAAATTGATTTTCTTAATCTTAGGAAGCTTATTCTGTCACCTTAAAATTTTCCTACAGAAACAAATTCAATTATGAAAAACCAAGAACATGAATTTAAAATAACAAGGCAACTTTCAGAGGGAAGAATACTAGTAACTTTAACATTTTAGATAGACAAATGAAATGATACATGGTCAAACAGGGTGACTCTTTTATGTCAGAGACTAAAAGTAAATCTTTAGGTGAAATTCAATCTCAAGCCTAATTCATATAGGTGAAATTCATCTACATAATAATGGTAAATGAATAAAATAAAAGCCTAATTTGTTCACACTCATCATCTTTGTGATAATATTAAGAAATGTTATGTTCTTAGCTACTCCTTAACAAGAACTCATTCAAAATGAATGGGCTTGCTTACTTTGATTTTTAGAAATTAATAATAGATTTCTATTTTTTGATCCATACTTCTCCTTGTCTTCTTTATAAATCTTATTATATTACAAACCAATCTAATATTGGGATATCCTTTTCTTACTTCTCGTGAGTGATGAAAGTCCATCCTTCTTCCAACTATATATCATCTTATAAGCTTTTAACCTTAAAAACTTGAGGAGTTTCAATTAGCTTGTTGTACTTAATTAAAAATATGTTATCTCTATAATATCAAATGATCTTAATGCCATAGTTGAAGTCGCATAAATGGATGCCATTTTTTACTCTATATTAATTTTCAAATTGAATGTTATAGCTTCATTCTTAAAGGAAACTACTCCATTTCTTTGTAACTCCACAATTTTGTCCTTAAAGACAAAGCATTGTTTAATAGAATGATATTTGTAGTACTTTGGATCATCCACCTTATTTGCCTTCTCTTATTTTTTTCATTTAAGGAAAATCAATGAGTTTAGCTTCTAAAAGGTTGTCTAATAGCTCTTTATCCTTTAATGAATTATTTCTTCCTCCTTTCTCACTAAAGATGTTACCATTATTTCTTGCTTCACTTTACCTTTTATAATGGACTTAAACAATGCCTTGTTTATTGTCATGACTTTTTTATTTTCATTTGGAGAAGACTTGTGTCCTTTGTGCACTTTTTTTCTTTATTCTTCTTAGGCTCTTGAATTGGTAACATTTTTTGATTAACTATAATAATATTAGCTTTATATCATGTGCATGAATTGCTAAGTCTTTAAAATCTTAAGTCTTATTCCTTTTAAGATGTAGTAAAGTCCCTAATGCATACCTTGAATACATATAAATGAAGCAATCTAATATGGGTAGTAGCTAATTATATTATGTACAAAATTAGATTACATCTCAATACACAAAATCATATTATGTACAAAATATGATTTTGTAATCATCTTTGCTTTTCACTTGACTTATAAAAACTTAATAAGTTTTTATCATTTTTTGTAATCATTTTTGCTTTTCACTTGACTTATAAAAACATGATATATTCTTTATAAAGAATATGAATTTCCATGTGGACTTTGCTATTTTGGATTTCTTTCTCTCATCACCAATAATAAGCATTTGCTACCTTCACAATGCATTACAAAAATATCAATACGTAAAATTTCTACAATTTCCATTTTATCAACTGAATTTTGCAATTATATTAAGTCAAACTTACGATATTTTTAATATTATCTTTACAATTATTTAATATCTTTAATATATTTTAATAATTATATTGTCGTGTTTTTGTAAGTTGTCTACCTTAGTAATATTTATACAAGTACCATCAAGATTCTAATTCTGTAAATTTTGTTATAGCAAATAATCAACCGAATCAATATATAATATGTTTGATTCACCTTTTGCAATACAGAATTTGTTACATTATTATTGTTACGCTAATTTTTCTCCACCTTAACTATTTTTCTATTATCACCGGTAAAGAAAGCATAATGCATTACAAAAATATCAATGCATGGGATTTTTACCTCAACTGATAATTAAACTAGTAACTCAACCCAGTAAAAAACAAAAAGCAATGATTATCCATACAATCAAACCATAAACAAAAACCCATACAATCAAAGCAGTACACAAAACCTAACGATGTTGTAAAAAACAATCAAAGATGAACCACTTTATCTCAATCGATGATTAAATGAAGACGACGACGACGACACGCGATGGCAGAAGATGGACACAGAGAAGGGCAGACAGTGAGGAAATCGAAGCATGCACGATGGACGACAGAGAATCACGAACGATGACGATGGCACGGAACCAGCAACGATGATAGAAGAGAAAACGAAGAAAAGAGAGGGGAGAAAATAAGGATGGATGACGGGGTGGGGTTCGTGGGTAGGTTTAATGTTTAACAAAAAGGACGTCGTTTTTATTTTATTAAAAACATTGAAGCCGAAGCTAATGACAACGTTTATGTTTTAATTTTATCCACGGAATCGTTATTTTGTCGATAAATCACCAACGAAATTCGGTCCCATCTATACACCTTGACGCTTGTTTATATCGCCAAGCATTCCTACCTAATTTACCGACAGATATCGCTTTTTCATCGTTATATTCCGTCGAAAAAATTGCTAGGATAATTTCTGTTCACCTTTATCGACGAATATTTTGTTCGTCGCAAAATGCAATTTTTTCGACAATTTTACCGATAGAAATTAATTTTTTGTCGTTAATTGACTGTGATATTTTTACTATCGGTAATTTGTAATTTTCTGGTAGTGTTAATAAAAATATTATAAAAAATAATTACAAATTAAAAATATATTTCACCAATTAATAAATAAAATTATTTAAATATTTGAGTAATTTAAATATTACTTATTATATTAGTGATAATTAATTTTAATCATCCTATCAATTTTATTTTTTTAAAATAATATATTATATTATTGATGATTGGTTGGTTATAATTATATTTAATAATGATATATTAATAACTAAACATATAATAATATTATGTAAAACTAGACATTGTTATTTGAATTCATACAAAATATTATTATAAATTTAAATACTGGAATTTCTAGTGCATTACAAAATAATTTTCTTAAAAAAAAGAAAAACTCTTAAAATTTTATTCATTGAAAGAGTGATGGTTTATATTTTTACAAATGGTAAAAGAAATATATCTCTTCCGTTAAGAAATTTAAGAAAAATCACTTCATCTTTAAACTTTTCCAAAAGCTACTTCTAATTTTTCAATTATCTAAAAAGTATTTTTAAAAACTTTGATTAAAAAATAATAACAAAACACTCATTATATAAATATCAAATGTGAACAAATTAAATGTCACTAATATAATATCTCAATTCAATTCTTAAATATTACGCAAACAAATTAATTTAATTTAAATTAATAATTTAAAATAATTTTAATAAATTATTAAATTAAGTTGAATTTAATAAATTAGATTCACGTTTAAGAATTTAGTTGAATCTTTCTATAAATAACAAAATTCTAGTTATTTTATAACAAAATTCTAATAGAATGATTTTTGGAAAATTAAAAGCTAAAAAGATTAAAAATTTTAAAAAATTAAAAAGTTATTGTGTTTTTTTAATATGTTTTAGACGACGGGATAATATGTTTTATGTTTCCCTAATTAATTTGCGGAAAGGAAACGATCCTTAGCCCCAAAAGCAAAAACTTGAAGGCTTAAACAAAACCAGCTCTGTCGGGATCCCACTTCTTCTCCGTTGGCCGCCTCAAAAGTTCTCACCTTTTTTCCATTCTGAAATCCTCCGATCTGTTAATGGCATTTCGCGTAGGGATTTTAAAGATTGGCAGCGCCTCCATATCAGGTTTCAGGAGATGGGTCCACGCGACTGCCATTCCTTCGCCGTTGGGAGCTTCCATCAAACCACCCATCCACTCTTCGCCTATGATTTTACCGGAGTTTGATAATACACACAACAAAATCTTCGGATTCGGGTTCCCCAGTTTCTCTTTTGGAGGTCCAATGGAGCTGATGGCTGTTCCCAAGAAGAAGGTGAGTCACTCTTTACCCTTTCCACTATCAAGTTTTGGATTATTGTCATCTCTTCACTTCACATTTGCAGGTTTCTCCTCACAAAAGAGGTATCAGAAATGGGCCTAAGGCTTTGAAACCAACTCCCGTTATTATTCGTTGCAAGTAAGAGTTTTTTTTTTTAAAATTTTACGCATTGACTCTTTTTTCCAAGGATATTAAAGGAATTTGTACAATATTTAAGGCAGGAAGCTATGAACTGGGATTCAAGTTATGAATGAAGATCTGTCTTTAAAACAGTATATGTTAGTTGGCTCATTGTTTTGGTTTAGTTTGAAAGTTAGATATGGAGGATATGGTCAAGAAAATTGTTGCTTTTCTCACTTTCTTGAAGAACTGAGCTTTATCTTTAGGAGTTTTAGAAAGAGCTCTAACAAAGATATGGCTTTGTGCCTGTCCATTTATTCAATTATCATACATTCCTTCTTTACATGTGACCGTTATGCATGAATTGTTTTAAAAGTCACCTCTAATCTCTTAAGCTACAACTTTCTATCTTTTACGATCTTTATGTATTTTGTTCTCTGTTTCCAAAGATTTGAATACTAGTACAGTTTTTGGTAAATTGTTGCTTGATTGCAGGAGTTGCGGTCGAGTTAAACTGCCACACTTTTACTGTTGCAGTGGAGACAGAGGGAATGCCGGTGAACAAAATAAACGGGATCATTGAACTGCCTGCCCATATGCTCGCAATATTTTGTAGACTAGAGAGCTTAGTGTGTAATTTTTATGAATTACATGGTTGAAATCTTATACCATATTCAATAATATTTTTAAGTTGAAGTTCCTCTCTGTTAGTGCTGATTGCGTTCCTTTATACTTGAGTTTTCTTTTGAATCGTTCTTCAAGCTTTTCACTTCTAGCTGGAGCAATTTGGATCAAGAGTTGCTTCCTCTTCTACATAATTGTATTATCTCATCTTCACTTGTTGAAGTAAATTCACAGTACAGAGCAACTGTGGAAAGAAGTGGTGGAAGCTTAAATGTAACAGAGTCAGGAAAATAGGTAAAATGTACACCGTGACTATTATTTTCTCTACAGACCTATTGGAAGATTGCATCAGCATCATATTTAAACTGGGGAGTTCTGCAAAAAGAAAAAGGCAGTATGTTCCAGCGGGAATGTATCTTACCTCATTTAGACTGAATGACTCTATGAAATTAAGTTGCTACTTCACATATTAGAGGTAAAGTAGCTAAGAGGTGGAATAGAATATCGTTGTTGAAGAGTAATAGTCATACCTCCGTAATGCATTGTGTTTCTTTCTCTAGTCATAATAGCTACAATTTTTGAGAAGGGCAAAGTCCACTGGATTTTTCGTTTCCTTTTCCCGGGATTTGTTAACTGGTGGGGAAGGTTCTTCTAACATAAACTCCTAAACCTTTTTCTGAAGCTAAAAAAGCTGCTGGTTATCCATATCTTAGCCAATCTCATCATGACGGTTAATAAGAGTTTATAATAAAGAAAGAAGCTCTATGTCAAATGCAAAGCTTTCATTCCCCATTTACTGCAGCGATTTCTGTTCAAGAAAGTTTGCAATCTAAAAATATCTCAGATATGTTTGGTTTTCTAATATAAATAGCACGACGCATCAGTGTTGATTAATTTCTGAAAAGTTGCTTATAGAGAAATAGAAAATCTAAGGGTGTGTTTACTTTCAGAAAACAGTTTTTTATTTTCTATTTTGATTTTTTGCATATATTTTCAAATTTCATTTTCAGTGGAAAATTGTCGAAAACATGTTTACTAATTAATATTGAAAAAATCATTTTCTAAAATTAAAAATTGCAAAACATATTTACTAAAATGGAAAGAGTCCAAGGGCCGGCGGTGGAGGACCGAAAACGCGGCACTGGTCCGCAGTAGGTGGCGTCGCGCCGGTGAGGCCAGTGACATCTCCAAACGCCGGCGTTGGTAAGGCAGGTAAGCAGGGTGGCTGGTCGGGTTGTTGGAGAAGGGGGGAGTGCGTGGATGATGGTAGGAGATGGG
>JANZLC010000003.1:13565561-13575995 GCA_026413385.1 Erythroxylum gracilipes
TTATTAAACATATGCAAAACACAAGAAAACTCAAATGTCTTTCATTTCATCAAATGCTCATAGATTCATTCATACTTATGATTCCTTACAAGGAATCATACCATATTTCCTCATTTTATTTTAACTAATCATTCAAAATTTTAAGAAAAGTTCGGGGTCCAACATCAACACCTATTTAGAGAACAAGACACTCTTCCAAACAAAACTACACCCAAATCTCGGAGTAGCAGATAAAAAATCCCCCCTTGGGAAATATTTAGCTTTGAAGACACTGTATACGAGAGTGTTGGTATCATTCAACAGCCTCCACCCTTGTTTCCCTAGCAAAGCAGTGTTAAAACATCTCAGGTCTCGAAATCCCATTCCACCATCAGACTTCTTACAGCACATACGATCCCATACAAGCCAATTAATACCCCCATGATCCCGCTTGCCATTCCACCAATACTTATTAAACATTACTTGCAGCTCATTACAGACAAACACAGTTAACAGAAACACATTCATGCAATAAGCTGAAACTACCTGTGCAACAGATTTAATTAAAATTGCACGGCCAGCTCTAGACAGAGAACGACTATTCCAGTTATTCATTCTCTTCCACACCCTATCTTTTAAAAAAGAAAAATATATATTTCTTAGTCCGTCCAATTGATGAAGGCAAGCCCAAATAATGATTACCACTGATAGGAAGAGTAATATGGAGTAACCCAGAAATAGCATGTGTTTCATGCTCAGGAACAGAGGGACTAAAAAGAATGCCAGATTTATTGAGGTTAATAGACTAACCTGAAGCTGCCTTATAAGTACCCAAAATAGCTTTAATTTATGAAGCCTCCTGAAGATTACCCTCAAAAAAGAGAATTGAGTCATCCGCAAAGAAAAGATGAGAAATCCTCGGACACCCATTACCAGCCCGAACATTATGAATCAAACCCCTGCGCTTTGCATCTTTAAGTAAAAGTGAAAGGCCCTCGGTCACAAACAGAAACAAATATGGGGAGAGAGGATCCCCTTGCCGTAAATCTCGAGAAGGAACAATCGGCCCCACTTGCTTATCATTTACACAAATTTTATAATCAATTGCCATAAAGCACATTTTCATCCAATTCAACCAAACCGGATCAAAACCCAGAGCAACAATCATATCACATAAATATTCCCAATTAATAAGGTCATAAGCTTTAGCAATATCAATTTTCAAAGCACATGCACCATTTTGACCCCTAGCACGACTCTTTAAACTGTGAATAGTCTCATATGCCACCATAAAATTATCCGTAATTAGACGTCCCAGAATAAAAGCAGATTGATTCTTAGAAATCAACTTATGAAGAACATGTTTCAATCTATTGGCAATAGTCTTTGACATAATTTTATAAAGCACATTGCATAGAGCTATAGGTCGAAAATCCTTAACTTATACGGGATTCTCACACTTAGGAATTAGAACAATCAAAGTTTCAGTTAAAGATTTAGGGAGGGTACCTTGGGAAAGCCATAATCGACAACTATCGGAAATATCCTTGCCCATTAAGTTTCAATTCTTCTGAAAGAAAGCCGGATTCAACCCATCCGGTCCTGGCACTTTATCTGGGATCATTTGAAAAAGGGCAATCCGAAATTCATCATCCGAAAATGACCTCATGAGTGCTACATTATCATCAGGACTAACCAATGGCCGTACCAATCCAATAATGTGACTACGATTAGAGGCGACAGTGCTTTGGAAAAGTTCACCAAAATAAGCCCTCACTAAAGTTTGAATCCCAGCTTCACTGTAAACCCAAGAACCCGAGGCATCCTGAAGTTTTTCAATCCGATTACCTCGCCTTCTAGCCTTGATACTATTATGAAAATACTTCGAATTCTTGTTCGCATTTTTTAGCCAAAAAACTTTAGCTTATTGCTTCAATCTGATCTCATCCTCGGCTAAGAAAATATTCCATTGTTGCTTCAGATTTAGAATAGTGAGACTATCCAAATTATCAATTTCTGAGTCAAGTTTCTGTTGAACAATACGCTTCTGCTTCCACCGCAAGTGATTTCATTCCTTCCCCTATGCCTGAACATCATCAATCACCTTATTTCTTCTAATAATAAAGTCATCATTTACCGAGCCATGCCAGGAACGCAGCACAATAGCAAAAAATTCATTATCCAATAACCATGAATTATCAAACCTGAAGTTGCGATTTGTGCGGCCAAGAGAGCCATCAGTATCGACCAAAAGAGGAGTGTGGTCAGATACATGAGCCACCAAATTAGTACACGCAGCATTCTAGAAAAGAGAATTCTAAGACGGCGTAGCACAAGCTCTATCCAGTTTCTCCCTTACCCTATCTTACGAAGTCTCCCTGTACACATACGTAAACATAGAGCCCTATGTGAAGATATCGGACAAATTAGAGTCCATTAACGCTTCATGAAAACCATTAATCAAAAAGTTTGCACGCGGCGAGCCACCATCTTTCTCAAAATCAGCTGCAATATCATTATAATCACCGACGCATAACCACGGAAGACTACTCCTGGCAGCAAGGGATCTCAAAAAATTCCATGAGTCCCTCCTTCTAGTACTTTCAGGATATCCATAGAAACCTGTAAACCTCCAAGTGCACACAGAACTTTGAATTGCACAATCAATGAAATAATGAGAATAACTTTAAATTGACAACTATACAGAATTACTCCACACCAATACCAATATTGTCAACTAAAAAGCGATAATCAAAGCGAAAAAAAGAACGTAAAGCTTCCATCCTAACACCATGAACTTTTGTTTTAGAAAGAAAAACAACTGTTGGCCTATGACGTAAAATCATATCCTTCAATGCTCTAACTGCCCGAGGATTACCTGCACCTCGACAGTTCCACACTAAGAGCCTCATGGTTGTCGGTCGACCTTCGTATTGGAAGGTTTTACCGTTTGATTCTTTGTGTTACCCTGCTAAATCCTTAGTTGCAGAAATAGAAGGGGTTGAAGTAGTCTGTTTGATATGAGGCCTCTTCTTAGGATTAGTGGGTTTAGCCATGGGATCTTCTTCCTCAGGCCCATTGGACTCTTGGCCCACATTCTGTTGATCTGTGTCTATTTCGCCAGCAGTAGAAGACATATCATCAAAATTTTGATCAAAATTTAAATTCCTGCAAAGGAAGGAATTTCGAAAATTTTGGGATGGCAACACACCATGATTTTCGCCAGCCAATCCCCCAGATGTCGGAACTCCCAAAACAGTAGTACCCAACATGTCCGATCTTAGCCATGAACTCGTCGGACGCTGCGTTCGCTGGCCAGTTGCCCTCAAATTTCATCCCACATTGGCTTTAGCTCTTCTCTCTTGTGATGAAGGAGTAAATCACATAAAGAATCTATATGTCCCAACTTCCCACAGAGGAAACAAAAAATAAAAATCCTTTCATAGGAAAACATAGCATAAAAAACCAATCCGTCAGGGTCAACAATCTTCTTCTTTCTATGAAGCGATTTCGTGGTATCAATCTAGACCTTAATTCGCATCATATATTCATCGTTATCATCCCTTCGAACAGTAGGGTCATATTCAATAAAAGAGCCAATAAAATCTCCCAATTCTTTGGCAACCAATTCATTCATATAACCAGGTTTAAGCTTACAAATCACCACCCAAACTTTAGTAAAAATAAGAGGTATATGAAGAGGATCCTCACCCGGTTTGATTCTACTAAGGAGTAGCAAATGTCGATTAAACAACCAAGGAGTGCCATCCAGAAACCCATCCATATCCACATCCGCATAGAAACGAAATAAGATGTGTTTTGTACTTAGATCAGAAATGGAAAATGCTGGCGAGAGGATGCCATAAATCAGCAAGTGTCTCCTTCATAGACACAAAGTTGATTCGATTGTACGTTAAGAACATACCAACCAAACAAAGATCAAAAATCGATTGGCTAGTAGCAAGAGAAGGAGGAATAGCCAAGCTTTTATCTTCCTCATCAGACAAAGTCAATTGGTGGAAGCTGGTTTCCATGGAGAAAACCCTAGAAAAAGGCGAAAACGAGAGGACTCATGCACTAGGCATACGAGAAGTTGTCTTTTAGCTTTGAGCATTATCTGTTAGCATCTATCTATCTTTATCTAAAGCATATGGAAGAGCCTGCTGCATACCATCTAAAGCTGCTGCTGTTGCATCTAAAGCATATGGAAGAGCTTGCTACATACCATCTGAATAAGCTGCTGCATGTCTAGCATATGCAGGAGCCTGCTGCATACCATCTAAAACTGCTACTGCTGCATGTAAAGCTTATGGAAGAGCCTGCTACGTACATACCATCTGACTATGCTGTTGCGTGTATAGCATATGCAGGAGCCTGCTGCATACCATCCGAAGATGCTGCTGCTGTGTCTAAAGCATATGGAAGAGCCTGCTACATACCATCTGAATAAGTTGCTGCATGTTAGCATATGTAGGAACCTGCTGCATACCATCTGAAGCTACTGCGTCTAAGACATATGGAGAAGCCTTCTGCATAGTATCAGAACCTGGTGCATGTCAAAAATATGGCGAAGCCTGCTGCATAGTATCTGAAGCTGGTATATGTAAAACATATGGCGAAGCCTGCTGCATAATATCTGAAGCTGATGCATGTAAAACATATGGCGAAGCTTGCATACCATCTGAAGCTGTTGAATGTAAATCATATGCAAAAGTTGGCATACTATATGATCCAGATCGAGGAAATTGACGAATTAGCACATTATTTGCAAGATATCATGGCACAGGATAATTCTGGTGACCATATGTAAATTCCACGTGAAGACGCTTGTGATAAAGGCACCCCATTTGATCGTGATTACTACTTGTCATCATGGAGTTTGGACTTTGACAGTGATTACAACAACTTTTCACCAAGGAATTTGGGTTATTACAATTACTTGCCATAATGGAATATGGACAGGCCAATGAATAAGCTGGCCTTTCTTGGGCATGCAATGTTGTTTTCTGCTGTAATAAGCTGTTTTCATACCCTGCTAGTGCTCGACCTTCACCGTCTAATTACAGAGCTCCTTTTACTTGTTCAACAGAAGATTTGTTGCCCTTATAATATAGCTTACACAAGACCCAGTCATCAAGCTGCCAGAAAAGATTAATCACATAAACATCGAATTAAAAAAATTAACTAAAAGGAAATAGTTAAATTATTAGCACCCTCATAACATTAGAAGTAATAGTTTAGGTAGGAGCATCTTTGAGCCTATACTCGTGCATAATCCAATGAGTTTTGACACCAGTTGGAGATTTGCCAATAGTAAAACACCAAAATCCATTAACTTCACATCGTTTCTTCAGTTCTTTATCGACTCCGGTAGCTTTCCAAAATCCGTTTCCTACTCTCCTATCTGGTCGCTTTCCATGCATGTACTTCCAGTTTTTTGGCCTGAAAAAGTAACATTATCTAGGAATGTCGCAGTATGGCAGATAACTTTTTGGTCAAGCCAGAATGAAATCATTTAATTAACCTTGGAACATAGTTATTATAGAGTAGATGACCCTATAATAAACACTACCGTGCTGAACAATGAGCTCAAATGTCAAATAAATGACCATTCTTACTTGTCAAATCCTCATGATTCAACTTATATAACTTAACGTCCCTGATCCTGTTTGGTGGCAACTTATTATTCTCACTCTTGTTTTTCAAATAGCTATAAACAAGCTCTTTATCATACTATCTGAACCTGGAACTAGATGGAATGGACAATAAATACGCCTCGTCCTGTTCCAAAGTATAGGAATTCATCATATTGTTGCAACCGTACCATTGCTATTGCCATTGTTAAGCTTCATCAGATACTTCCTAACATCATCACTGTTAGAATATATTTTATATATTCCTTATTTAATTTTAGAATTTTAAATTGGACATATAAGATAATTGGAATTATTACATGGATTGAAGATTGCATCTATGATAGAAATTGAGAAGATATGTGCTGCTACAATTCTATCCAATATATGCACCCTATTTTTAATGTAATATTCAAGTCTATCCAATGCAAGTGAGTAGATCTCCTGGTTTTGGTAAACATCTAAGTGTTTACGCAAGTAAAAAAAAACCTAGAGGGTTGCGGCAAAAAATTAAAAGAGTGTGGCTTTGTTCAAAGTGGTGGTCAAGTGAAAAAGGATAAAGATTTTTTTCCAGCTATGCAAGTTTTATTGGTGAAGCTAAGTTTTAGGTCAATAGATAATTGATTTAAGGGAGTTTTGGGTGGTGTACTGTTGATGGTATTTTGAGCTGCACGGATGTAGTTTTGATAAGCCAAGTATTACGTTATTTGATAATTGATTTGATTATTTGATAATTGATTTGAGTGGCTTTGGTGTGTGCGTGAATCATTGATTTAGTGGAGGTTTCATATGTCTCCGAAATAAACTTTGCTGGGCCGCACAATCGTTCTTTTGGTGCTGAATTTTTACAGTCTGCGTCAATTACTTATAGGTAGTGGATTGCGTAATTTTTCTTGGAAACATTGGGCAGTATGGGCAGCAGCGTGGTTTGTTACACGGAAGAATTAACTATAGTGAAAGCTTTCAGCTGAGTTATTTTGAGAAGACAAATTTATAGGAAAGTTTTCTTTGTCTCAAATATTTTTGTTATTTAATTTTCAGTTGATTAAACACTTGAGCTATTTTATTTATTATTGTCTTTGAGTGAAAGTAATTAGAAAAATCTTCTGTTGAGGTTAGTACGAGACGGTCGTACTATTTGGTTGATCACTATTGAGGTTAGTATAAGGCAGTCGTACTATTGGGTGTGAAATTCTTTCACGGGAAGTGAGGTTGAGAGATAATGTCAAAGGTTGAGTGGTGTCGGCTCAGTAAAGCATTGGGTAAAACTATTGTACCTCAGTGAAAGTGCTTAAGCTAGGTGAGGGCCCCGTAGACGTAGGCAAGGTGTGCCGAATTGCATTACCAAATTTCTGATGTTTTTACTATTTCGGTTTTGCTTGATTTTATTTTATTAGTGCCAAATAAGTTTTAGAAAAGTTTGCGAAATAATTAACCCACTTCGATTTTTCAATTGGTATTAGAGCAGATCACTGATTTAGAACTTGGTAGCAAGTTGGTGCAGATCCTAGTTTCGCAAACATGGACATAAGAGAAGGAGCATCAATTATCAGGCCACCACTGTTAGATGGCTTTAACTATCCTAGATGGAAATCACGGATGAGAGTCTTCATCCAAGCTCAGGATAACAAAGCTTGGCATTCGGTAGTACATGGGTGGATGCATCCGACAATTACTGACAATAAAAGGAGAAACAGTTCAAAAAGATCCGTCTGAATGGACAAGAGCCGAAGAAGAAAGTGCACTTAGAAATTCACAAGCAATGAATGCGATATTTAATGTTGTTGATGAGAGACGCTTCTCAATGATATCAACCTGTGAAACAGCTAAAGAAGCGTGGGATGCTTTGCAAATTATTCATAAAGGGTCAAAATCTGTGATAGCGTCGAAATTACAGATGTTAGCTGTGCGGTTTGAAGAGTTGAAGATGGATGAGAATGAGACTATTGGAGACTTTCACGAAAAACTACGAGATATAGCGAATCAGGCACATCAACTGGGGAAGAAATACTCCAACGTAAAATTAGTCAAGAAAATATTAAGATCACTGCCTCCAAGATTTATTCCGAAAATTGCAGCAATAGAGGAAGCTCACGACATTGATAATCTATCATTGGAAAAAGTTATTGGAATCCTCACAAACTTCAAAATGAATCTTTTGAGAGGTAAGCAAGGAAGAAGCAAAGGATTGATACTACGGGTGAAAATTGGAAAAATTGCGAATAATATAGAAGATGAATCCGACGACAATGAGGATAGGAGCTATTAACAAGAGAGTTCAATAATGGTTGAAGAGAGTGAAAAAGGACAGACCCGAATTTAGGCAAAAAGGCAGGAGCTCATTAAACAACAACTTCAAACAAGCCAAAACTCAAAAAGGAGAAGGAAAGGTAAAGATAATTCAATGCCATGAGTGTTAAGGCTTCGGACAAGTTCAAGCGGAGTGTGTAAATACTATGAAGAAGAGAGAAGGAAAATCTTATACGAGCACTTGGAGTGATAACGAATCTGGAAGTGGAGAAGAAGTTGTGAAGAATGATGCTTTAGTTACTTTGTACAGCAAAAGTCCAGTTACTTATTTAACAGTAACCGAAAAGGAAGTAAATGAAGACGAAAAAGTGAGTAAATCTGGAAATTTTGGAAAAAAATGCAACTGATTCAGCTCAAAGCTCGATCTCAGATTATAACGGTGATGAAAGTGGGTCAAGTAATAAAGTGAAGAATATTTACGAGGCTTACAAATTAATGTACGAAAAATGGGGGGAAATATGTAGATAGAATGAAAGATTAAAGGAAGAAAATATCTCCATGAAGAACACCATCCAAGAGTTAGAAAAGAATTTGATGTTGACATCAAATGAGCTTGGTGAAGCTAGAATGAAATTAGTAAGTACCAAAAAGGGATTGAGAATGTTAAATGGAGGTACCAAAAAGCTAGCAAAGTTGTTGGAAATTGGTAAAGTTAAAGGGGATCTTCAAGGCATTAGCTATAAGGGTGAGTGCTCTAAAGTGAATGAGAAGAAAGATGGCATATCCAAATTTGTCCTAGAACAGAAACATCGAGAAAGAATCGAAGATTTATAACCACATGTCACTTTTGTGGAGTCATTGGACATATAAGGCCAAGATGTTATTAGTTACTACAAATGATATTTCAAAGCAGTATCCCATGATATCGAAGCAAGTTTAGATTAGAAAGGGTTAAGTACAAGCACAAAAACGTAGTGAAGGAAAAACAAAAAATTGCCCAAATTTGCAATTAGTTATTGCTGAGGAAGTAACTGCAGGAGCTGATCTGCAGCTAGTTACTGCTGAGGAAGTAACTGTACGAACTGAAGAACTTTCAATTACTTCGGATAATGAATCAACCAAAACACTAGAAGCTGATTTGAATCAAGATTCTTCATCTCGAATCCAAAGAAATTATCCAGTAGAAAACGTCATTGGAGATGTCAGTGAAAGAAGAAAAACAAGAGAAGGAAAAGGGTTGATTATCGAGAACTTGCAGGCTACTTATGTTACACATATTCATTCGAGCAAAAGAAAAAGACTAGGTTTGAGATTCTTCGATGGGTACAGGAACAGTGTGATTTATACTTTTGAAGTATTTTTTTGTGTTGTTAAAAAAACAAAAAACGACAACCAAAAAGAAAGAAAAGAAAAGAAAATATTTTTTTTAGTTTTTTAGTTTTATATTGCTATTGTCGTCTCATCTTTTTAGTAATTTGCATTGTGACTTCTATTTGGCTCCACCAAAGACTCCTCAACTCTCTCATCGGTATGGATCTCTCTCGGGGGGAGACATCAGATTGTTTATGGTGAATGTTCCATTCAAGGGGAGATTTCATGGTATATATGAGACTATTCGTCTTGCTTTTTGGCATCTTTTTGTTCTAAAGGGAAGAAATTTGGATGATTAGATAATTGTGATGTTGATGTTTGATTAAAGGGGAGCATTGTGAATTTCACAAATTTCATCTTTATATGTCCAATTATGATTATTTATGTGGAATTCTAGAGTTGTGACAAAAATGTCAAAAAGGGGGAGATTGTTAGGATATATTTTATATATCTCTTATTTGGTTTTGACATTTTAAAATGGACATATAAGATAATTGGAATTATTATATGGATTGAAGATGTACATAAATTGAATGTTGAGTTTTTGGAATTGGGCCCTTTTGACTTAGGTTGAGTTGGAATCATATATGTCCATAAGCAGCTCGCACAAATCAGTCCATCTTGAACATAAATGCTGTCTAGATCACGGTAGAATCTTAAAAAGATATTGAGCCAAGTGATCTCCTGGTTGTTGTGGAAGTCTATTAATACACGTATGTGAAGAATCCTATGTGATGTGGAATTCTAGTTGAAGTGGTGTGATAACTGAAGAGTGCGTGGGTATTGGTGATTGTGTGGTTGGTCACGATGGGAAAATAGAGAAACAGCTGTGGGTGTACACGGGGGTCTTTCATGAGTTGAAGATTGTGTTTCATATAACAACCTGCGTTAATTAATTTTCAACAAGTGCAGATCACGTGTGTCTTGAAAAATAAGTTGGCTGGCTGCGCTATATTGTCTTTTTTTATGAGCTGAAAGATGTTGATGAGTGGACTGCAGCTAGTGTGTGTGAGAGTTTATGGGGAATACGTTTTTGTGGGTCTTTGAAGAAAAACACTGTTGCTGCGTATGTTAATGAATATAGGTGATTAACGTGCAGTGTTTCCATGTGAGTTGTGGTGATTCTGTTCTGTTAGTGAGGCAAACATCTTCTTTGGTGATGTATGGATTGATTGTCATTCAAAGGAACACCGTGACTGAT
>JANZLC010000003.1:13576095-13587023 GCA_026413385.1 Erythroxylum gracilipes
GATGTTGACATCAAATGAGCTTGGTGAAGCTAGAATGAAATTAGTAAGTACCGAAAAGGGATTGAGAATGTTAAATGAAGCCGAAAAACTAGAAAAGTTGTTGAAAATTGGTAAAGTTAAAGGAGATTTTCAAGGCATTGGCTATAAGGGTGAGTGTTTTAAAGTGAATGATAAGAAAGATGACATATCCAAATCTGTCTGAAAAGAAGAAACATCGAGAAAGAATCGAAGATTTATATCCATATGTCATTTTTGTGGAGTCATTGGACATATAAGGCTAAGATGTTATCAGTTACTACAAATGATGTTTCAAAGGGGTCAAAACCGAAAATTTAGACACTCTCCATTAAATTTCCAGTAGCGTCCTATAGTATCGAAGCAAGCTTGGATTATAAAGGGTCAAGTACAAGCACAAAAACGTAGTGAAGAAAAAATAAGAAAATGCCCAGATTTGCAGTTAGTTACTGCTAAGGAAGTACTGCAGAAAGTGAATTACAGCCAGTTACTGCAGATGGAGCAGCTGCAAAAAGTGATTTACAGTTAGTTACTGTTAAGGAAATAATTGCAGAAACTGAAGAGTTTTCAGTTATTTCAGATGATGATGCAATCAATTCATTGGAAGATAATTTGAACCGAGGCTCTTCATCTCAAATCCGAAGAAACAATCCAGAAGAAAATGTTATTGGAGATGTGAGAGAAAGAAGAAAAACAAGAGAAAAAAAGAGTTGATTATCAATAACTTATAGGCTACTTGTGTTATATATCTTCATTCGAGCCCAAGAAAAACACCAGGTTTGAGATTCTTCAAGGGGCACAGGGATAATGTGCTTTACATTTTTGAAGTATTTTTTTGTGTTATTAAAACAAAAAGAAAAGAAAAGAAAAGAAAAGAAAATATTTGTTTTTTTAGTTCTTTAGTTTTATGTTGCCATTGTCGTTTCATCTTTTTAGTAGTTTGTTTTGTGACTTCTTTATGGTTCTACCGAAGACTCTTCAGCTCTCGCATCAGCATGGATCTCTTTTGGGTATCTCTCTCTCTCTTTTGGGCATATCTCTCAGTGTTTTAAATAGTGATAAATTGTCATATTGATGTGCTTATGATTTTTCCGATGCATCTATGGTTGATTATTATGATTATGCATTTTGATACTGTTTTGTCTCAAGAAGAAGACATCAGGTTGTTTATGGTGAATGTTCTATTCCGAGGAGATTTCAAGGTATATATGTGACTGTTTGTCTTGTTTTTTGGCATCTTTTTGTCCAAAGGGGGAGAAATTTGGATGATTGGATAAACTTGATGTTCTTTGGAGCTTGACTTTGGATTAAGGGGGAGTATTTGTCATATAATTTGTGTATTTGATGGTTATATGTCCAATTACGTTGTTTAGGGGGAGTTTCATATTTGTGATAAACAATGTCAAAAAGGAGAAGATTGTTAGAATATATTTTGTATATTCCTTATTTAGTTTTGGCATTTTAAATTAAACATATAAAATAATTGGAATTATTATATGGATTGAAGATTGCATCTATAATGAAAATTGAGAAGATATGTGCTGCTATAATTCTATCCAATATATACATCCTATTTTCAATGTAATATT
Source organism: Erythroxylum gracilipes (assembly GCA_026413385.1). Lineage (NCBI taxonomy): Eukaryota > Viridiplantae > Streptophyta > Magnoliopsida > Malpighiales > Erythroxylaceae > Erythroxylum > Erythroxylum gracilipes. The sequence goes on from JANZLC010000003.1 coordinate 13,577,700, forward strand.
CAAGTCTATCCAATATATGTGAGTAGATCTCCTAGTTTTGGTAAACATCCAAGTGTTTACGCAAGTCAAGAAAAACCTAGAGGATTGTGGCAAAATATTAAAAAAAGTGTGGCTTTGTTCAAAGTGGTGGTCACGTGAAAAAGGATAAAGATTTTTTTCCAGCTATGCAAGTTCTATTGGTGGAGCTAAGTTTTAGGTCAATAGATAATTGATTTAAGGGAGTTTTTGGTGGTGTACTGTTGATGGCATTTTGAGCTGCACAGATGTGGTTTTGATAAGCCAAGTATTATGTTATTTGATAATTGATTTGAGTGGCTTTGGTGTGTGCGTGAATCATTGATTTAGTGGAGGTTTCATGTCTCCGAAATAAACTTTGCTGGGCTGCACAATCGTTCTTTTGATGTTGAATTTTTACAGTGTGTGTCAATTACTTGTGGGCAGTGAACTGCGTAATTTTTCTTGGAAACATTGGGCAGTGTAGGCAGCATCGTGATTTGTGCCACAAAAGAATTAACTATAGCAAAAGCTTTCAGTTGAGTTATTTTAAGAAGACAAATTTATAGGAAAGTCTTCATTATATCAAATATTTTTGTTATTTAATTTTTAATTGATTAAACACTTGAGCTATTTATTTATTATTGTCTTTGAGCGAAAGTAATTAGACAAATCCTCTATTGAGAAAGTACGAGGCAATCGTATTATTAGATTGATCGAGAAAATCCTCTGTTGAGGTTAGTACGAGACGGTCGTATTATAAGTGTGAAATTCTTTCACAAGAAGTGAGGTTAAGAGATAATGTCAAAGGTTGAGTGATGTCGGCTCAGTAAAGCCTTATGTAAAACCATTGTATCTCGGTAAAAGTAATTAAGCTGAGTGAGAGTCCCGCAGACATAGGCAAAGTGTGCCGAACTACGTTATCAATTTCTGATATTTTTACTATTTCAATTTTGTTTAATTTTATTTTGTTGGTGTTAAATAAATTTGTGAAAAGTTTGCGAAATAATTAACCTACTACAATTGTTCAATCACCGTTACTAGCTCTAGAAGTGGTGGAGACATTCATGCCTAAATCTTCCCGCGTTTCCTAACGAGATAGAGTTGAAAGAACACAGAGAGGCTTCTGTGTCTTGTCGCTAATAAATAATTTATATAATTATCATAGATAAATTAATAATTCTTGTTAGGATTAGATCCTTATCTTATTAATATTTATCTTATTCGATTCTCATTAAATACCAAAAATTGTGCTATAAAACTCTTACATAATGTGGAATAGGCATCCAAATTAATTTTGAGTTATTACATCGGTAAACAAAATTACTTACGAAGAGAAAACGCCTCCATTCTCTAACAGGGGCATAAGTTTTTGTACTATCACATATGCCATATGATAAAGTCAAACCTTTAATACACTATAAAATCTCTGCCGTTAATCAAAGAACTTAGATATACATGACATGAGTTCAATAATTAATTATGCCTAAAACTGAGTTGTTTAACATACCTAAATTAAGTCTCTTTGGTTGACCTTTTGAAGGGTGAATAATATCTTTTTCACTACAAAAGCTTAAAAAAATGAGTATTTGACTGTAAAATAAAAAATATTTTTTAGTAAATTTAACTTTTTTGGCAGCTAAAATACAGCTTTTTAAGAAGCTTAAATTTGAAGCTTCTAAAAAAAGTACATTTTCAAATAAATTTTTCAGATCAATTAATAAGCCTATTTTTAGCCCATATGTTTTACACATAATTCTCGCAATACTCACAAACATATCTTCACGTTTATTTTGAGATTTATATAATATTATTTGACTTTTTTATATGTTTTAATACTTATTTTTGATACTAGTTTTACTTATGTTATAATTCGTATAAAAGATTTTGTTAAGTATATTTTTATTTATATTTCATATGGTTTAAAATTATATAATAATTAATATATTGTGCTTTGCATATTATTTAATATATTTTAAATAATATTTATATACATAAATAACTTTTATTACAAAATAAATTATAGTTAAAATTAAAAGTATTTTTTATTTTGATGTTACCAAATAATCTATTGTATAAAGCTCTTTCAAAAAAGCTCTTTTTTAAATCACAGTTAAATAGTCAACTGATTTTTTAAAAAATCTCTATTAACAAAAATTTTACTAATATAAACCCGTCCAAATAGGCACTAACTGTAGAAGCTTACTATAAAAGCAAGAAAATCACACCAAATGAACAATTAAGCCCTTCAGTTTCGTTTATATTTTTTATTATAAGTTTTGGTATCTCTTATTTTGCACAAATGAACAAAATTGAAATGTAGCAGAACAACCAGCGAAAAGAAAGGATAAAATGGAAAGAAAATGTTAGCTTACAAAAGCACAAGTCAACTCATAGAGGGACTCGTGGCAGGGTTTCAACTTTTAAGCCACAACAACATGGCTTCACTCTTTCCCACCTCCTTTTCTTCCGCAAAACCTCCTTAAACCCTACAATGTCCTCTTCACCTCCCCAAACCCCATTCTCAACCACTCGCTACCCTGAAGGTTACCCAAGGGAATACGCTGTCCCCTTCCCCAACAACGAAATCTCAGATGAATCAGATCACCCAGAACAGCCCATTGAAGCCAATAATGAAGATAACAATGATCAAGAGGCTGAAGATGAAGAGGAAGGAGAGTGTGGGTTCTGCTTGTTCATGAAGGGCGGTGGCTGCAAAGAGGCGTTTATAGCGTGGGAAAATTGCGTGCAAGAGGGCGAAAAGAACAAAGAAGACATTGTGGAGAAGTGCTTCGAAGTTACTTCGGCGTTGAAGAAGTGTATGGACGCCCATTCCGATTATTACGAGCCAATCTTGCGGGCGGAGAAGGCGGCTGAGGAGGAGGCCCTTAAGGAATTGGAGAAGGAGATCGCCGTCAAAGATACACCTTCTAACGAGAAGGAAAGAGGAGAGCCTCCTCTTGATTCTAAGGATTGTGAGGTAAAGGAGGTTTTGCCCGGCAAATGAGATCGTTACAAAAGTTTATTCTTTTTCAGAAAAGCAAAAATTTTTGCTTGTTCTATGCTAATTTTGTTGAAATAAGTTCAATTTTGATGAATTACGGAATCTATGGCCTATGGTAGGTTCGGTTTGTGACCATCTTGAGAAACTGAAGTTGTTTAGTTACGAATACTTATTTGTGCTTTCTGTGGGAAAAGCCAATACTAATTTGTCTCTCGTGAATTGCTATCAATGTTGTTGCTTGTTATTTATATTTTCTGTTGATCTTATATTTAAGTTATTTGTCTTGGTGAAAATTCTGCAGTGACAAAGAGTTTAGATGTACTTGGTTAGTTGTTTTTAAGTGATGGAACTATTAAAACTTGTTCACAGAACACAATCATCTTCTCTCCATTTAGTTGCTAATCATAGGACATCGTATGCTGTCATCAGGCATCTAAGACCATGATGTAAGTCGTTGGAAACCAAGTTTGGGTCTTAACTCTATAACTCGTGGAGTTCAATATCAGGCTTTATGACATCCATTCTGAGGTGTGAGAAGATGAGTTTAAGCTGACTTTGAAGATTGATTACACCATTTTCAGAATTTCTCTGGTTCAACTTTCTGAACCATTTACTCGGTGTTTAGCTAATCTCCTTTGGGTTTCTGTCCTTTTAAGTAGTGATACTGTTCTGTGATCTAGGAACAGCACATAATTGACTGAGTTTGGAAGATAAAGATCTTGCCATGAACACCATACTTCTGGCAGGGCCTGTTTTAGTGGTAGTGGAGGTGAAAGGTTTTTAAAAGGCTAGTACATAGTCCATTCTAGTGTTATTGGAAGGGAAAATGTAGGTAAGCTTTGAAAAATAGGACGCATTTAGGTTTACAAACATTACCTTGACGACTTTCAAGCATCTTTTCTTTAGTATCTTCCTGATAGATTTGGATAGGCATATTTATTATTCTTTTTCTTTTCCCCTTCCTTGCATGGTCAAATTCATTTGATGGGATTGGTATTCATTGAGCTTACTTGAATCTTGACATTGTTCATGAGTTGGATTGTAGACTGTTTTACGCTTCATTTTAAACGAAAGAAAGGGCTTGGTAAATTGATCCAAGAATATGCGAAGGTACAATTGGGACTTGGGAGTTATTAATGATATCAGAGAAACATTTCAATATCGCTAATGACAGATTGATGATAATGAAGGGTGGCTCCTAGTTAGAACTTAGTAGTACCCTCATAGGAACCAGGTTCCAATTTGAAACCTGTTTCTCAATATGGGAATTGAATAAGTAAATTCATTGATGAAGAAAGAAACTAAAAGAAAGTGACTCTTTGTTCTCTTGGGAGTTTATGTTTAAATTCTTAAGTTATAATTTCATCATGAAGCAATGTCTTCTGTCATCCTCTTCCATCCATTAAAAACCACCAGCAGAATTGGATCAACAATTGAAGAGAATGGGAATAAATATCAAGGGGGAGGCTAAAGAGGAAGAGGAGGGACAATGAGGGTTGTGCTTGTTCATGAAGGGGGGTGGCTGCAGAGACACTTCTTTAGCGTGGGAAAATTGCATCAAGGAGGGGGAGAAGAACAAGGATGATATATGTCAGAGGATCCCAGTGTAAATGTGTAATGTAGATTTGAATGAAACGGAGGAACCTCTTGATTCTAAGGATTCAGAGTTAAAACAGTCTTGGTCAACAAATGAAGTCACTAGGAAATTTATTCATTTTAGTCTATTTGAAAAGCTAATATCCTTTTTATTTTTCTGGCTTTTTGTTAAAATAGATAAATTGCTGAACCAAAGAAAGGTTCAGTTTTGACTGGTAAGCTAGAGACAGGAAACTATCTTGACAAACTAAAACTTGTTTAGTAAGTTAGTGCTTTCTTTGGATCATATCCGTGTTCATGTCCCACTCATTCCTATCCTAATCTCATAGAATTTTGAAGGAGCCCTTAGGGCACTTGCACTGGCAATTCCAGAGCCTAATCTCATAGCCTTACCCATTGTAATAGTAGTAGATGTAACAACAGATGTAGGCAATTGTTTCTCTATTCTTTTCTCCCTACGGTTAAGGGTATCAAAATCAATATACAGCCAAACATATTAGATGTCTCTTACAAGATCATCACTATCATCAATATACAGCCAAACATATATGGTCAGATTAACCATTATTCTGCTAATCATCTGCCTAAATTGTTGACTTAATCTCAAACTTGTCCTTGGTTGGTTAAGTATTGCTAGTGACCGTGTTGGTTAAGTAAAGTCACATGCGAGCATGCAAGTTAATAAAGCGATTATTGTTATGTTGAGCGGTTGGTGTAGTTGCAGTTTGAAGCTCTTCCTGCGAAGCAATGGGGCCACGGTTTCTTGTTGCAAAAATAAATAAATCCATTGTTGAGCTATGAATGAGTTGATCTAGTTATACTTTGTCGAGCACTTTGTAACATCACCTAATTGTAAGCGGTGATGCGAAGACGAAGAAAAGTAAACGGAGATGAGAGGATCTTATGATTTAGAAATTGGAACAATTATTAAACCATCGCGTTATATAGACAAGATTAATATTCCATTTTTAAGTGGAAATGTCCACAATTAATAAAAAAAAATTAATATGTTAAAGTTTAGATTTCTGTTAATTTGACAATATCAATAATTTATTTTAAACGTTAATAAAACTTTTAAATCTAAGTTAAATATTTAAGTCAGGCTAGGAGGAGTGCCCACCTCCTTGCGCCGCCTGCCTTGGCGCCGGAGAGCGCCTCCCTGACGGTGGATCTACAGCTTCCACCATCGGCTCCTGCCACTACCCATGCCGCAGCTGCTTCTTTGGAGGGGAGGACTACATGGCCTTCACCAGCCAATGGACATGTCTCTGATGGGCTGAATATCCATCAAGGCTCAACCTCAAATGAGCTGAAGGGACAACCCACTACTCAGGGCCCAACAACAATTGGAGGAGGCATTGGGCTGAACTCCACCCAGGGAGGAGCTCTTGGACTACCACCTCCAATGCCAGCCCATCAACCCATCCTAACACACTAAGGTGGAGGTAATTTTAAAAAAGCCCTTTTGAACACTTCTTTACCTGCACCTGTTTCTAGTATGCCTGCAAAATATAGGAAGAACACTGGTAAGAAACCTTTTGACTTCTCCTGGGCGGAGAAAGTTAGTGTACTCACGAATTTCAACATTGGATTTCGCTTCCCGATTATGGCGGGACAACCTCAGGAGGATTTGTTTGACCTTCCGGATGAATGTATTGATGAGAGTCTGCACTAGTGGACTCGTTGCTTAGTCGAATTTTTTCGGGGGCATAACGTGCCCTTCCCGACCATGCGGATTCTCGCTAAGCGTGCTTGGCAGACCCTCGGCTTTGAGGATGTCGTCTCCACAGGCACGAGTTTCTTTTTGTTCCGTTTTTAGTATGAGGAAATCTCACAGTCTATCCTTGAGGGGGGCCCGTGGCTTTTTGGCAGAAAAGCCATAGTGCTTCAACAGTGGAGCCCGCATTTCGCGTACGACAAATCCCGTGTCTCCCGCATCCCTGTTTGGGTTCGGTTATATGGGTTGCCATTCCCGTTATGGAATGAGCGCAGTCTCGGCCTCATCGGTCACCAGATCGGGCAGCCTCTTCTCGCTGATAGGCATACCTCCGCTCGCACCCGTCTCGCTTTTGCTCGGCTATGTGTGGAGATTTCTGCTGATTCTGAGCCGGTCCGCGAGATTGCTTTTCGCTGCAAGTTGAGCCCGTCACCAATTTGCCTTCGAGTGGAGTACGAGTGGACACCTCGACGATGCTCCACGTGCCATGTTTTTGGACACTCCTGCGCCTCTCCACCGGCTCCTGCACATCCAGTCCCCCCTCGGGCCCCAAGCTACCTGCTTCACCAGTGCCTAGGGTGGTGGTCCCAGCCTCTGCAGCCCCCCAGCCCGTAGTTGAGCCACTTCCGGTCGCACCTCCGGTGGTCGACCCAGTTCAGCTTCCAGCTTCACCTATCGCTTCACCAGTGCCTCCAGAGGTGATACCGGCCCCTGCGGTCCCCAGCCCGTTGCTGCCCCCCTCTCGGTCGCACCTCTGGTTGTTGACCCGGTTCAGCGTCAAGCTTCACCTATCGCTTCCCCAGTGGCCAGGGCTGTGCTTCAGGCCCCTATTCCCGATGGCCCGAGCTTCTCAGCTGCTCCTGACACCGCGATCATAGTTCGGCCCCCTCCAGCTCCATGTCAACCTGAGCCTACACAGGGGCGCCTTAGTCCGCGGCGGACGCCTAGTCCAGTCGCTTCTACAGAGATGAGGTGCCCCCTAGCAGGATGCCTTGTCTCCTCGGTACTGAGGCCTCCATTCCCAGTAGCAGCCATGGCTCTCGGTTTGCTTGCCCCTTCGGCAATTTTTCACTTGGTGACTCGCCTCTCCCTATTCGGGGGTTGACAGGCGATGGTGTGAGTGCGGGGTCTCCCCCCTCTCTTTGATCTCTGCCGTTTCTTTTATATTCCATTTCCTTTCATAGGAAGCTAGAATATTAGGGGCCTTAACGGTCCTCACACTCAGCGAGCAGTTAGAGATTAGAATCGGCTTCACGATTTGGGCTTGGTTGGTCTCTTGGAGACCAAGGTAGCTTCCCCCTCTTTAGCGGGTGTAGTTTCGGCTACTTGTCGGGGCTGAGACTATTTGAGTAATGTGACGGATCAGGTAGCATGTCGCATCCTGTTATGTTGGGACCCCAGTTTGTTTGAGGTACGTCATTTGGCATCCACTCTTCAGGGTATCAGTTGTGAGGTGACTCGACGGCACGAGGGTTCTGTATTTGGCCTTACAGTAGTCTATGGCTCCACGGCTCTGGGTACTAGGCGAGAGCTTTGGGACTTTCTCCGGGGTCAGGCCGACCGTTTTCTTTAATTTTTTCTCCGGGGACTTTCTCCTGCTCATTTTATCTTTAATTTTTTAATTTTTCTCTTTCATTCAACTTTATTAGACCTCCACTTCACTTAATCTTCTTTTAAGTCCTCTCGAAGAAGCATATTTTTTAAGCTTTCTAACATGACATTTGTTTTTTCTCTGATGGATTCTCGTATCTTTGGTAAGTGTCAAGTGACACAAAGAGCTCAAGTAAATTCTACTACACCTCTGTAACCAAATTCCATAAAATATTGAACTTATAATTTATTAAACTAGTTTTGGGTTAAAACCTATTTTTTAAATGCATGATTTTTTTTCTTTCAATGGTTGGTTAATTTCCTTTATTTTTATTCTTTGATACATGTTGTGCATTCAATTTCATGATATTGCATTTATATTAAATCATATTGCAAATTGGGTTAGTTTTTAAGGTTTTAAAATTGGGGATTTTCATTTTCTTAATAGTGAAATTGAAGGTTGAATTAAGGTCTTCTAAATCTCAATTGCATTTGATCATCCCTAATTTTGACATAATTTAGTGATTGAAATTATGCAATCTTTCATGAAATTGATGGTTGATTACTACAAATAGCAATACATTTGATCTATTCCTAATTTCATTTTTATCATATATGTGAATTCATACCTCAATTGAAAATTTCAACTTAGGCACAATGATAAGAATTGGGAATTTTTCAAATTTGTTCCTAATAGAATATATTTCCATAAAATGGAACATATTTACCTTTTGTTTTGGATTATTAAACGTGCACGACTATGTTTATTTTTTTGTATCAATCTTATTTCAAATTACTTTAATTTTGACTTTTTAGTCAAACTTGCTTAGTTTATAACATTTTATTCTTTAATTTTAATATATAAAGTGAATTTTAGCCTTGAGATTGGTTATGGATTGACGTTGAAGAATTTAAATTTTTTGTTAGCCTTGAGATTGGTTATGGATTGATGTTGAAGAAGTTAAACCTTTTTGTGCATTGTATTTTATGGAATTTAGGTTGGCTGTGGATTTATCAAAATGTTTTTTTTTCTTATAGGTTCGTTGGTCTTTGCCCCCTTGTATAACTAGTACCCTTTTTCAATTTTCTATCTTATAGCCTTCGCAAGTTTGCTTAAATCCTTTAAGTGTCTCTTACTTTATACGTTTATTGTTAACAGTTAAGAAATACCTCATCCTTATCTAGAAAGCCTAATAGTCCTTCATCGTATCATGCTTATAGTTCTAGGACCATTACAAAAATTTAAAATCATCATAACTCTATTGGGAATTCAAGCTCTCGTGAGCAATCTCCTATTCCACCTCCTCCTATTCTTATATTGATTCATAAGGATGAGTACTTTGATATGTTAGTGTAAGTCAACTTGTGTAACTCGACTTACGCATTTACAGTACCAATAAGTCGACTTGTATATGCTGTAACT
>JANZLC010000003.1:13587123-13601670 GCA_026413385.1 Erythroxylum gracilipes
GTTAGGTTCTCCGACCTCTGCGTGGATACCGTTAGAGACGGTCTCCTTTGGTCGTTATGGTTTGATTTTGTTATATACATACAACGATCCTGGCTTTCGGGAAGGTCCCAGAACAAAAATTTTTGTTTTCTGCACCGTGTTCATGTGATGGATAGACCGGGATTTTCCTACATGATATTCGATCAACACAATTTGTTAATTATAGTTCTTGTGCCCTATATGAAAATCATGTAATTTCCCCTACTTGCCTAGATCAAATTAAGAAATAAGGTCTTGTTTAGTATCTTATTACTCAAGGGTGGGAATCCTTGCTTTTAAAAACATGTTAAGTGAGTCTCATGAATTTACAATCTTTTTATTATAACCTTCAAGCACATATCATTCGCGATGACACCTAGCTCTTCTCAAAGTTTTATGGTATAGAGATTTATCCTGCTAATAATCTTATCAATTATATTTTAGGTATTCCCATACTTGAGAATTCTGATATTTATAATTTGTGTACCAAATATTGATTTTGATCTTTTGTGTCCTAAAAAGTCAAAAGTTATCTTTGAATTAGATAGTAGGGAAGAAGTTATTAGGAAACCCAAAGATGTTTGTGGTTGTAAAGACATTCCTTATTTTCTCTAAATTTCATTCATATAACTTTGTCTCCTCTAATGGACATTTCAATTTTTTGAGTGATTATCTTTGATTTCTTTCCACTCGCATTAGAGGTGAGAATGTTAATCTTGATCACTTTTTTTTGAATAATATGTTTAGTTTTAATAGTACTAAGAAAAAGAATCAACAAATCTCTTGCGCCCTTATCCACAACCTTATCTTTTTAAATTTTTATATTTTATCCATTAATGATGAGGTTGATCTCTATTTTTCTTTAATTGTGCCACTTTTCATCATATAGGTTACCAGTTAATTGATGGAAATATAACTAAACCCCATTACTGGTAGCAGTATTAGCAGCTACATGACAATGAAGTTCATTAATATGGAGCTAGTACTCATAACTCTATTTTGAGTCACACTATTGAGTTGCGTTTAGATAACAAAGATCCCTACTCCAAACTGTATTATGATTCCACTAAAGACTATTACTTTGGTATGCTTAAGGCTCACGTCACATTACTTCGTGGTGAAGTTTAATCCATTAACTATTGCATTATGGACTTGTTACCCATTAAATAAAGCATTACGGAATGTGCACATTAATTGATTCTAATTTCCTCCCTTAACTAGCTAATTTGTTTTTTGTGCCTCTAAAAAGATGGAGAGAGGATATGAGATATAATTAATATGAGTGATTATTATATTTGGGAGGAGTTATTATATTCTTATTAATTATAGATGTATATTTACATTTTACTTATTATTATTAGTTAATTAATTACACTCAACTCGTGTTCTTATTTTGCTTAATAATACATGTGTTTGAGGGATAAATGGTCTATCTTTTAGCCTTTGAGATCATTTTATGATGTATAAATTATGGAGGAATCAAATATTCATCTTACATTATATTAAGAGATTATATGTGCTTAAATGACTAATCTCATTATCGTTTTTCTACCATCACAACTTATTTTCTCATTATCAAAAAGAGGGAGATTATTGAATCAAGGGAGGTTAAACTTGATGTTTTGATGATAACAAAGCATAGTCACTACAATTGAGTTATTCTTTAATGTCTTAAAAGAAAGCAACATGAAATGAAATTAAGAAATAATATATTAATATTAAATACATTTAATTTAAAAAGAAGATCAAGACTAAGAAAGATAAAGGCATAAAAATTCTACAAATTTACTTGGAATCTTTCTTTTATCTCCTACATGGTTATTTTAATGCTTTAAGAGCTCTTCATGCATAAGTATATTACATTTAGAACTTATTGCATACATTTTTTCTTTTATTAAGAGAATCAAGGTTTTCAATTTAAATAAAAGCCTATTGATCTTTAAAATACTCTTTGGGTAAATATTATTAGGTTAAGTTTCAGTTAAAGAAGTTGGAATTCATCTTTGAAAGAACTTGAAAATCCTTGAAAATGTGTTTTTAGATATTATATGTCTAATATGTAGGTGTAGTTAACTACTATAATGTTTTTAAAAACATTAATTGAGCAATGTCTAGGTATGGTTGACTAATGTATTAAGAGTTTGATAAGATTATAGACTAAGAAAGTGTACATAATATTACCAATATGCCAAATTGGTTAACCAATGTCATTATTACTAATTGTTATAATAATTATTTTTGTGTTTGAAGATATTTTATAGCTAATATAGATATAAATACTTGAGAATTCAGTTTTGGGACATATTTATAACATTAGGGTGTTACAATAACAAATTATTAGGAGTTCTTAAGCATTTATAATCATTCATTCATTGTTTGTGAAATGATTAAGAGTTATTGAGAAAAAGTGAGGTTCATTAAGTTGTAAACATCAATTTGGGATAATTTTCATATATTTGGGTTTTTTTGAGAAGTATTGAGGTTCTTCTTCACCTAATGAGGCTTTGAGGATCAATCGAGAAGGATTATATAAGTTTTCCTCTTTGTTGAATAAAACTTATTATAAGAAGGTTCCTCTTTACCTAATTGAAAGTAAATTTAACGGAATCTCAATAGAGACTTAAAGAGTGAACCTATGCAAGGTTTGTTTACTAAACTACTTTAAAATTGGTTTGCAACTTCTCTTCCTTATATTTTTTACTTTACTCTTGGTTGATTGATTAAGTTTAATTAAATTTTGTTTGCATTTCATTATTCAATTTGAATTCAATTAAAGGTCTTTATTAAGTTATAAAAAGTTCTTTAAATTCACCAACACCAAATCTGTCCCCCTATTAGATGTTATTAAGGACCAAAACACTCTTTACATTATTCTTGTTTGTGTGATTGAACTTGAGTAAATAGACATTCCATATAATCATTATATTAGAAGATCATATTACAATTTTAAGTAATAAAAGGTTTTATAATTCATCAACACCCAATTCACCTCCTCTTGGATGCCATTAGGAACTACATGTGATTGCAGGCCTTACATCTTATTTATAATGAAAAATTGAAGCTTAATGAAAATAAAACCCCTTAAAAAGAAAAGCCTAGGGCCTTGGAGTTAGTTTGACATTTTAGTCCTAATGGAGTTGGCATAACTGTTAGTAACCTTTTCTGACTGTACTTAAATAGGAATAGCTCTGTAGATACACTTAAAAAGAACCCCTATATCTAACTTCAAAAAGAAAAGATATGAAAAAGTCAAGAGAAAGTAAATGAACAATAAATGGAAAAGTTTAAATAATCAAAGCCAATTAACTTGAAGAAAATAACTTCAATCTAATGAAAATCAAGGTTTTAGGAACTTATAAGAGCTAATACAAAATAAATGAGAAGGATAACTATAGGAAAGGAAATATAGAGGAAAGAGGGATAATGCGTTCAAGCATTACTTATGCCCAAACATTTAGGATCTAAATCAAATTCAAACTAATAAGATTATCATGAATTGAGAGGAACAAAATGAGGGTAAAGGAATTACTTAACATATTCTATTATTAACTTCTTAGATAACCAACTTAAAACAATATGTTAGTAATAAAACTACTAACAAGGTAAGCACTTACATTAGAACCAAATAAATTAAGTTTCTACATTGTTAGTAGGTACATAAATGAAACTGGATTAAGATCAGAAAAATAAATTTGCTAGAAACTAAGCTAACTCTCGACTTAAAGCAAGTTAAGTCCAAATGAACGAGAACTTACGCAAATATTCCAGAAACAATAATATTAGTGAAGCACTACCTATTCATACAATAAAATGGATGAAATCAAATATTAGAATAATCAAACCCCTTAAGGTGAAATGTGGGAAAAAACCATAAACATGGATAGACAAAAGCAACATAAGCCATTGGATTGTTACAATACCAAGATGACAAGCTATATAGTATAACTAGAATAAATGGATAAACAATATTGATGGCCATATTATTAATTTTAGAATAGAAAATTCCTTATTTAGGGGATAAAAAAACTAAGTATGTCACCTAGTGTATAAACTATACTATAATAGGATTATGACCAATATAAAAAGATGGGCTTTAGTCTTTTACATAAAAGCAAAACCACAATGCACTAAAAAAAGATCATTAACAATAAAAAAGAAAATAATGAAAATTAAAAACTTTAAAAGCATCAACTACAAAGATAAAAAAAACTAGAAATATCCCACATACATGGAAACCTCATAAAGCACAAATAAAGAAGCAAACATATCTGTAAGCCTCAAAATTATAATGACAAACATAGATTGAAAATGGAAGTTTAAACACCAATATAATGCAAAACAAAAACAAAACAATCAAGAAAAAAAATTAAACCAAGGTAGTTTTCAATCGATGAATTGATCATAACAAAATATAACTATTACTACTGAAGTTATTATTTTGATAAGAAAATATATATTTTTATTTTTCTATATCATATATTGTGCTTATTAACACACTTAGTAATTATTTATTTTAAAATTTATCAAAACTCAATTCACCCTCTCTTGGGTTAGAGACTAACAAATGGTATCAAAATGGGTCTATTTGGCTACCATTTTAAACCAAATCATATAGAAAAGAACATAATGTCATACTTAGGAGCATCATTATCATCTAACCAAGAGGGGAAAAAAAATACTAGTAGAGCACCCTTCTTTGATGGCAAGGATTACCTTTATTAGAAAACTACAATAAGAATTTTCTTAATAGTTGATAGTGTAGACTTATGGGAGATAGTTTAAAGTGGCCCCTTTATACCTATTAAAATTGTAGAAAACAAAAAGGTCCATAACTTAAAGCAAGAATGAGTACTTTAAGATGAAAGATTAATTTTCTTGAATGGTAAGGTTATACACATCCTATTTTGTGCATTAGGAAGAAATAAATTTAATAGTCTTTATGTGTGAAATGATTTATAAAATTTGACATACATTAGAAATTATTCATAATGGCACAAATCAAGTTAAGGAGAGCAAAGTGAGCATGTTAACCCACCAATATGAAATGTTTTAATTGAAGCATGATAAAAGCATTTTTAGTATGCGCACAAGGTTCAATAATATTATTAATTCTCTCAAATGTATTAGAATGACCTATACTAATGTTGAAATGATAAGAAAGTTGCTTATATCACTTCTAAGGACATGAGAAGCCAAAGTAATAACTATACAAGAAACCAAGGGTTTGACAATACTGTTATTAGAGAAGCTTGTTGGATCTCTTGCCATATATGAAATGAGACATCAACAGATGTAAAAAGAAAAAACCCTTTAAAAAAAAGGGACTAGCATTTAAAGTCTTAAGGGAGGGATCCTTTATGACCAGAAGGTCACAGATTTGAGTCACAAAATCAATCTCTTCGTAAAAATTCAAAGGAAGGCTACGTATCCTCCCACGAATCTCGCAAAGCAGGGAACCTTGTGCATTAAGTTACGTTGAGTTTGAGTTTATAATAAAATTTTTTCAAAATTTCCTTTAAAGAGTGTTTGAAAAATTAAGAGGTTTTTCTTTAAAAACAAAATCTTTTATAACTCTTGATGAACTGAGAGATTCATATAATAAAATAAGACAAAATGTTTATACAGGGGAGCCTTTAAGGTATTAAAGTGATTAAATGAGATTACAATTAACTTTTAAAATATTAAATGACCTTAATATACCTTCAATTTTTTATTCTTGACTTGATCTTCACTTTAAAGGTTGCAAACTTCAACTATTCTTTATCATCTTCACTATCTTCTTAAGTTATGGCTATATCTTATACTTATATTGTTTCTAATCAAAATAATAAACTTATTAGTAGTGCTTATTTTTTATTATCATCAAAATAATGATTTGAACCTCTTATGTTGCAGCAATATCTCCATTTTTTTAATGACAAAATATATAAGACATTAGAGACTAAAAGTAAAATTAAGCATATAATAATTGTCCATATCAAGATAGTGACTAGCTCTGACTCAATCCAATATGAAATAAAATTCAATATGAAGAAAAAAAGAGATATTCAATATAAATTATAAGGAAATACACAAACATTAAATTAATTATAGAATAAATTTACTTAATTATAAATACCACAAAAAGTATGATGAATATATAAATTACTCCCCCTGAATATCATCACTCCTCTTAAGTCTAATATCACTAACCTTTTTTATATTTTTAATGCAAATATAATCTATTTTCTATATCATATTTTCATATTTTATAAATTTTTCTCTTTAATAAATTAAGTAATAATTATTCAATTTAAAATTTATCAATAACCAATTTACCTCTCCCTTTTGGGTGTTATTAGGAACTTGCAGAGATGATAAAAATCAAACTTAATAAGAAATGTAGGATTCTTAGCCTAGATCACGTGAAGTGTAAACAACGATCTATTAATGCTCAAATAAGCTAGTATCCGCTACTTAACTATGAGTTTCTTTAGATATTATATTAGAGAGCTCAAATCCATGGATGTACAAGAGAGAGAGAGAGAAGTGACATGGCAAATACTAGGAAAGAACCTAACAAATTACAAAGAAATTTATTTATTTTCCATGTCACCTATTGAAACAAAAAGAGATTAGTCGGAGTATGACAGCTAGATTTATGGAGAAGATGAAAATTATGAAAAGAAGTGAGAAGCTTATAATGATGGGTAGGGTTTTGTAAGAAAAAAAAGGTAAGCTCAATGTTTAGTTTTTTTTTTCCCTTTTTAAGCTCTTGATTGTGTTTTAGGGTTTTTATCATTTGAGACTCTCCTTCTATTTTCTTTATGTTTGTTTCCAGAATTCCACTCTATGCTTAGATTTATTAGCAATATTGTGAATATCATATCAAACTTATTATCAATTTTAGTTTTTGTATAGTATAGTGCTAGTACTAATCAATACTAAATATTGTTTTACATATTTTTTAATTTTCAAATGATTCTTTAATTTTATAAAATTACAAAATAGTATTATTTTTTATAATGTTACTAAAGCATGAACCAACTACATATATACATAAAATTTTAAAACCCCATTACTTATAAGAAAATAAAAGTTAATTCTAAAAGCCTAAGTACTCCAAAAAGATAACAAGCCAAATATTGGGGTAACAATACTAATATTATAGTTGATTATAGTAATAATAACACTAAATGGATAATCCGCTTATGGTGGATTAGAAGTCCCTTTGATCCCTACCTGATAATGGTATGGATCTCTTAAAAGATCATCACTATATCAAATTCATTTAGTGATATTGTTCTTAATATATCAAATTATAGATACACATAGTTGCCAACTGTCTAAATACTCTTTTACTATACAACAATAACACTAGAAGCAACTTCTATAACTTTAAGGATTAACTTTTAAGAGCTTTTGATCTATTATAATAATACATAAGTACATAAAGCTCTAAATCAATAATTTTTTTTTAACCTTAATCAGATGCATTAATATAAAAAAAGAACTAAATCGAAAAGGAGGAGTTCACACATAAGTTTAAACATTTATCAAAAAGAGATGACTATATATAAAGATAAAATTGATCAAAAATATGAATTTATTTATATAACCATGAAGTAATTAACAACAAAAACAATATTACTTATCTGATAACCACAAAACATAAAGCATTATAATTAAAAAATACTAAAGTTAAAATAACAATATCCTAGCAACTCTATAACTCAAAACCATAGATAGAAAAGCTATAAGCTTTAAGTTTGGGTTTATTCATAACATCATAATAAAACCCCAAGGTTCATCCTTAAGGCATGTAGCTTATTTCCTAAAGATTGTCAGGCTAATGTTGAAATATTGATATTTACCAAAAAAAATATGTTGAAATATTGATTAAGTTTTGGATAGCTTAAGGATTTATTATCTTTTGAATATAATAAAGTGGAAGATGACAGGAGATAGCAACCAATGAAAAGTGACACCAATCAAGGGGGTAATGGAGATGATAGTAAGAGAGATGACAACAAAAATAAGGGAGATGAAGATGCAGCAGGAAAGATTAGAATTAGGGTTTAATTTTTTATTTTAGATAACTGAGAATGAGAGTGGAGGCTAAAGGGAGAAGTAGAGTTTTAGTTTTTCTTTTAATTTGTCTCTTTATTTTTCAAATATTTAATATTAAATAATTATTATGGAGATATTTAACTAGTGCTAACCAAAACATTTAGTATTTTCTAAATTTGATTTTTGAGAGGGTATTGTCCATTTTTTGTATCCTTTTTTATCAGGATGATGCATACCAATGAATACTAGTATGTATGGCACAAAAATCAAAATTTTACATACTAAGGTTTAGAAATGAATATGAAATTACTAAAAGGTCCTTGGAGGCCTTTATTTAAACCTTGAATTTAAATGCTTATTAATTTCCAACCTATCTCAATTTTCTTTATTTTTAGCCAATTTTATACCTTTAAGTTTTTTATTTTTATTTACTAATCAAGAAAATTTTATAGATGTTTCCTTCTAATTTATTTCTTAAATAAAAGTTCTAAAAAATATGTAAATATTAAAATACCTAATTACCCTTATTTTTCCTTTTCTTAACTCAATTTCATCAAAATAGAAAGAAAATTTCCTAAGAAACCTAATTCATAAAAATAAATATAAGTAAAAGTTGTAATTCGAATAAATTAATCATTTATTAAACTCTATCATTAATGAATTTATAAAATTAGAATTTAATTAATAAAAATTAAAAGATAAAAAATAAGAAAAGAGATTAAAACTAAATTGATACTAATTGATGCAAATTTGAATATGATGAAATGCATTGCAAATTGAATGTGATAAAGAAGACACAAATTAAAATAAATTGCATATAATTACATATGAAAATATTTAAATTGAAATTGATTGAATGAAATAAAATAAAATAAGAGTTAGCCAAAAATATCAACAATATCATTATACAATTAGAATATAAAAGTTTACACTTGAATGGACGAAAAGTGTATTGAAAAAAAGAAAAGAAAATTGTGCCTATTTTATAGTCATAATAAGTACTAGTACCAAAATGTACATCATATATTTACTACATATATGTCACCTCTATCTTTATATACTATAATTTTAATTAAAAACATATCAATTCTATTATTATAAATTATAAGTAATAGAAAAATCAATGTGAGATTTTGAATTTTTTTTGATATTTATGTCATTGTATGAGTTGATAAAGTGAATCATTCTTTAATAAATGAATACTATGAGTCGAATTCAAAATATTTGGATCAATTCTTTTTTTTTTGTCGGTAAGGTGGAGAACTAAGTCAATAATTCTCTTTCTTTACCATCAGTTGAATCATTGTTCATAACTAAAGATTCTATCTTTACTTCTTTATTATCTTCCTCAATATGTTCATGATTCTACCACCCAATGAATTTTATTTTACTTAATCCTTATTTCACGGCCACATTTAATTTAGGACAAGGAATAGAAAACCTTGTTGTTGTTACTCTTCAATTTTCTATTGAGGTTTATTATGTAAAGGTACAATTACTTTAGATTTTAGTCTTTTGATGTCTTAGTAGAATTTTTTTGAAAAAATCATGTGATGTTTAGGAAATAATTCTTGTTGATGTTTAGTTATTGGTAAGGTTAAGATGAGTTAATTATGATATAATAAGAATTGTTAGTCTAATATGCAGCCAAAACTAATACTATTTGATGTCTTAAACATAACTTTTGATTGTTTAATTATGTTCAAGGGATTCAAGAAGTTATGAAAACTTAAAAGATCTATCTATCTATCTATCTATCTATCTATAAGAAGACATCAAGAACTATTATTAATCTCAAATATGAGAATTTGATAAAAGAAACTTGTGGCTTTATTTTTTTTTATCACCAACAAACAATGATGAGTATTTTATTATAACTGTTGATAGGAATACCAATTGAAGTGATTCAATTGACTGAAAATTTGAGAGAATTTTCTACAATTTTAAGGAGAGACCTATAGTTGATATTTGCTAACTAGACCTCTTTTATTGGCTAGGTCATAATGGCATGGTTTTTTCTTATAAAGGTGACTAGTTAGCCAACTTCTTTTTTTGGGTAAATTAGTTGAAATTTGAAACCTTCAAATTCATATTTAAGAAAACTAAAGCCATCGATGTTTCAATAGCATCAGAAAATGTAAAATGCATAGGATAGGTGACAAGAGAAGACTTTTTAGATATCTTTTAGATATCTTTTAGATATCTTTTTTTTTTCACTTTAATGCATTTCAAAGTGTGTCTAGCCAATATGTTCTTACTTTAAAAGAAGTTTAATATGCCATTTGTACAAAAAGTTGATAATTTATGTCATTTAGGATTTTTAGGTTAATCTTTCGCTATATGTGTATTTTCAATACTTTATTATGGGATTAATAAACTTTATATAATGAAATTGAGTTAGAAAAAAAATTAAGGATTATGTTTGATTTAGAATTTATTAAAATTAATGGAATGTAGAATTATATGATTTTTGTCATATATTTACTAATGTGTTTGCAGAGTGTACCTTCAAATGCAAAGAGATTCCATCAGCATCTTAAATGTTGTGTGCAGTTATATCTCCTGATGTTGATACCCATGTATACACGATGTGACATTAGGCTTGACAATTACATACAATCTAACCTAACCTAACTCAAAGTCAACAATCTAGCTTAAGATCCTCTGTACTAATTTTTGTGTACCAATCCTGTGCCATTAAATCCAAACCATCTATTTATATGAGACCTACATAAATGAATAGCTTGAATTTAATGGCACAAAGTTGGTACACAAAAATAGGTACAGATGGATCTGGCCGCCAACAATCCATACTTGGTTTTAACAATTTTTAAAAAAATTGAACTTTTGAGTGGGCTCAAGCTCGGGTTGCTCGAGGCTTAATAAATGACATGACTTTCTTTTTTTAATTTCAAAATAAAAAATAGAATAGACAGAGCTGAGTTAGTTTCGGGTTGTTTGAGTTTAGTAGAACTTGGACTCGGCTGGCTTGGGCCGATCTATTGCCACCCTTATGTGATATATATTTTATTTTATGCATATTGAAATGTGATCTAACATATGTAAACTTGTAATATTTTGAGTGTGATGATAAGTGAGGACTTACTGGGATAGATATTTTGTTCCCCAAGATCTGTTCTCTGTGTTCCCATTTATTTTCAACCATCTAATTTATTGTATTGAATGGTTGAGATGAACTCTGGATTCTTGAGAACGGAAGACTTGTTCTCAGACTTACTTGTCAGCCCCACAATAAGGCAAGTACCATTTTGTTACTCAAGACAAATCATTTGATATTACATTAGGAAAGTACCAATTCATTAGCCAAGACAAATTGATTAGTGCCATATGGAATAAGTACCATTTTGTTAATTAGAACAAATTAGTCAATATCAAATTAAGACAAGTATTAATCCATTAACTAGCGTGAATTAGCTGACACCAAAATAAGGTCTATATAATTTCGTTGATTAGGATGAATTAGCCGACATTACCATAAATAGGTATATAACTTTGTGTGTTAGTTTACATCATTATGTAATGCATTAAATATGAATATTTTATGGATTTCACATATACTTGCACCATACTATATTCGGAAATTTTTAACTATTAATATTTTATTGATTTCTCATATATTCGTATCATACTATCTTGGGAAAATTTTGATTGTGTCATGTAAACATAATTGTGAACATTTGCAACCTTTCTATTTAACTTTATATTTATTTTGATCATATATTGTTGAAGGTTGATTCAAATTAAGATGTGTTTATTTTTCAATTTGACTTAGTCCTTAAAATTTTAGATTTATATTTTACGATTTTCTGATTTTAATTAGTTAAAAAATAGTGTGTTAGTTGAAAATTTTTAACTTGTTCAGTTTCTTGTAAGTCTATAAATAGGAATTTTCAGATCTTGAATAAAATTAAACAAAATTCATCTGCTTTATTTGTCTTTTTGTCGTCTCCTTCATTTTTCTCTTCTTTTCTTTCCAACATATATTAAATAAAACTCCATATCTTGTATGATCTATATATACAAGTTCAATCCTGGCAAAACTCAAAAAGAGATTTCCCTCACTATGACTCTTATCTATAGCTCTCTCTCTAAAAAGATCTGTTTTTAAATTCCAAGGTCAGATTTTAAGGACTAAATTTGGACATTCTCTTTCTGGTCCATGATTCTTGCGACAACAGCTGACTGAGAGTCGGATTCTATAGTAAGTTGAGGGACTCCTTCAGACGACACGCCAAGCTGAGCTCGGAACGAAGATTAGTGTTGTGGCAATGGAGGAACAGAAAGCACGGACTGAGTCACGTACCGTTAACCACATTGTCTGCCAGCGGTGGCATGACCGTCATTCACAAGTACATTCGCGTCAACGCCGGATCAATTGGCTTTCATGCTAGAATTAATCAAACCTTTATGCGTTCAATGCGTGCACCAAGAAAGGTAGAATTTCACTATGAAGGTTACAAGAACTTCAAAAAGTAGACACAGAAAAATCCTGGGATTAAAAGAAAAAACATGGTTAGATGACAGAATACTATACTTGTCATCATCTTCGGTATAGGCCCTCGAGCCAAAAATTTTTGCTGCGTGGCCTAGTCGTCTTTATCATCATCTTCATCGTAGTTGAAAGGTAGTGGCACGGACTTGAAAGCCCGATACTTTCCTACGTTGTTCAAATGCTCATTCTCCAGTCTGATCATTTACCACAAGTAATTGGGGTTTAGGAAATGATAACATAACCAATATCACGTCTTGGAACTCTCGTAAATCTTGAAGATTCTTTAGCTGCTCAAATGAGTAAAATACAGGTCACCTGAAGAAATTCCAAATTCCACGACGAATTATCTCCAGGCTAGCAACAAGGGCAGTCAAGGTTTCCTTGTGCAAGAAGGAGAACTTGAAATTCAACACAGTCTGCAGCCAAGCAAATCTCAGCAGGACATTCAAGACCTGCAAGTTATAGACAATGACTTTCATTAACAACTGAACTTACTACGGGATGCCAGGCACAAATCTTGGCATTTCATGTTCATATGTTTTACTCACCATGGCTCCAAAATATACACTTTTGTGAGGGATAAGGAGTTTGTCTCTTAGCCAGCGGTTTTTGGAGTTTCGTTGAAGGAGCCCCCAATCGCATATCAGATCCCAATATGTACCATAGAGTGCAGCAATTGCTGAAAAGAACCATGCTATAATTTTCCAGGTAATACCTTTGTTAAGACTGTAAGATGTCCTCATGCAGACTGCAACAATTGCAAAGAAATACTTTAAACCGTTCCATCCTTGCATACGATCTTTCTCCTCAAACAGGCGCCGGAGGCACTGAGATCGGAAGAAAACGTGTTAAGTGATTTCACGTTCTTTGATCTTTTCCTATGATTGAGCAGACAATCAGTTGTGTACCTGAAGAAGGCGAGACCAGTATGGGATCACTGCAACTATGAAGTAGAAGGTGTTGTATACATTACTCATATTGCAAGTGTTTATTCTGTATTTGTAGTTTCCCGAAACATAGTAGCAAACATAGAACTCCAGACTTCTGAATGCTTGCACCTGAATCAATAAAATGATGACATAATATTACATGCATGATCACTGCAAGATCGATAAGAAGCATTTTTCATCTACATACCTGGCTTGTTAACTGATCTGCCAGAAAGAAATCTTGAAGTCTTACCTGCCATTGGACGAAATTTTGTACTATGAAAATAAACCTATAATCTAACATCTAGACTTCAGTAATCCCGATTGCTGCGTAGGAATTATTTTCTTACCTTGTAGAGAGGAGCAGCCATACAGCGAAAGAGACATGTGAGCAAGAAAAAGCGGGATGAGCGAAATAGGATGTTGAATGGCAAAAACAATATGACTATTAATAACTGCAGATAACGAAATGACGAGTTCTGTTATAAATTTCTACGATTTGTATTAGGAGAGAAGAGTGGTTCAAGTTGACGAAAGAATCATACTATAAGCACGTTCAAAGGGAGAAGTTCAGTCAACTGCTCGTAACTCTTTGTATTAGGATCCATTTCCATGTCAAGGTTTGAGATCACACAGCCAAGTGCTAGTGTTGCAAGAGCGAAACTTAGAACCAAAATTTGTCGGTATCCCAACTCTGTTCCTTGTTTGAAACCAAATATAAAAGCATAATTCACTCGATATCGCCTCCAGAAGTATATATTGGCAGCATATATAAGCATATGCAGAACAATGAATCCAAAATAACTGTGAACAAAATAAGATGTAAGTTGTTAAACATAAAATGGCTGAATTGAACGATGGTGTGGATTTGATGGATTGGATAGAAAATGAAGCAGAGAAAATTAGCTGTGTTTGGTCCAGAACCTATAGAGTGGAAACATAGTCTCCATATATTTCAGCCTGTTGTGCGGAAACGTGAATAAATTCGGAGTGAAAATAAAATAGCAACAAGGAAAGAAAAGAACACCAAGATTTTTA
>JANZLC010000003.1:13607172-13617700 GCA_026413385.1 Erythroxylum gracilipes
TTACTCGATTGGTACGACAATGAGCAAGTTAAGGTATAGGAGGTTATAATGAATGAATAGATTTAGAGGAATCATCTGAAGAAGATGATGGATCCATAAATTGTGGAGACACAATGTGATCATATATAGGTTATGTTAAACCGTTATAAATGTTAGATGATCTTGTAAAAGAAACGTCAGGAAACAAAAATATGGTAAGATCAGAGAATAATTGACAAGAAGGTTCATTAACATAAAATTTTTAAAGGATGAGAATATTTTGTGCTCCCAAAAGGTTATACATTAAGAATTATTAAGTCTTTATAATAATGGATGCCAACACCTATACCCTTTATATTATATCTCATGCTTTAGGAAACAACATAATTATGCTTGTGGTTATAGTTTGCTATATTCATATGGTTGGAGAAGAACAAAACAAGCATTGCAAAGACTTTAAAAGTTTACTAGTGAGAAGTATGATTATATAACTGTTTATAAAGAGAGATATTACCTATAATAGAAGTAGGAATATGATTGATAGCACAGGTAATTGTAAGACCAGCTTCTCATTAAAAACTTTCTAGAAAAGAGAAAAAAATAAGAAGAGCTCAGATAGTATTAAGTATATATTTATCTTTTTGTTTAACCCTACCATTATGTAGGAAGGTACTTGAACAAGATCTTTGAATAATAGTTCCTTATTGATTAAAAAAATTGAGGGGAATTTTTTCTTTATATTTGACAGTATTATCAGCATGAAGAATTTTAATTTAACAAGAAAGCTAAGTTTGAATGATGTTTACAAAGCAACAATAAACAAAAATTAGTTCAAACTTATAATATAAGAAATAAATCCATATGTATCTAGAGAAATTATTAATAAAGATCACATTGTTAGTTTATGCCTTTGCAACCAATTGGTTGCAATTTGATATATGACATTATTGTTTAAGGCATTCTTTACCTTTATTTATTATGTTAATTATATTTGATTTTTGAATATTAAAGGTAAAATCCATGAAATAATTACTATATAATTGAAATTATGATGATATCCTAATTAAAAGATTCAATTTACACTTATCTATTATTCCTAAATGTTCATAACTATAGTTTCATCAAGATGGATATTGATGAAATGATAAAATTAGTACACATTATGTTTCTGTCTTATAAATAAAGTAATTGATCTTAAAAATTAAAGTATGGAGATACTTAAACTAATGTGTGGGTGCTTATTAAAGAATAAGTTAGTAAACTGACCTGACTATGAGGACCCTAAATGGAATATTACGTGTGTGTATGTGGATTTCCTTATAATTATAGTTGTATAATTGATCTTTGGACTTGAGATTACCAAGGTATCTCATGTAGGAATTAATGTGTTTTGATCCTACTTATGAATTGTCCTAAGATAATTCAATCAGTAGTACTTGGATGCAGTATGAACCATATAAAGATAATTTAGTAAGTCAATAAAGGATTCATCACTTTAAAGTAATCAAAGAGAATATTTTACTATTCTTGATTAGTGGTGATTTATGGAATTCTCTGGCTAGAGTGAGTTAACATTTGAAAAGGTCTTTTTAAATATCAATTATAAATCAATTACTAAGTAGCAAGAATGAACATAATTGGATACAAAAGAGTAGACACTATATCTATATTCTATCTCTTTTCAAATGCTAATTATAAATTAATTACTAATTAGCATGAACAAATATAATTGGATATAAAAGAGTAGATACTATATCCATATTCTATCTCGTTAGAACATTGGACAACAAAAGGATTAAATTATAAATCATAACTATGCATAGACAAGTTAAGTCAAACCACTTTGACATTTCTGATATTTGAGTGGTCATGACATGTTGCTAGATATCAATCTTGATCTATAATTATAAGTAGTTTAATTAGAGAATTAAAAGGAGTTTTAATTTATCTAATTCTAATTATGAATTAGATTATAATTTATAATCATTGCCAATATATTAGGAAATTAATAGGTTACATATAAAAGAACAGTTTGTGAAGGAAAACTCAATTTTAATTAATTTGGACTTAATTATAATTAAAGTTTGACTTTAATTATAATTGCAGTATTTAATATTAATAGATTATTTAAAAACCTTAATAATTTTTTCTATAAATAGTTATAGAAAAAAGTATTAGAGAGATAGTGCTCCTACTTAATTCATCTCAAGAGTTAAGAAACTACTCTATGGATACCGTTAGAGGCTGGACACGTGAACAGCTTGTAGTTGATATATCGAAAAGTTTTCAAGGATCTCAATAGGAAAATCTAATTAGTTATGATTTCTTATTTTATGATTCAAGTTTTATTAAGTTATTAAATTATTGGGATCTGATCAGAAATAAAAAATTATTTTCTCGTCGCACGCGTGATCTGATCATGGTTGGTTTCCAACACGCATAACATCGTAAACTTCATATAGTGTCATGAGAAGTAGGTCCCTAAATATCAAAATAAATCAAATCAAAAGGTGCCAAAAGATAAAGTCACTATTAATAAAAGGTAAAGTATAGTTTTTAGAAAGTTAGCAAATTTGACTTAAAGAACCATTAGAAATTAAAGATTCAAATTTAAGGTTAGGAAAGATTGTTAAGACTAGAGTAGCAAATAGTAGATGTAGCAACACTAATAATACGCTCAGATGGAAGACAGAGGGAGGTAAGTTCAAATAGCCATCTAACCTTACACCTTGTCTTAAAGATCACACCCGTTTATGGATCCTACACAGTACAACTACAACTCAGAAAAGATAAGTTAATATACAATTTACATAATTGACCAATAAAAATGAGATTTGATAAGAGTTTGGGGAAAAAAAAGTGTTAGGCAACTAAGATGTTTAAATAGTAACTGCACTTTGAACATGCATAGTAAAATTATTAGTTCTATAAATAGTATATGGAATTGAGGAAGTTTTAGGGAGTCAAATATAGAAAAGCTAGAGGTTCTATAGTTACAACAAGCAGAATCAAAATACCATAAAGAAGTATTATCTGATATAACAAATAAAGAAGGAGAGGAAACAATAACATAATGTATGTGAAGTTACTGTAAAAGGGCTTAAATGTCTTTTAAAGATAATTTAGGAGATATTCTAAGAAGATATTTGTACCTACTAATGTTAATTAAAGCTTGATTAATTTGATACAGGTATTATGAAACCATATTAGAATATGATGATTCATACCATCCTAAGATACTAGAGATTTTACGAATGTATCCTCTACTTCATCTAGCCTTTGAGAGGTTGAAGTACTTCTCTAGTAATAATGCGTCAAAGAAGTCTTCCTTTGAAAAAGTTAACACATTTCCTTAACTCACAAATCATAGTTAAATCTATCAAAGATGGAATTAATTGGTTGATAAAAATATTGATGAAGTTTGGAAGGATAAATAGTGCATGCAAGACAAAAAGTCCTTAATAATAAGGCTTAAAAACACACAATATAAAGAAACTTGTCGTTAGAGCTAGAGTTTAACCAATTTTACCTAACGGATGAGTTTAGGACACCTATTAGAACTGGTCTAACTTAGAGAAAAAAACTAGCAAAAAATGGCCTAATCCATTAGTCAAAGTCTAGTCAACAAGTTTGAACCAAATCAATTTGAACCAAACTGATTGAACCGTTGCTGACATGGGTTGTTGATGTGGTAGATAATATGGTAGTGTGGAACCCAATATGAGATGGAAGATGATATGGCAAAAAGTGGGACCTAATGCTGATGTGGATGTTTGACATGCCAGATGACATGTCTTCTTACATATTAATGTCTCGAGCCTGCGGACCAGTTAGGATTTGACATGTGTCACTATTTGTTGATTGGGTATCAACATTGCTTTAGTTGAAATGATATCATTTTGGCAAAATTAGATGAAAATGACGTAGTTTTGAGTCGCCTTCAACATAAAAAAGCTAGAATTTCAAAACTCGACTTTAAGCTTCTAAGAACATTTGGAGGGTATCTAAAGATAAGATGTACAGCGTTGCGATATCTTGAAAAGTAGGAAAGATTAGTATATACCAAACACTATTTAAGCGACCAAATTATCTCTGAAAGTTAAGAATTAGAATAATAAAATACTCTCTTATTTATAAAGGGAAATATATAGAAATGTTTGAATAAAGAATATTTTGTATCTTTGCGTTTGAAAAATTATTATATAAGAAGATATTTATACATAAATTTAGACAAAAATATACATAATAATATGCTTTATAATTATTACATAAATCTATAATATATATCATACATGAACGCCAATAAAACCATTGATCTCTCTTTTACCACTCATACAAGAGGAATTTGTGGAAGAATCCTTGAAATCTTTCTGAGAAACTCTAGGCATCTCAGTCTAAACATTTGAAGTGCTTCAGTATTAGCAATATGTATTATGAACTATAGTATACTAACCTAGTTTTCGTGTTATTTTTCACTTCTATGATAACTGGATTTTTACTCGGAACTTCATCTATGCGACCATGGGATTGCTTTCCTAGGTTTCTAGATAGTAATTCTTCCATGCATATCTCCCACATACCATAAACCATGAGAGAAGCTTTGATCTGGAAAGACTAAAAACATAGTTTTCACCCTCAAATACTAGAGTTGATAGCAAAGAAACACTGAAGAAGCTACCACATATATAGAAACTAACAAAGATATAATTTTGTTCAAAATAGATGTTGAGTTTTATTATTTCTTTCTTTCACAATAAGATAAATTATATCAAACAAACAAAAAGGAAATTTTTTATTTTTTTGTTCAAAAATGTTATTTGTTGATAATTGATAGTATATCTAGAATAAAAAATAATATGTTTGAATTAATAAAATTAAGTAAAAGATAGATAATCCTAAACTCCCAAAGATAAAAAATAATATGTTTGAATTAATAAAATTAAGTAAAAGATAGATAATCCTAAACTCCCAAAGATTTTCTAAAAAATTAAGAAAACAAAAATTTTGTAATCATAAAAATATTGACTAAAAATGCATATTAAATGTAATAGATGAAGTAAACTTACAATTTAAAGGGACTTGGTATGTGAATTAGCAAGACAAGTTAACTTTTTTTTCCTTAAACCCATAGAAAAGAGGATCATTTATTTAGAAACCCGCGGAGACTTAAAAGATCTTATTAGGTTTAATACCATTTGAAAGAAACAATGTGAAAATAAATAATTTCTAATATTTTTCAATCAATATTTATTTTACTTCACTTATACATGAACACATATAAACTTTTTTTAAAAAAAAGATATTGAGTTACTTATTTTTTTTCTTCTTTTTAGAATAAGATAGATTATATTGAAAAAAGGTAAAAAAAAATAATTTTTATTTTTATACTAAAAAGTATTTAAAAATATCAAAATTTAACAAAATATTATTATAATTTTATATGTTAATAATTATTAATATATCTACAACAAAAAACCGATATGTTTAAATTAATAAAGTTAACTAAATATAATACAATCCTAACTTTTAAAGATTTAAAAGGATTAACAAAAAGATATTTTATAAAATTTAAAGATATTTTCTAACTAATATACTTAACTTAACAATAATATATATATATATATATATAAAGATAAATAAATTGCTTAACATAAATCAATTAAATAATTGAATAATAATTTAAAGATGATAGGGAAGAGAGAACACAAATCAACTTATAGTGGTTCAATAAATAACCTTTTTCGACATCCACTCTCGATATTCTTCTTGAAATTTTATTATAAATCTTTTTTTAAAGTGAAGAATAACTTTGGTGCATTCTTTTCTTAGCAAAGAATAACTCTTTTACAATCTCCTTTTACAATGAAGAGAAATCTTAATGTCATTTAGAACACTTGCATATACAAAAATATAATATCCCAACTACAAATTACAACTCAAAATATATCACTTTATCACTTTGATAACTTCAAATAAACTCATTCACACTTATAGGAGACAATGATACTTAAATGTTTGATAAACACACAGAAATATATGTAAAGCTTCTTGATGCAAAAAACAATAAAAAAATATGTACTTATAGGATTCTTTGACCCCTATCAACTGTTGAATCCAAAAACTAGTCTTTACAACAACTCATCTTAGTATATTGGTCTACCAATGTGTATTAAATGTATAGTATTCACTAGTTGGTACATATTGGTCAACCACTAGCGCATATTGGTGAACCAATATATCAAATAATGTTGCTACAAACCCTCGGTATATCAAATTTGATAGATATAACTTATACTAATCAACCACTAACTCATATATGTCAACCAATCCCTCTAAATACATAAGTTTAACAACTTCAAATGATCGAAATCAATTTGTTTATTGCAAGTATGAATTAAAAGACTTTCCAAAATGTTCCTTATAGAGTGATTAAAAGATCAAGAAGCTTTTCTCTTAAGAATAAAAGCTTTAACATCTTCTGATGAATAAAAAGACTCATGCTGTGAAGTAAGATGAAACGTTTATGCATGATGAGCCTTTGAAATTACCAAACTAACAATATAAGATTAAAATTAACAACAAAAAATATAAAATGACCTTGATATGCCTTGATTATTGAATTGATCTTCATTTTGAGCAAAACTTCAACTTTTCTTTATCAACTTCATGAACTATCTTCTTAAGTTTATGGCTACATCTTATTCTTATATTGCTTCTCACAAAAATAATAACCTTATTAGTAGTAATTATGGTTTATTATCTTTAAAACATTGACTGGAACCACCTTTGATTCTAACAATCTCCCCATTTTTGATAATGACAGAACATTTGTGATATTAGAGAATAATAAAAAATTAAGCATACAATAAAGAAAGAGTTTAACTCCCCTTAATTCATGCGTAATCATAATTTAATGCCGAGAACAAAAAAATATTTAATATCCCGTGTAAAAAATCTACATATTAATTTAAACATAATATAATTTTCTTAAGTATACAATACTATATAAAATACGACAAATACAAAAATCACTCCCTATGAATGTCATCATTTCCTTTAGATCTAATATCACCAATATCTCTCCTCCTTTTTATAATCATAAAAATATTAATGTTCCAAAAATGAAAAATATAAAGTTTCATGCATCGATCTAACTTTATTAAAAGTTCAAAATAGATTTGATTAAGATTGATAAACTTGTTTAAGAAATAATTATATTGAATATTTAAAAGCGTCAAAATAATTGTTTAAAATTTCAATTTTAATAGAAACATCCATAATTGTGTCTAATTTTGTAAAATTGTAAACATAATTGCAATATCAAACCATTAATTTCAAAACTGTGCATAATTTAAAAAGTTTTTTCATAAAAATAATATGATAAAGTGCTTAAGATATCAAATTTGAACACAATAAAAAAGTATTGACATAATTAAAATGATAACAACCTTGACTCCTTTTTAAATTTGATTGTGGAAGCATCAATTTGAAAAAAAAATAACTTAAATTAAGAATAACTTTGAGAATCCCCAAATTTAAAATCCAAGAATTTTTCAATAAAATAACTTAATTTTATGAAATAGCGATGACATTTTTCAAAGAAAAGAGTGACTTGTCTAAGGTTTTAAAAGATATAAACAACTAAGATGAGAAGTAGAAGAAAAGAGGAGGAGAGCTTAAAACATGAAGATTGGTCTATCATTTTACTCGACTAGTTAACCATTATTTATGTATGGTTAACCGCACTAGTAGTCAAACATGCTACAAACTCACTCAAATGAAATAATTTTTTAATTAAGGGGAATTGACCAATGTGCATAAGTGGTCGACTAAAGGAGCAACCAAACTCCTTAAAACTCATTGGAAAGACAAAAAAAAAGTTTTTTGAATCATTGGTCGACCATGCTATGACATTGGTTAACCAATATGACCAGAGGACTTGAAAATCAAACTCAAATTAAAACATTAAAAAATTTAATAATTTATGGAAATGTCAATTAAAAACAATCTTAAGCATTAAAAGAGACTTTAATAATATAGAATTGTGCCCAAGTCTCTCTAATATCCTTATTTGTTAGTTTAGTGAAACTGTTGCCTTATTGGTTAATTGTATCAACAAATTTTAACTCAATATCTATATTTGAGCATGATCTCTTAAGTCTAGCTGCTAATATGTACTATACTCTTAAAAGATTTTTCAATCCCTTATTCATAGTGTAAACCAAAAATTTTATCACTAAGATTTATACTCAAATTGATAAATAAATGCAAGACACAATAACATTCTAAAACATAAACTAATAATTATCCCTTGTTGAACATTACTTATGATATGATTTAGATGATGATTCTTTTTAAATTTTGCAATCTACGAGAAGCTTCCCATCATTCATAACTTCCTCACTTGGTTCAATAATTTGCTCTTAAGGAGTGTCTTGATGATCATTTTTTTTCCTGATAGCCATATCACCATCTTCAAGAACTTTTCTTAGATAAAAAAATGTTAGAGTCGTCAAGATAAAAGACATAAGCTCTTTAAAAGATAATACTAAATTCAATAACTACCATCTCTACTATACACCATCTTTTTTTTTTCTTTTTCTTATACCTTTACTAATTAAGGCAATCAATGTGTTTTAGGTACCCATATGGGCTTGGGTCCTTGATATTTAGTCTCCTTCCTCCTTTCAACTTATACTTGGTTTGTTTATTGTTCTTTATTTGAGAAAACAAAATCTATATCAGTATGTCCATACTTACCACATAAGTGAAGGTATATCATATGAGTGATGATAATGAATAAATTCATTTCTTTGACATCTTTGAGTGTATGTATAATGAGGTATCTTCCTTTAGATATTAAAGTGTTGAATGTTCTCCTAGGATAGCTAAATAAGCTAACATTATTGTACGTATAACTCCTACTATGAATGAAGGCCCGATGCATACTTTTTTTAGGCCTAAACGTGTATGAGTAGGTTTGAATTTTGTCATAGAAGTTATGCCTATTCTTCCCTTGAGATTAATAAATCTTATTCCTAGATTACAATCCATATATGAAAGAAAGATGCTTGCTCTTAAAATGAGACCTAATGGATGTGGCATGTGTATACATATGCTTAGATATGCATACTCCATAATCATTTGTCACATTAGGTAGTGGTTCTTCACTATGCAAATATTTTTCCTTGATAAACATGGTTTTATTGTAACAAACCACTACTATAGAACATATGCCCGAACATCCAGAGTCAAGAACATACCCTATAAAAATGGCACGTTATAGCAATCACATTATCTTATTGTGGCATATCACAAGTATCTTAAAGATCAACTTTTCTCATTTCATTCACAAACATAACTTACATTGTAGCATTACATTTCATAATCCATATATAATTACATTAAAAAAACATTTGAGAATTTTCGGCTCTCTATATTTAATAGCTAATATAAGATGAAATGCTAACTGAAAACTTTCTAAACTAAACTCCTTAGACATCAACTGACCAAACCTTTTAGCCATTTTGTCCTCAAAACACAAGCACTATACTCTTATTCTATCACCCTTAAGAACTAGTTCTCCCTTGTACCTGAAAATTAACATTGCAATTTTGATGAATTTTTGAACTCAGTGAGTGAACCATCGCCAATGTGCTCACTCAAGTTAGAACACAAACATCACACAAGTATATAATTGAGTTCAACAAGTATATCACATTATCCCAATCTTCTATAGTCATCAAATTTCAACAAGCTCAACATGAATACAAACATTTGATATCATCATTTCAGAATAATTAAATCATTCATATGATACATATCAATTTATATATACAAAATGCACAAGTGACTCAACTTTCATTTTTACTTTGTTGTGATCGAGCGCCTATTTACTGTCCTGTATCCATTGCAGATACCGAGCTCATTTCATATATTTTCCCGTACCCATTGTGGATACTGAACTCATTGATAACTGAGCCTGTGGCTCTTTGTGCACATTTATGAGCTTTAAACTCTTTTTCATTTAGGTCACTCCAGTCGCAACTCCTTTATCTGGTCATTTATAACAATGTAATGAAATGAATCAATTCACATATTTATGCTATCAATAACTTTCATTCAGTGTGCACAATCATTTATCACATTCATAGGATCTAAGTCTAGCATTAAACACTTAATTGAGTATACATTTTCCCACATTCACATACAATTATAAAGCACTCCTAATATAGTCCTAAATATCGAACTCCTCGGACCATCAATGTCTAGAATTTATCAATGTCATAATCATATCAGTAACAGTTTAATATTTGAAAGTTAATTAAACAATTCAAATATAGTGAGAAAACATCTAGGCTGACTTATAGTACACTCAAGATAAGCTATTGCCTTGATGACCCGATAATGTCTAGATGCTAACAATCAACTTGTGCTTCTATATTATGCAATACACACATATTTCACGTATTACTAAATTGTTATATCAAATGGATATTCAATCATGCATATGTATAAGTTTCATGTTCAATGCATGCTCAATTGATTT
>JANZLC010000003.1:13632909-13650804 GCA_026413385.1 Erythroxylum gracilipes
TGATATACCCTTATTAATTACATGTTAAAGTGCCTTGAAAATATAATCTGTGTAATCTGTATAATTAAGATGTGAGAAAAATTAAAGGGTAATTTTGAAAGTAAAATCATAAATATGCATAAAAAGTCACAAACAACACTTATTTTGAATAATTAAAATTCCTCTAAAATGACACTTATTTTGAATCGGAGGGAGTATTAGTTACTCAATTTCCTTTTTCCTGTTACAAAACAATAATGTTGAAAACTTGTATAGTTTTCGACTTAAAAGTTTGAATGTAAAGACCTCTGTGTTAAAGCCATTTGGTACCGTAAAACCAACTCAAACATGAAGTTCATAGCCAAATTTCTTGGGGAGGAATGACACATTTGACATAAAACTAAATTGTGATTTACACCAGTAAAGAACAACATAAACATAAATCAACATTTTATGTAGTGAATTTAACATAATCCCTACACTGATGATGAAGACAATAAGGATGCAGTAGACAACAACAAGGGGAAACATATCCCTACAATGAGGTAAATCTAAGACTGAGCAAGTAAGCTAGAGGAATGTCGGAGCTACCCAAAAAACCTATAGGGAAACGTAAAAATAAACACAAAGCTAGTAAGGAGGAGAAGGAGAATAGATGGATGAAGAATCATCATTTTCTTTTTCCAAATTTATTAAATTTATAAAATAATTATCTAGAAAATTGTTGAAAATTTGTCAAAACTTTTAATCTGATATGGTATGCCATGTTAGCGACATTAACAAAGAACTTAATATCCGGTCATATTTACAACAAATTAAAAGTTTGAGCATTTTAGTGCCATTTTTAAAAGTTTAAGCTAGTATTGCAAAATTGAGTAAAGTTTAGGATTTTTTGTAATTAACCCTTTAATCTACATATATAAAAGGGGAAAATATTAATTGCAGATTTTATTTATAGATTTAAATAAATGTCATAGATTTGGAACATTTGTTTTAATTAGACAATTAAAGAGTTTGATTTTATAAAAAGTATAAATGCACCTTGTGTTGTATAAGAAAGTTAGTGAGAGTACAATTGTCTTTTTAGTACGATTCTTGAACGATATTTTGTTAATTAGAAACGACATATTGATGCTCTAATAAATAATGATTTAGTCTTCCAAAAACTTCTTTATGAAGAATGTGGAAGAAGCCACCTATATTACAAGAATTAAGATTTTTCAAAATAAATTAAATAGGTTGCTTGGTTTATCTTAAGCCACGTATACAAGCAAAGCATTAAAGAGGTTTAGGATAAAGAATTTCAAAAGGAGGTTTTTACACATATCGCATAATATTTCTCTCTTAAAAGATATGTGTCCATAAGCATAGGAATAGATGAAAATAAAATGGATTGCATTCCATATGCTTTGGCTATTAGAGTAATCATATGTGCAATGTTATATATGAGATAATGCATTTCTTATATTGTAAGCAGCAGCAGCAGCAACAACAACAACAACAACAACAATCCCAGTGCACAAGGCTCCCCATTTTGCAAGGGTTGGGGGAGGCCTCAAGAATCATCATTCCATCTCTTATCTATTCTAGCAAGTGAACCAAATACCCTGTAATAATAGTATTCCAGCTCTATGAAGTAGTTCTTATCTTTGTTCAAATCTTACTTCAATTTATTTTGTACTGCCTTTAACTTGTTTATTAATTTATTTTTAATTAAAAAACTTAATCATAATTAGAAAATCCAGTAAAATCATAATAAAGAATCAAAGATACATTTTTTAATATGTATGAAATATATTTGGGTTAGAAAATTTTATTTCAATATTCTTCTTTGTTCATTAAATTTTTTTTAATTATGAACATATTGACTATAATTCTTTTGTTCACGTGTTTATTTTTTTCACCTTCTTCTTCTTGTAAGTTTCAAAAAATATAATAATTAATTGTTTCAGTTGAACTAATATCTAAAAAAGTTTTTAAAAGAACATAAATATAAAGAAAATTCCTTTTTTATTCACCTTCTCTTTCAAAATTCTCTTATCATTATGATATTCAAGCAGGAAGAACCAAGAATACTACAAGAAAATAGTTTATATTTTTCTCAATTGAAATAGCATATTCACATTTAAAGGATTAATAAAAATGGTGATTTGAAATATAATTTAGAGAAAAATAATATAAACAACAGGATATAATATTATATTTTCTTAAATTTTTTTATAAAAATCCTAAAAGGAAAAAAGAGAGCATGAAAAAAGATTTGAAAGAGAACATTGATGTATTGAAAGGATGGACATGTAAGAGTATTTTATTAATTAAATACTAAATTTATTGTAAACAATTTAAATTGTTAATAAACTTGAAGTCTTGAAGATCTTTATTTATCTTTATATATTCCTTTTTTAATATATAAAAAAGCATAAAAAATTCATTAGATCTAAATTATAATAAATCGAATGATATAACTTCCTCTCCCCTTGTATCATAAAATCTAATGAAACTTTGTCATATTCTTAACTCAATTAAGGTCACTACCTTTTTATCAAAATATTATGTTATACAAAATTATACCATTTCATATAGCAATGAGAATACTAATTAAAGTCAACTATTTTAATTTTAAAAAATTATGAAAAGGTAAAAAAATTGAACTTCCTCAAAATGTATTCATATCTTTCCATATTATTCGAAAAATATTTTATATTATTTTAAAATATTAATAAATGATTTTCTGTTAAATATGTTTAAATTATTTTAAGTAAATCGTGAGTATACGGTAATCAATTATGTAATAGCATGAATTAAAGATTTTTTTAATTTTGATATGATAATTTTTGTAATATTTCTTACGTCACAAGACATTTTTGTAATAGTTCTGAAGCTTATAAATATATTTTGACAAAATACAAATGAGGGAGGTCCACGTATTATAGAAAGGTTCAATTCTTGAGTTACCTCACCTCAGATGTTTGTCTCAAATCTGTTCTGCTTTGTTTTCTGCATGCGGGGTCTTTCTAAATACATGCATAAAAAATGTATTTAGAATATAAATTGCAGTTTTATAAATATTTTATATTGAAATATTTTATAAAAAATATTAAAAGAATTTTGAATCCTTTTCTTAATCCAAATCCAAGTTGAAGCCATTTTCCAATTTTCTCAAAATGAACCTCATTCATATTTTTCTCTTCTTTTTTTTCGCATATTCTAATTCAAGTATCTTGAAATTACTAAATAGAAAATATTCTCTGGCCCCACTATTAATCATCTATGACTAGTAGGTTTCACAGTATAAAAATATAAATATAAATTTTCAATAATTATTAAATAACATTAAAAATAATTCTATTACATTATAAAATCTAAAAATTATAACAATTAATTTTAAATGTTTTCGACGCATACTTATATTTATCAATTTAGTATGTGCATTTATTTTTTTGTTTTAATGATACCTTAAATACCTATTCTATGAAAATAAAGAAAATAAAATAAAAATTGAGATAAAAATATCATCTTCATTTTAAGTACAAAGCCGAAATCTACGAAGCAGAGAATGCTTAAATTCCCGAATGGTGGGAAACACATGTTACAGTTATTTAACGAATATAACGGAAACATGCAAATTGTCCACAACGGTAATAACACGATTTTAGGTTTTTTGTACAAAATAAATAGTTGAGATTTCTAGATACATAATAAGGAAGAGAAATCTGAACAAAAGATTTGTTTCCTGATAACTCTCGTTGCATTACATTCACAGGCATATCCTCAGCCACAAACTTCAAAATCAAAAGATAATAATCTTCTTATCTTCTTCTATGGAACTCTAAGCCAACCTCATTACAGTGCACTTTCAGATCAAAAATGGCTGCTTTGTTTAGTCTCTCATTTTCCTCTTTCCTCATATCCCCTTCAAAACCCACCAACCACTATGCTTTCTCTACCAATTGCCCATCTCTTAGCTTCAAACGACCTCTTTCCATAACGTCTATACACTCAGCAACTCAACCACCAGCAGTACCTGTGCAAACCTTCTGGCAATGGCTCAATGACCAAGGAGTGGTCTCGGCCAGGTCCGCAGTGAGACTTGGTATGGTTTCGGAGGGCTTGGGGTTGATAGCACAGCGAGACATTGGAAGGAACGAAGCGGTTTTGGAGATACCTGAGAAATTGTGGATAAACCCTGATAAGGTTTCAGCTTCTGAGATTGGGAATGTGTGTAGTGGACTGAAGCCTTGGGTCTCCGTGGCACTTTTCTTGATCAGAGAGAAGTTGAAGGATGATTCTACTTGGCGGCCTTATTTGGATGTGCTTCCTCAGAGTACAAATTCTACCATATATTGGTGGGTAATGTCGTTTTTAGTTGGTTTGGCCTTTTTGGCACTTTTGGTTCTTTCTCATTCTGGGGGGTTGATAAAAGTATTGTTTAATGGGTTTCAGTGCAGGTCAGAAGAAGAGCTTGCTGAGCTTCAAGGTAAGTACTCTTTCTTCTGTTCCGTTTTAATGTTAAGCTGGCAACTTTCTCTTTTCAAATGTTAGAATTGATTGTTTGAAAAAGCCGAAGTGATCAAGATTTTGAAGGGAAAGAGTACATTATGTTATTCTTTGAACATTTATGTAGGGACTCAACTCCTAAGCATGACATTAGGTGCAAAAGAATATCTGAAGCGCGAATTTTCCAAAGTGCAAGAAGAGATTTTATTCCCAAATCAGCAGCTCTTTCCCTCACCTATATCGTTGGATGACTTCTCGTGGGCTTTTGCGATTTTGAGATCTCGGGCATTTTCACGTCTCCGTGGTCAAAATCTTGTTTTGGTTCCTCTTGCTGACATGGTAAGATCTTTTCTTTCTTCTACTTAACTTCGTGCAGCTAGTTTAAAACTTGAAGTATGTTTTGGGACTATAATAATTTGCTATTCGACTGGATTTGCATGATATAATGAAGGAATATTGTACGCATACATAGCGTGAAATCACTTTTCAGATTTCACAACTATTATTAATTATATATATATTCAACAGGGTAGCCCTAAACTCCAAGATGAGTGAGACTAGATTTCTAGCCTTTTATAACTCAAAAGGTGTTTTAGGCACTAATTTTGTTAGAACTCTATTTAAAATACATATAGTATTCATAGACTCACCCTAAAGGTAGAAAGTTAATTTTACTCTGCATGCTCCTCGTCATATCCTTTAAGGTATGATTTTACCTTTCGACCACATTATTATCTTCAAAACTACCTGACACGGTAAATTGAGTTACTATTCCACATGATTTGGGCATTTGAAAATGAACATTTTCCTTGACTAAAGATCCTATGTTTGCTATAGTTTGCGTCCTCATGGTCAGAGTTGACAATTTTGATTAATCTTTTGATTGGTTCTCAAATTCCATAATAAAGATCTTAAACTTTTCAAGAACTTTAGACTTTTCTTTAATTAGTAAGACATTTCTATGTTGAGAACAATCATCAATTCAAATTAGAAAATATTGTGTAATCACAAATAGTGGGTGAATATAATCCACAAATATTAGTACGAATGATGTTAAGAAATCCAAAATTGTAGGTTGATCATTTTTTCTTTACTTTGATCAACTCCTCTCCCCAACAGTCAACACATGTCTCTTAATTCAATAAAATTAAGAGTTGAAAGAATATTTTTTTTCATTATTTAAACTATTTTCTTAGAGAATTGGCCTAATCTCTTATGCAATAACATTAATAACTTTTTATTTGCCAAAGTTATCGTTCAAATAATTTGTTCAACAACATATGAAGAAGTATAGATATTATAAAGAATCAAACACATTATATATAAATAACATAATAAAAAGGTTGGTCAAAAGTGCATCTTAAACTTAAACGTTTACAATAAAATATAACTTAAACTCAACATTTTCAAGCATTCAAATTAAGCCTTAACATTTTCAAAACTTTTAGAACAAATCTTAAGTGATGAAAAACTTGAAAGAATTAATTATCTGTCAGTTAAATGTCACGTCAATATCGATGTAACATTACTTTTTATTTTATAAATAAAAAGTGGGCCTCATTATAATGTAATTAGCTTTTTTAAATTAACTAGAAAGTGAACCCCACAGCAACGGAGCAATGGGGTCAACTTTTATATATTTAGATTGTGGGTTCCACTTGTTATGTGACAGCGAACTTCACTTTTTGTTAAAAATAAAAAATAATATAATGTTAGCATTGACATAACATTTAACTAACGAGAAGTTAATCCTGCTAAATTCTTCATCCATTTAGGGTCTATTTTGAACGTTTTAAAAATATTGAGATTCAATTTGAATGTTTCAAAATATTAGGTTCGTTTTATATTCTATTGTAAATGTTGAGGTTTAAAGTTGCACTTTTAGCCTAAAAAGGTTGTGTAAGATGTTTTGTATCAAAAGATAATTGTACACTGAAATTCTTTTAATACAAATCTTTAACTTTCTTTGTCAAAAATAGACAGAAAGAGTAGTTTTGTCTTAAAGATGATATATATAGAATGTCTCATGCTACACAACTGAAAATCATATATCAAGATTCAAACAACTAACTTATATGAAAACTACTTAAATTTCTTAATTTAACCCATCCTTGTTTGGCTTCCATTTGAATAAGAAATCCTTCGTAGAGGAAGTAAAAGCTCCACTGTCTAGTCACTAAGAATTTGATGTGGCTAGAGTAATGTTATATTCATACATAACAAGAACTAAAAGATTTAGTACCTTAATATTCCTGATTTTCTTTTCAAGCTTTGTATTTCAGTAATCATATTTCTTATGAACTTTCTTTATGCAGAAGAAATATCTTGTAATTTTTTCAAGAAAAAAGAAATATCTTGTAATCTTTATCCCATCCTCAAGACCCCTTATACCACTCATCTGATATCGTTCTTTGAATGGAGGATTTTTAAGAGCTTTACCTTAAGTTTTTCAAGATTTAGATTTAGGTTTGGTGTAATATTTTCTAGTTTCTCTTCCTTAC
Source organism: Erythroxylum gracilipes (assembly GCA_026413385.1). Classification (NCBI taxonomy): domain Eukaryota; kingdom Viridiplantae; phylum Streptophyta; class Magnoliopsida; order Malpighiales; family Erythroxylaceae; genus Erythroxylum; species Erythroxylum gracilipes. The sequence continues at coordinate 13,639,887 of JANZLC010000003.1, forward strand.
TCACACAACAAGTGATAAAATAATCCATGTCCTAAGCATCATCCTAAGAGTTGTAGGTAGTCATATGAATATTAAACTCTAATAGAAGAGTATTCAAATCTTTGTGTAATATATTTGTACCATAAATAATTACATTAAGGTTTTTGTGTTTACTTTGTAGGTGTATCATCCTTATGTGTATTCTCTCACTCCTAAATCCCTAGTATATATTATTTCAAAATGGTTCTAATTTTAGAATAAAAAAACTCTACTAAGCGAACAAGTAGGCATGGACTTGTTAATAGTAAAATAATATTGTCGGACCATTCCAAGGTTGTATAGGCTGCTTTTTTCGCTTTTCTACTAGCAGTGGGAATGGAAGGCTGTTTTTTCAAGTGAATATTGGCAGAAAATTGTTTTACATGACGGTACAACCTATTTAAGTCTAAAATGACTAGGACAACAAAGCCATTAGGAACAATTACGATATTAACAAATAGATTAGTTTCATTAGACTAGCATTAGCTAAGCAGTAGGAAAACTTTCATTAGTATAGTAAGCATATTAATCAGATTGTGCTTAAGGACGATTTAGTCTTGATTTAAAGAGCGCGTTGCATTTGGTATAAAGTGATTTAGTAATAAGGATTTCATGCAGTCTAGATAAGATGATTCTGCATACAGCAATAGCTTCCATTCTGCGATGAAGGAACACTCCACTGTTCTTTTCCCTTTATAGCTCATACACCTTGAAACTAGAGCACAACCTAAAGATCTTAAGGCGATTTTTGATTGAAAATTTTATTCCTAAAGCCCAAAGGATCACCTAATCCCATAAAAGAATTGGAGCTTGAAATCCACACCAATCAAGAATATTTCTCCAGATGAAAGGACATATATAGAAAAGATGATCTAGGTGCTCCCTGACAGAGGCAACAAGTATCACTTAAGGATGGATCTATATGACTTTTTCCAAAGTCCAGAGGCATTTCCTTATTACCAACTAAATAATAAATGAAGTTTTAGGAGTAAACCAAGCCAACTTAAACCAAGGAGCTACTTGCATTAGAGGGTTGAATGGCGAGGAGCATGAGCAATATGTGAACTTCCCTAAAACATGACTGAGACAGCCCCCAGTGTAAAGCATACCAACTATCTTCCCTAATCACCATCATTACTTTATCATTGGTTGGAATGGTCAATTGTAAGGATGGGAAAGTAGGATGTATTAGACTTGTTTTCAAACTAGAAGTTGGTGATTCCTCGTTACCAATTTTAATTTTTATCTTCTTAGCAAGAAGTTATCTGAGTTTCAGCAGTTGGAATAGGGTTTAGGAAGTGTCATATTTAAGTTCCATAATGCAGAAGCTTTTCCCTTTTAAAAATTTCTTGTGTGTCCACTAGACTTGTAGCAACTAAAGATCAGTGAATAACCCCCATATTCTTTTGGTCGTAAGTACCTTATATTATAAAACACTTGTGGCATAGTATGTAAACATAATGATAAAATTTTCATATAAAGCATACTATTTGATTTGATATGCACATATGTGCCACGTGCCTACTCGCAATGATACATATCTCATCATATGTTTTATGTGTGGCGTGAATGCGACGTGATTCCCTTTGGCACTTGTGCATAAACCCCGTTGAAATCACCAACTTATCTCATCCACATATTTATGTAGCAGAAGTGAAACAGATGATTTGTTCCTGCATAAACAACCCAATTTTTGGTAGTTTGAAAACTTGCATCGAAAAACTATTTTTTTCTTCTTTTACCTATAATTTGGAAACATGATCCAATCAAAGTATCCAATGCACATTGTATTCAATCAAAAACAAATTAATATTTCTGACTTCCTTATACAAAAATTATAAATATTCGTTTAAATTTCATAACTAAGAATCATTCAGATATCCCATGTTAAATTTAATACAAATATTATTAATTGGTCCAAGATCAATAATCAACGAAGATAATTTGAACATGCATATTTTTCTATTGAATAAGTAGTTGAATGATTTCTAAAATTTTTGATTGACATATATAAAAGTTATTAGAAACAATGCAGACAAGCTCCTTCTGCAATTTTCTTAATAAGTAAAACTCTTAACAGATCAAAAATCCAGATATCTGTGAAAAATTAAACAGGCAGAGATACATGGTAATCTTATTGGTTCTCTAAATTTATAAAGTTTACTTAATTAAATTATTATCTTCATATAAGATTAAATTTAATTTTGAAAAATAAATACCTAGCGAAATGTTATTCTCATAGCATGATATTGAAACTGTCAATAGGAAAAATCATGTTTAATGCTAACAATTCTCTAATGATTCTCATTATTCCCTTGCCCTTCTAAACGTATTTTGGGTTTTCGGATCAGATCAACCACAGCCCCGACATAACCACAGAAGAATATGCATACGAAATTAAAGGAGCAGGCCTATTCTCCAGAGATCTCTTATTTTCTCTAAGGTCCCCTGTTTCAGTGAAGGCTGGCAATCAGGTAAAACTTCATTTCAAAATTTTCAAATTTTATTCCGAAATTGTATAGTGTCCAAAAATTCTTCAACCTTTTTAGATAATTCACATGCTAAGCGATTGTAAGTACCATGAGTAAGATAAGTTGCAATATTCTGGAAGTTCAAAGCATGAATTTTATAGGTGATGTAGCGTAAGACAACTGGGGGGATCATTGTGAAACAAGTATTGAGTTTTAAGTGAATTCTTTTCGCAAACCATGGCACCTGAATGAAACGGGAATGTCATAAACACCATGACTCCGAATTTCTTGTGGCACGGGAGGTTATTCAGATGAAAATTCTATACCAAGGTACTTGAGCTTTGATCATGTGAATTTGACTCATTTGGATGGCATTCAACAGGTCCTAATACAGTACGATTTATATAAGAGTAATGCTGAACTAGCTCTGGACTATGGATTCATAGAAAAGAAGTCCGATCGGAATTCATACACCTTAACACTTCAAATATCAGAGTCAGACCCATTCTTTGGGGACAAGTTGGATATTGCTGAGATAAATGGTTTGGGTGAGACTGCAGAGTTTAATATTGTTTTAGGCGATTCGCTTCCTCCAGCAATGCTTCCATATCTTCGGCTCGTAGCACTTGGGGGCACAGATGCTTTCCTGTTGGAAGCTCTCTTCAGAAATGCTGTCTGGGGCCACCTTGAATTGCCAGTAAGCCGTGCCAATGAAGAGCTCATATGCCGAGTGGTTCAAGATGCTTGTAAATCTGCTCTATCTGGATATCAAACTAGCATCGAAGAGGTAATATTATCCTCCTATTTACAAGTCAACATCTTCCCATCATTCCTTGTAATCTATCATTTTTTTAAAAAATCTGATTTCCATTTCAAAAATTAGTAATCATGCCACCTAAAATAAGCTGTATTACTTAACTTTCATAAGGTTACGGATTTATCCATGCAACTAAGAAATTACTTGTGGCAACAAATAAAAATATCGTAGGCGGCTTAAGATGTCTTCTATGTCCATCAATTTGTTCTTTGAGCAGTATATAAACTTAAAGTCACAGGATAGCATAGCTACATTAATCTTTTGGAACTAACATACCCACATAAGTATAATTCAGTTTGCTCCTTCCGTGCTTCTTCCTAGGTGTTTGAAGCAATTCTAAATACTATTTGGTAATGCTTATTTTCTATCAAAAGCAGATAGCTCCTTGCAATGAATATGTTTAACTTCTCTGTGTGTTCCAGGATGAGAAGCTAAAAGAAATAGAATTGGATCCAAAACTTGAGATTGCAGTGGAGATACGACTAGGGGAAAAGAAGGTGCTACAACAAATTGATGGCATTTTCAATCAAAGAGAACTGGAATTGGATGAGTTGGAGTACTATCAAGAAAGGAGGCTCAAGGACCTCGGTCTAGTTGGCGAGCAAGGTGAGATTATATTTTGGGAATCCAAGTAAAGGGCTATGTCAAAGAGAATAGAACACCTTGACAGGATATATATTTTTGGAGGCTTCTTTGAAGGTAGGAAAGAACCATTTTGGTAGTCACGTCCCATCATCTCTCGAATAGGTTTCCATCTTACTTTTTAACTAAGATTGATACAAGTTTCTGCTCCCTGTTTAGCTGCTTCCAAATGCAAGTTGTCACGACGTTTTGCTATGTGTTCATAGAAACTGTTGTAAGAAAGCTGTCATTTGCATGTGAAATGAATAGCTTCTTGAAATTTGTGCTTAACAGTCTTTTCTACAGACCTGAATTGCTCATTTGGTGATGAATACAGAACAACAGTTCTTGTATGCTCTGCTTTACGTTATGAAATTGAAAGGTGTATTTCTGTTTTTCCTAAGGTTTTCACGTCAGGAAAGTGAAAGATATATTTCTGTTTTTACTAGGGTTTTTCCACAATTACTCTATTTCCTTACCATTTAATTGGCCTATTGTGCTGGAGAAGTTAACCTATTCTCCTGATTAGGGAAAGAGGAGAGACAGGAAATGTCTGCTTGCATTTAGGATACTAGTAATGGTTCAAGATTATTCCACCAAAATGAATAAAATAGTTCAAACTGGAAAAATTCAAAATGCGATCTCTTGCGAGAAAAATCAGAAAAAGAGGTGCATTAACCAATGTTCATAATTGTTGTTGCTGTTTCGGAGACATTCAACGTCGACCTCGCTTCTTAACTTAACGCCATAGTATCATCATCAAGCCAAGACAATCTGCTTTATTAAGGTACCTATTGTTCCATATCTTCTCCACTCCTGCCGATCGTTTATGAGTTTTCACGTCTCATCATTGAAACATAACCTTATCTTCATGCACTCGCAGAAGAATCATCTCTCACATCCTTTTACACGTTTTATGTTTTCATCGCCTTCCCTGTCGTTCACTTGTCATCAGATTTATAAATTGGCATGTTCCACCTCTCCCACGAAATAGCCACCCAACTTTCCTGCCTTCAATAGACATTAGTAAGAACTTTTTTAACTCAAGCTGAGTTCTGCGGTGGTTTAAAAAAGTTCTTACTAATGTCTATTGAAGGCAGGAAAGTTGGGTGGCTATTTCGTGGGAGAGGTGGAACACGCCAATTTATAAAAAAAAAATGTTGATTTTGGGTACCCTGTGCTATCTTCGTGTGAGATTGGAAACTTGGAAGTAGGAGTTCAACCTATCACAAGGTTTTGAATTTCATTCTGTACCGACCGAAAAACGAAACGAAGTAGAGGTTTTTATGTACTGGGTGTAAATATCGGGTGGTACGTACCATACCAGCTGGAGAATGGTACGAAATAGAGGTGCTTATGTACTGGTTATAAATATCAGTTAGTACCGTCATGTTTCGTCTGGTATCGGTCGGCACCTACAATGTTTTATAATACTGGTTGATACCAAAAATTTTTAAAAAATATTAGACTTGTTAACAAAATTTTCAAAAAAATGTTAAAAATTTCTCCCCCCTTTTTTTCAAAGTTTTTTAATTAATTATTTAGTTCAACTTTTATTGTGATTTTTTAATTTTTAATTTTAAAATAAAATAAATACAAAAACATTACTAATAGAATATATTACCTTTTGGATTAAAACAAGTTCCTAGTATTTATTAAAGATTTATGGATAACAATTTAGAAGGATTAGAAAAATTTACATTAGCCTGTATTGATGACATTATTATATTTTCAAATAAAGATATAGAAGATCATTTTAAAAAGGTAAAAAAGATTCTTACTAGACGTCAACATAAAGGACTCATTTTAAGCAAAAAGAAAATTAAATTAGTACAACAAAATATCAAATATTTTTGTATAGAATTTCATAATGGATTCTTAAAATTACAACATAACATCCTTGAAAAATTACACCATTTCCCAGACACCTTAACAAACATAACTGAAGTTCAAAAATTCCTTGGATTACTAAACTATATCTCTAATCAAGGGTTTCTTAAAGATTAGCTAAAGAAAGAAAAAAAATTACAACTTAAATGTAATACAAAAACCCAACGGATATGGACATGAGAAGACACCGCAACGGTACGTATATTAAAAGATCTTTACAAAAACTTACCAGCATTATATAATTATAATGATAAAGATACACTACTAGTATAAATTGATGCAAGTATGGATACATGGGTTGGCTGCCTTCTGGCACATCCACGCAAGTCAAGGAATTAAGTCTTATGTAAATATATCAATGGAACTTTTAATCCCACTAACAGAAAATATCCTATCCATGAAAAGGAAACACTTGCATGTATTAAAATATTAAAAAAAATAGAAAGTTGATTTATTACTAGTCGAATTTCACATTCAGACAGATTCTAAGTATTTATGTGAATTTACTAAATATAATATTAAAACAAATTACAATCAAGGACGCTTAATCAGATGGCAATTAGAATTAAATCAATGGATTTTTCAATTGCATTATATAAAATATTCTACTAACAGTCTTGTAGATACATTAACCAGATAATGGAAATAGCTATCCTCAGCCTGAAGGATTCACTCAACAAGAAGGAAACTAAATAATTAGACCTACAACAAAAAGTGGGAAGTGTAACTAAAGAAACTAATCAGTTAAGAGCAACCATTGCCCTCTTTGAAAAACAACAAATATCTATTAATCAACCACCAACTGTACGACTAACCATCCAACTAATTACTGCTCAACAAATTACCCAAACAGCTTTACCTAACATTCCCGAACATACTATTCTAACTACCAGTCCATTATCAAACCCAGCTACACCTAACCCCCAAAAAAAGATGATTTCAAGGAATCCAAAATTTATGTCATATTCAATGGACCCATAGCTAGAATATATGATGAATGGCATAAGGTTGTCATCCATATTAACAAAAAACCCTCAATTATCCATCGAAGTATGCAAATTGCACTAAAGCAAAAAAGGCATTGGAATTTACATTAGCCTATATTGATAAATATCAGGGACTTGTTTTAATCCAAAAGGTAATACATTCCATTGATAATATTTTTGTGGTGGACATGTAAAGGTTGTTAATGGTTTGGTATTTTCATGTAGTCTTAATTGCCAATAACCTGATTTTGCATCGAGTGTGGTGAACCAATGATGTCCCCTTAATCTACTTATAATTATATACATCACCTATAGTAACTTTATTTAATTCTTGATAGTTAATTACCATTTTTCTTTTTCCATGTTTTTGTTCGAAATGATTATTTACATAGAAGGCTGGGGTTGAATGTTTACTAGTGCTTGGTGTTATTAATTGTTTTGTAATAATTCCAAACATTCATTAATAAATTCTTGTACTTCTTGTTGTATATATGGAATATTATTCTTAATATTCATTTCCTGTGTGGGGATTTTTAGTTTTATTTCAACCAATTGATTATTAGTATTCTTTTTATGATCTAGTAGATTTTCACTACAAACTTGTTCTATTAAGATTTTTATTTCAGTTTGTAAAGTTAGATTATTAAGAAGATAAAATTATAATTGATTTAATTTTTCTGTTATAATCTTTAAATTTTTATAATAAGTGGTATGGTATATAGGAATTTTGAGAATTATGGATTTTTATTTAAGGATTTTATTATTGGTTGTAAAGTTATATAATGCAAATATTGACAAAAAAATTATATAATTTAAGAAAATTATTTCCTAAAATTAATGGTAATCTTGATTCTTGTTGATATATTAAAGGTATAATAAAAGTGTAATTTTCAATAATGATATTATTATAATAACTTACATACCAAATAGATTTAATACTTTCATCTGTTGTTCGTCGTGCCTTTGTGTGCAGGTGTTTTGTTGTGCCTTTGTGTGTACGTTTTGGTATTGCTGTGTCAATTTATTTGTTTGTCAATGTCGTCTTGAAAAGTAACGCCAGTGGTTTTTTCCCAATTTTTAGGGTTTTCTCTTCTACTTTATGCATTCTTTTCTTTTCTGATTTTTGTTGGTGGGGTTATGTTGGACCACTTTTCATAGTCGACGACAATGAGTATCTTAAGCTGGAATTGCCGGGGGTTAGGTAACCCTGGCGCCGTACGAGCACTTAGTGATCTCCTTTTTACCTATAGACTTACGATTGTTTTTCTTATGGAGACGCTAGTGCAGCGGAATAAAATGGAGGAGGTTTGTCGTTTGGTTCGCTATGATAATTGTTTTACAGTGAATTGTATTGGTAGGAGTGGGGGTTTATGTTTATTATGGAAGAATGAAGTTGATGTGTCTGTTAGGGATTTCTCGAGTAATTTTATTGATGCTACTGTGATTTTCCAGAATAATAGTTGGCGAATGACTGGTTATTACGACTTTCCTAAGAGTTCTAAACGTCATGCTTCATGGGATTTGCTTTGTGATTTGTCAAGCAGAGACTCAAGGCTTTGGTTGTGCTTAGGAGATTTTAACAACTTATTGACGGCAGAAGATAAGTTGGGTGGTGCTGTTGTTCAAAGACATTTCATCAACAGGTTTACCGATGCTATTTTAGATTGTGGGTTGAGCGATGTTCCTTGGGAAGGGTATCGATATATGTGGGAAAAGAAGAGGGATAATGTGGTGGTTTGTTGTAAAAAAATTGGATAGAGCAATGGCATCTTTAAGCTGGTCATCCCTTTTTCTTAATGCTGTCTCTAACGTTGTTGTAGCCCCAGTTTCTGATCACTCTCCAATTTTGGTTCGATTGAATGGAAGGCCAATTGGTGCAAAATATAGGAAGTTTCGTTTTGATAACAATTGGATGGGGGACCCCAGTTTGGAACAGGTAATCAAAAATTCATGGAATCTTACCTCTGCTACTGATTTTATGAGAAGTCGTGATGCGTGTATAGAAGAGATTAAACGGTGGGGCAAAGAGCATAACTCTGTGTTCTGGAAAAAACGAAAATAGTTACAGTCGTTGTTGGAGGAGGCGAGGGACATGTTTGATGATAGGAAGGTTCAGAGGCTTCGAAAAGAGTGGAAAGTTATTTTGTACAAAAAATAGTGCAGGAATCGACAAAATGCTAAGCAAAGGTGGTTGTTAAATGGTGATAGGAACTCAAAATTTTTCCATGCAATGGTTCGTGCCCGTTGAAAGAAAGTTTCGATTGAAAGGCTACAAAAAAAAAGATGGAAAAGTGGTTACTGATAGAGCTGATTTAGAAGAGGAAATTAAAGATTATTTTGGGACGATTTTTTAAGGAGGGATCTCGTATGGTGAAGACATTCTCAATCTGGTGTGGCCTAAAATAGGAGGGACTCAAAATAATGTGCTTACTACTTCAGTGACTCTAGATGAAGTGAAAACAACGGTGTTTGATATGAAGTCAGATAAATCACTAGGATCGGATGGAATTAATCCAGCCTTTTATCAAAAGTATTGGCATGTGATAGGAGATGATGTGTGTAAAGCTTGCAAACTGTGGTTGGCTACAGGTATTTTTTCGAATACTTTAACCGATACTCATATTATTCTTATTTCTAAGTGTGCTCATCTTTTGAGCTTAAAAGACTATAGGCCTATTTCATTGTGCAACGTGCTTTACAAAATAGTAGCTAAAATTTTAGCTAATAGGCTTAAAGTTTTGTTGCATAATTTGATTGATGAGAGTCAGTCGGCATTTGTCCCGGGGAGGTTGATCTCTGATAATGTGGCAGTTGCGTTTGAGTTGCTTCATAGTATTAAGGGTCGGAAAAATAATAAGAGAGGGGCTTGTGCTTTGAAAATTGATATTTCTAAAGCCTATGATAGAGTTAATTGGGACTTCTTGCAAAATATGATGATTCGACTGGGTTTTTCGAGTACCTGGGTGGACTGGATTATGATTTGAATGAAAAATGTCAAATATTCTGTTTTACTGAATGGGGAAGAGGTTGGGCCTATTATTCCGGGTAGAGGATTACGACAGGGGTGTCCATTATCTCCTTATTTATTCTTGTTGTGTGCGGAAGGCCTTTCTCACTTATTTCATGAGGCTAGTAGGGTGGGGTTGTTGGAGGGTGTTAAAGCTGGACATGGTTGTCCTAGTGTCACTCATCTCCTTTTTGCGGATGACTCCTTCTTCTTTTTCGAGGGATCGGTAGTGAATGAGGTTGTTGTTAGGGATATTTTGCTAAAATATGAAAGGGCTTCTGGGCAGTCTATCAATTTTACTAAGTCGGGAATTTTCTATAATCCCAATCTTAGTAGAGAAGTTACAGAAGGTATCTCTAATGTGCTTAATGTTTCTAATCCGCTGGGTAACAGTAATTATTTGGGGCTTCCATATTTGATTAGGAGGTCTAAGAAGCAGGTTTTTGGATTCTTATGGGATCGGTTAGAAAAAAAGGATGGGTTGTTGGTATAGCAGATTCCTTTTAAGAGCTGGAAAGGAGATTCTTATTAAATCAGTTGGCCAAGTAATTCCTTCTTATTGTATGAGTGTGTTCAAAATCCCTGTTACTATTTGTGATGCTTTGTAGAAGCGGATGAATAAATATTGGTGGGGTGATAAGGCGGATGGGAGGACAAGTGTCCACTGGTTAGCTTGGGATAGGGTGTGTGGTGGGAAGAAATCGGGTCGTATTGGCTTTCGTGATCTTCATTGTTTCAATTTGGCCATGTTAGCGAAACAAGGGTGGTGTCTTATGACAGAATCCAATACTCTTTTTGCTAAGATCTTCAAAGCAAAATATTTCTGTAATAGGGAATTTTTGGAGGCATCTCTGGGGTGGTCTCCTAGTTACATCTGGAGGAGCATTCATGCTTCAATTGGGGTTTTGAAACAGGGAGTGCGGTGGAGGGTTGGGAATGGGGAGAGTATAGTGGTTACCAAACATCCTTGGTTACCTATTGACCATAATTTTGTGGTGGAAGGTAGTAAGGCCTTTATTGCACCCAATATAAGGGTGAGTGAGTTGTTGGTGGAGGGTGAGAGGAGCTGGGATGTGGAGAAAATCATGAGCTTGTTTAGTTTGAGGGA
>JANZLC010000003.1:13650904-13663786 GCA_026413385.1 Erythroxylum gracilipes
TAATTAATTAAATATATAATATATTTAATTGATAGTAAATTAAATAATATATGTTTTTGTTTTATGTTTCAATTCTATTTAGTTGTTTCCTTATCACGAACTCTTATTATAAATTTTAATAATTTAAGAGTTAATGATATTTATTGTTCTTTTTATTAGATATTTTAATGTAATGATTATTTATTATATAATAAAAATTAAAATCGTAATATTTTAAATACTTTTATATAAATTGCGGTTATTATTTATATGTGAAACATATGAAAATTATTGTTATTTTATGTTAATTATGATGATTATTATTATTTTTGGAGATAGAGTTAAAATTATACAGTACACCTGTATAATATGATAATGAACTATTTTATAATTTTTATAAAAAAATTTAAGAATTATTTCATAAATTTAAAAAATTATTTAAAATGGTATATGATATTTACCAATACCTATATAATATATAATACCTTACCAAAACTCCATTCTGTATCAAATCTGGAATGATTCAGCATTGAGCAATCCCACATTAATCCTTGTACCCAAAAGATAGAATCGCCCTTGACACTCCTACACCTTGACCCGACAGAATAATAAAAAAGTAAATCACAACTTAATCTCATTTAACTTCTTGAAAAGATGACCTAGTATCTAGTACACACAAGGAATCAACACATGGGATGACTCCTATCCCACATTAATCCTCATTTTTTGCGCAGTTGCTTCAACTTGTCAGGTTTCTTTAATGTCGGAAGTGGTGCCCTGAAATTACATTGGTTCGATAGAATTATGTTCGTGAAATACGTGTCTCCTCCAATGGGAAGCCACCACTTGTCAGCATGCCTTTTGACATTTTTCTACCCATCTTCGCGAAGACCCACGTTCCTCCTCAAGTCCCAAACCAACAAGACATAACTCTCTGGTCTCTTTCTCTCTACCAAGACATAACCGAAGCTGACAATAATCCACCAGAAACCACCATGATTGCCACTAGAATAGGGGTATACTCACTTGTAATAATATCGTCCATATGGGTTTTATCGACCACGTCGGATTCACTGCGCTTCGACATAGAATCAGGACACACCAAGTGTATATCAGAAGATATCAAAAGCAATTCTTTGACAGTTGGCAAGTACTCCGTCATTAATCCTAACGACGGTCAGCCTTTGCCGGAATTCCACAAGATCACTGTTCGGGTAACTAAGTCATCCATCCATCGAGGCCGTAGTAGTTAGTTAGATCAATGATCCAACCCTTTTGTGGCTTTTGATGTCTTTGATTTGACTTTGTTGTTGGGTTTGTTCATTAGGTGACTTCAAGTTATGGGAATAGTTACCACGAGGCGTCGAAAGTTGGTGCTGGAGAGTTCGCGTTCACGGCGGTGGAGGCTGGAGATTATCTCACTTGTTTCTCTGTGGAGGAGCACAAACCGGCGACAACATTGACTGTGGAGTTTGATTGGAGGACTGGTATTGCTGCTAAGGACTGGACTGGTGTCGCTAAGAAAGGCTCCGTCGAAGTAAGTCAGTTTTGTTCTTGTGTGCATATTAGCATTTTTTTAGGTGTTTGACCTCGGTTCTGTCTTTTAGATCTGATATAATTTGGTGGTACTCATGTGATTGGAGAAGTTTTAGTTCGTCTATACAGATATGCCTAAGGATTTGACTAAGCTTTTCTTCCCTGAAGATAGACGAAAACGTTAGGTATAGTGTTAATTGGTTAAACAAATTGTAAATTCTTATCATGTCATTGAAATGAATGTGGATATGATTTGTCGATGGTTCAAAGGTGGTTGGTTGGTTGTTCTAGATATCATGTATCCCATGAACGAATTACATGGTGCAAGAGCTGCTCTGTGTTAGTTTAGGTACATAGGGCTAGGTCTGAGTGGGAGCTAATTTTTGGTAAGCTGGTCTCTAGAAGGTAGGATAAATAGTTGATGGTTTCCTTCAAATCAGAACTGAGAACGACTGCTTTGTGCTGTAAGCATTGTTTGAACTACCAGCTGTGATGGGCCTTGAAGTTTCTCTTTGGACGGGTAAGTCCCTGCACAAGTTGATGCCATGTGAATTTAACCTTAAAGAGAAGCTGGACTGTTAATTAAGTTCATTTTGCAAACATAGTTCTTCGAATATGATACAATGAAGTCAGAATTAAGTTATCAGGTAGGGGAACTTACAATAATGTGGAGCAAGAGCAGTAGAGTAACAATTTCAGGCGATTGGAGGATTATGTAAAAATGCAAACCCTAGAAGGTGCTCCTGTTCTCCAATGCCTCTGGAGCTTTTTGCAACAAACTAGGATGACAATGACTTTTGATATAATATGCTTTGTAAACTGCACAATATGTTACTGGAAGATGATCTGGACTAAAAATTGGGAGGCATTTCTCCTGTTTCCTATCTGGTATCTCATACCATGACAGATGAGGAAAATTTCTGTCATGCATGTACAAGTTATGGTTTCAATGTGAGAAATCTGCAGGAGAGTAGAAATTGAAGGTGTCCTAGATATCTAGGATCCAATTCAACATACTACAGAAGCCAGTTTCAAAAGCTCAAGAAGTAATCTCCTAAGAACTGCAAGGGGTGAAAAACTTGTGAACTGTTACTCGAAATATAACGAATAATTATAATTTTTTGCAGTCCTTCGATAATCTCTTGACAAATGCAGTCATTAATAATGCACTATTTCACATCTTTTTGTCTGACAGTTCTTCGTTATTCTAACATGATGTCTCCAAATATGCATACCTATTATATTTGGAAGTTTGAGGATTCAAATTATGAAATATCTGAGTTGACTTGAATAGGTCATGGAGTTGGAGTTGAAGAAGTTGTATGATAGTGTAATTGCCATTCAGGAGGAAATGTATTATCTTCGTGAAAGGTAAAATTTGTCTCTTTTATTAGATTCAAAACTGCCTTCTTTTTTCCTTTAAATATCAGTTCTCTAACTCAGTCTTATCATACTTGACGCTTTCAGAGAAGAAGAAATGCAAGATTTGAACAGGGCTACTAACTCGAGAATGGGCTGGCTAAGTCTTCTTTCACTTCTTGTTTGTTTATCAGTGGCGGGCATTCAAGTATGGCATTTGAAGACCTTTTTCGAGAAAAAGAAACTGATATAAGTTTATTCTGGAAAACTAGTAGATTTTATGTTCTTAATTATGTTTTTTGTTTAGATTGTCGCACAAAATAATAGAAAATTGTGAGAGAAATAATTTCTCGAATAGAAATGAAACTGAAGAAGACTGACTGAGTATCAGCAACCATCTTCTGTAACTCTATCCACCTTAGAATTGTAGGCACATTCTTGTATTCTTAATCTGAAGGCAAAATCCTTGGTCTTCGCCATTTTGCTACTTTCGTGTCTGTTTTTCCCCTTTTTTTTTCCTTAAATTTTTCTTTCCAATAAAGGAATGAGTTTGTTACTTTACTATTCATGACAATGTGATCGTTAATTAACAAAACCTTGCTCTCCAACGCCCAACGATTCTCGAATTGTTTAAATCCCACACTCTAGTAAGAATACTGCGAAAGTATTAAATAATCATAGGCAACAATAAACACACAAGAGCTATGGTAAAAATTAACCTTTATTATTTATTGAAAAGTATACAAAGGAATACTCTCTCTTAATACGTTTCCTTCCCATGTATCTCTCTTCCTCCTAGGGGCAAGGTTCAAATAAGCTATTTATAGACATCTCTGGCTTTACAATTTAAAATTCTAATTAAACTAAACTAACTAGATCACCTCAATCTTTATCAAATTATATCTCACTAACCAATTGGATGACACCTCAATTTAAATAGGTATCCATCTGATATGATTTATCTACATCATTACTAACAAGATAAGAGATTACATTCAACTAGAAATAATGCATCTATATCTATGAAGAAATATACTATCTTCAGATGATCCTCTAACATGATCTTTATCTTTTAAAGCTAATCTATATCTATTATAATCTTATCTGCCATATCATCTAAGATCTCTCCTTGATCTTTATCCATTGATGATGAGTCATCTAAGTCTAAAGTCTTTCATAGCACATTGGTTCGGTCTAGTGCTTACCCATGTCAAGTCCATTAATTATGGTTCATCTAAGCACACATTAAGTCTTTAGAGCTCTCATATGTCTTCCTCATGCATGCGATCTAACTAACCTTCAACCCAAAGTTAATCTCAAGTTATCTTTTGGTTTTACATTTGAATCTTGCATCTCGTCGAAGATTTCTGCCAATGTGCACCAATGCAAGCCAATTCATCAACAATGCCCATTTTTCTTACCCACTCGCAAGTCTTTGCCTTGTTTCGTTGCCCCAAGTGTGAAAAATTGGTCAAGGCTTGTCAATGCCTCTACATTTCCACTATTAAGATTTAATGGTCTAATAAACCAACCCCACTAGAAGAATTTGGTGCCCTCGTCGAAATAATTTGTGGGCACTCCTGCGAATGTGCTTTCCTCGAAGACTCCTTAGTTATTAGCACATTTTTCTCGTACCATTTTCCCTCTCCGTCAGGTTTGCCCTTGCTTTTATTTGGATGTTCCTTCGTAAGGTCCATTAGGCCTAACATAGCATAATTATTAAGATAAACTTCTATCGAGTCCTCACCTCCTTCTCCTTGATCCTTCGCAACCATGGAATTTATTTACTCCTCACCCACCTTCCAACTTGGGCATTCATAAGCAAAGTGTGGCCCTTCAAAGATGAAACAAGTAATATCCCATTTTGTTTGTTTCTTGGAGCTATATTGACAAGATTCACATACCTTTTCTTTTCCTTTCTCTTAGTCATTCCTTGTCCCATCATTCTTCTTACCCTCGTTGCTAGTTCAAATTGGTGGTGGCATTTGGAGATCCACCAAGGCATTTGTAGCTACCTCCATGTTTGATAGGTCTTTTGCATTCTGACTCTAAAGCTTCATTCATGTCCAACATTGCAAGTTGCTTATGAAGTTGAACTTTTCTTCCAGCTATGTTATGAACGTCCAACATTAAAGATGTGAATTTTCTCACATATTCCCATATCGACTTGTCTCGCTTTAATCTCTTCAAAGCTTCCTCCACTAGCCATAAAGTGTTTTTAGGAAAGGACTAGTACCTTATCTCCTTCTTTGTCTTCTCACAAGTGTCAATAAGAGGTCTACCTACACTAATATTGTTGGAGGTTCTCGTTCTCCACCATAGCTTTGCATCCTCCGCCATATACATAGTCGTGATTGACACCTTCTCCAAATCAGACACCTTTATCATTGCAAAATATTGCTAACCTTTTGCACAATAACTTAGGTCCATTTAAGCAAGACTCAATCTTTTCACATAATCGTTGACCAATAAAACCATGTTCTCAAATGCCTCACTATCCTTGAATTATTTAACTCTCACACTCGAGTAAAAATACTATGAATGTATTAAATAATCATTAATAACAATAAACACACAAGAGCTATAGTAAAAACCAATCTTTATTATTTCCCTAAAAGTATACAAAGGAATGCTCCATCTTATTGTGTTTCCTTCCCTTCTATTGCTCCTCCTCCTAGGAATAAGGCTCAAATAGGCTATTTATAGGTACCTGGGCTTTACAATTCAGAATACTAATTAAACTAAACTAACTAGATCACTTATATCCTTATCAGATTACAACCCACTAACCAACTAAATGACATCTCAATCCAAATAAGTCTCTATCTGATAAAATTTATCTATATCACTACTAATAAGATAAGAGATTATATTTAACTAGGAATGATACATCTATATCCATAAAGAACTTTACTATCTTTAAATGATCCTCCTACATGGTCTTTATCTTTTAGAGCTAATGTGTGTGTGTGTGTGTGTATATTGTGATCTTATCCACCACATTATCCAAGCTCTCCCATTGATCTTTATCCATTGATAATGAGTCATCCAAGCTCAAAGCATTTCATAGTACACTAGTTTGGTCCAATGCTTACCCATATCAAGTCCATTAGTCATGATCCGTCTATTTGAGCACACATTAAGTTTTTGGAGCTCTCACATGGCTCCCTCATAAATGCGATCCAGTTAACCTTCAACCTAGGGTCCATCCTTTAATGATTACTAACATATCTCTTACTTTAATATTTTTATAAGATTATCTCTAAAATATTAGTAGAAAGATCAAAGCTTACCCTCAATTATAAAAAGATGTAAATTAAATCCAAATTCTCCTTAAATGATTAAAAAAATAAAAAGTTCTTTCATTTATATTTTGCAATGTTCATGCAATATAAGTATCAGAATTGAACAATTGACTATTCAAAATTCTTAGAGATTTTTATATAAAAGGGGATGAGAAAACCATATTCCATTCTTCTCAAAGTGTTTTCACTTATGTTAAATTTTGATTTAAAAAATTATCGATATGATAGATTAGAGATTTTTTCTTAAGGCTTTGAAGGCCTTTGGATTCTCAAATATATCTGTCTCTTGGATTCAAGAATATATCTCTTTAACTTCTTACTCAATTCATATAAATGGAAAAGTAAGCTTGCCTTTCAAAGGAGTAAATGGTGTTAGATAAGGAGATCCCTTAAGCCCAAATATTTTTGCCATATGCCTAAAAGTTCTCAATATCTTTTTTTAAAAAGAAAATTGTTGGTTAAAAAATCATCTATCACTTGAAAAGTTCATAGCTAAAGCTCTTCAACTTGGCCTTTTACAAATGACCTACTTCTATTATCCTATATTGCCACTTATTCTCTCAACCTTTTGATAAAAAGCTTAGTAGAGTTTGAAGCTATATTAAGATTAGTAGTTAATGAAGCCAAATCCTGCATTTTTATTTTAGCTAGTCACTCATAACTTAAAAAAATTCTATAGAATGTTTGGTTTTGAGTTTAGTTTTCTACCTTTTAAATAGCTTGGACTCTTTTTAATCACCAAACTATTGAGTTATAACAATTTCCTTCCACTAATTTTATATTCATATTAATTCTTAGACATTCCAACATTGTTCTTTTACATGTAGGTTAATTCTTATTAACTAAATCCTAAACATTTTGCCTGTTTACTAGGCCAGTCCCCTATTTATACCATTACACACTTGTAAGCTTATTGAAAATATAATGAAAACTTTTTATAGAAAGGAAATAAAGACAAAGCAAAGGATGCCAAAGTTAGATGAAAGGAAGTACCTTAAACCTGAAAGTCGACTAGGAACTATTCTAATACGACTCAAACCAAAGTTTCCTTATTAAAATAATATGAAGATTGCTGCTCATACACAGGCAATACTTATGAATCTAATTGGTTTATAAAGTACACCCCTTTAATAAGAGAATATAGAAAGTTATTCCTATTATAACTCCTCTAAGAAATAAAGCAAGGTACTAAAAACTAAACACTCAATCTATAATAAATAAAAAACCTAATAGGATATAGTCAATCAACCTACTTATAGTTTGATAACAAGCATCTCATAAGGCTTCTTAACAAATTCCTTTTGATATCTCATAGGCCTTCTTAACAAATTCCTTTTGATTAGATCCACCATAAAGTACCTCTCATCTAATGTCAAGATCATTATGATAATAAGTAGTAATGCTTGGAATTGTCCATCAACCTCCTCTTCTGCATTTCAAAGCATTAAGAAGATTAATCTTCTGTCTCATAAACCTAATCCCTAAAGAGAAGATATAATCATCTGGAAGGGTAAAATATAAGCAAATTCTCAAACAAATCCACTATCCTTTACATCAAATAATCACCTGGACAAAACGTATAAGGTTTCCTAACCACATCCTAATATTAAGATTTATTATTTTATAGTTCTCAAAACATAATTTGAACTACTAATATTAAGGATTCATATCTAGGCTGCTCTTCTTAAAATTTTGTTTTCTACTAATTCTACTCTTGTAACACTCTTTTTTTTAGATAAATAAAATTGCCCATTTACCAAAAAAATTAGAACAATTTTCCTTAAAGTGGATATAATTTTCACTAACTTATAGTAATGTGTCTTCAATTAATTAGTTCTCCTTATTATTCAAGCCTTAAAGTCTTACAACTTCGGAAATGGTTTATTAAAAGATTTTACTTATGGTAGTCTAATTTAGTTGTCTAATGATTAAGAAGAGTTATTAGGCATGCTCACATATAAGATGTGTTAACAGTTAAAGATGACATTATATCCTAGTAAGGTTTTCATCTTTTAAAACCCATCAAGAAAGTGTTTTTTTTTAGTTCTTAATAATGTAAAGGTTACAAACAAAAGTGATCTCATATACCTTAACAAAATGGGTCTTTTGATTCAATTGTCTCATTTAGACTCCTCTTCTCTTCCATTTACGTTATAACTAAGTATACAATAAAAGAGATCTTATCACAATATGACAAAGAATACCTAACATTATACATTTTAATTAATTAAAGACCTTTGTTAGTCATAAATATTTGCAAGGTGTAAAAAATGAATATGAATAGTTCATACATTATATGTCAGGTTATATGCTACAACAATTCACTTTTATTTCTTACTTGATCAATTATAAGGAAACAAAAGTTTACTATCAACACACATGTTAGTTATTCTTTACTATTCAAAAAAGTGAGAAGAACCTAAAATCCTCAAATCAGTAACTAGTTATTAGGGGACCTATATGAAGGGTTTTTATAAGGCTTATAGAGAAATTAGAACAAGTCCAAGTGAGCATATTTATAACTGGGATAACATATCTTAATTCAAAACCTTAAATAAATAGATCAAAAGGTATCTATTTATATATAACTTTATTCATCCTTATGTATCTTTTCGATATATGATATCTCCATTTATAAAATTCCAATATCTCCTTCTCATATGTGATTCCATTTTGGCTAGCTCCACCTCAACCTATAGCTAATGCGAATTCATTTAGGCCACTTAATGAATCACTATTTATTAATGATAATTGCTAACTAGTTTATATTTTACCATAATTTTAGATCATTTTTATCATATATAGTGATCTTTTATGATTTGGAACTCAGTATGGTCTATATTTTGTTTACAATCCTTATTTTAGTTCTTTAATAAAGAAGGAATGAATTTTGAAAATTTGAGGTAAGTTAGAGGTAAGTCAATAGGAGCTAAATTAGAACGTATTAGGACAACAATAAAGCAATTTTGGAGACAAAGAAGGGGATTTTGTCAGGAGCTAATCAAATAATAACAAGATTTCAAAATCTATGAAAATGATTTCTTTTCCTTAGTTTCTTTCTTAATTGTTGTTGGTTTCTTTTGTCTTAGCATGAACTAAATTAGGATACATATATATAGGATGAACCCTAGAATTATTATTTTGGATTAATTCTTTTATTTAATGAAAGCCTAAGTTTTATTTTGAATTATTTGCGATTGCTTATTATATTTAAATTCAAATTTGCTATCATTTTGATTCAATTATAGATTTGACATATAGGATATCATATGCATAGACTTATTTTTAGAAAATGAGTCAAATATAACTTACTATATGAAGAAACACAACCCAAACACAAACCCATGTTTATGGCCTTTAGACTCGTTTTCTTAAGATAAACCCTTAGATGTATGATGAAAGAGTTACTAATCTTATATGAGTGTAACAAAGGTCTATATTAAAGACTTGTATTGGTGGTAATTTTACAAAAATTAGAATTTTATATAGGTGTGGAGGATTCAAGCCTAACATGGATCTGTTTTGGACCTGTATGAGTGAAACACTTTGGAATTTTTGTAGGTTTGATGAGAATGAAAAGAAGTTTTAGGGAATTAAACTGTAAGACAAGAAAGAAATCAATAGGAGTCAAAGTAGAACGTCTTAAGATAAGAATGGAGCAACCTTGATGATAAAGAAGATTATCAAGATTTTGAGATCTATAAGAATGATTTATTTTATCTTGTTTTCTTTATTAATTGTTGACGATTTCTTTTATTTTAGCATGAATACATTAGGATAGACCTAGATGGGATAAAAACTAGGATTACCATTTTAGGTTAATTCTTTGATTTAATTGAATCAAGGTAAATATAAGCATAGAAAACTTTTAAGGGATTTCACATATAAATCTTGTTTATTTATTAGTTGCTTTAGTCTTGCGTATCATTTGTTATATTAGATTAGTTCTGTTAACCTTTTTCTTTTAAGTCTATCATTTATTTTATTAGATTAGATAATAAAAAACACAGTTAGTATTGCTATTTGTAGTCCTCGTGGGATCAACACTCATATTCACTAAGTTATATTACAAAAACAATAGGTGCACTTACCTATTAATCGTTGACATAGTTTTAATAGGACACCTTTTTAGCATCATTACCAAGGATGAGGATATTATAAACACTTCATTTTTATTAATATAATCATTTTTATATTTATTTTAGAAACTTATGTCTTGATCTTATGTTTGTTGACTAAATTTCAAGATTTAGGTTGTAACATTCCACCCTCGACGTGAAGGGTAGAACAGTAATTTGGAAAAGGGTGAGAGTGATTAGGACTGATTAGAAATCTTCATGCATATTTGTATTGGTGAACAGTAAAATTTTTGCACATGAAAAATAACTTTACATGCATCATGACATTTCTCGGTATTTGTGCCTAACTGGGATTTTATTTTTGAAAATGTGGTTTATGGGCTTAAAAATTTATTTGAAGTGGATCATTATAGGTTTTACATTTTAAGGGAAATTTAGAAATATTCTGGAATTTTTTCGGGAACAATTTTCGGACCGAAAAATCGCCAAGTGGTGAACCAATTGGTTTTCGGTACCGAAAATTGCTGTCAAATGGTACTGGACTATTGGATACTTTATGTTAGGGCCGAAATTGGGATGTTTTTTTTAAATGGATTAAAGATGTAATTCTTTAATTTATTAGGATTATTTGATTAAAGTTATTACTTGACTTTTGTCTTTTTCTTCTTTAACTCGGACTAGTGTCATATTGACACATATCACTCTCATGTAATGTTGGCAAGCATTCTCGGTTGTTCCTTGCTTAAAGAAGGAAAAAGATGAAGTTTTATTGCAATTCTCCTCCTCCATCCGAGACATCATCTTCTTCTTCCTCTTCATTGTTTTTCTTTCTTCAAGTGTTCTAGCTTAGTTGCTACCTTCCTACCTTAAGTGTTTTCTTACATACATATGAACCTAAACCTTCTACCTTCCTACATGATGAGAACCGTGCATGAGAATTAGAAGGTGGAAAAAGTAAGGTAGTTGGAGTATTAAAGAGGGAAAAGTTTGATTAGGTAAGTGAATGTATTAAGCTTTGATTATGAATTTAATGCATGACTTGGTAGTTAGATGTATTGATTGAAAGTTATTGTTCCTTAAATATGATTTATGATGTCTTAATTTCATGAAAACTATAGTTTGAGTTGTTGGTTATAAGGTTATGTTTGTGTATGACTTGATGAAGTTGGCATGAATTATGTGTTTTTAACTTGGTTTTAGCTTAATTTTGGATTGATTTTGATGACTAGTATGGCATGGAAATTAAGGAACCAAGTTGAGTTAAGTGCTGCCAAATTGTGACTGTTTGTTTAAGTGAAACTATTGATGATCTAGTGGCTGATTTCTTGGTTAATGGGATGTTTAGTGATGTAGTATTGGTGTTGGCATGAAAGGAGTAAAGTGGAAGATGAAATCTGGAAAATTAAACTTGTGTGGGTTTCAGATTTCTGATCATAACACTTTATGTGGTTATTCTATTAAGGTGAGGCTTAGACCAACATAAACTTTAGTTGTTTGTCTACAATTTCTTGTGAAATAAGTGGTGTCTAATTGTAGCTTGAAGAGGTTGAATTTTTTATTTGAAAGTAAATGTTATAAACTGTGTGAACAGTATCCGAAATTGATAATCTGAAACTTTGATGCATTTTTTTAGATGGATTTATGGTGAATTTGTGGAATTTATCTTCATGAAAGTTTAAGCCTATCATGTTATCTTTCCATTTCCACTGATTTTGCAATTTTTCGATATGTATATTGTGAGTTATGACTTGTTGAATATTGGCTGATTATGTACATTTTGTTGGAACCTAGCCCTAAGTGTAGGTTTGTGAGTATTGTGATTGGAAGCTAAATTAGAGATTTTTTTGATTCGAATTGGCTCAAGTAATCTTCTGTAAAGTTGTATAGGAATAAATTATCTTGAGAATGAGATATAGTATGCTATTTTTGGATATACAAATTGGGAGTTATGAATTTTCAAAAAACTGAACCTAAGTTAGGTCATTGACCAGTGATCAGCGCAACCACTTACATGACAGTTTTGAGTTAGTTAGTGATGGCATTTGTCTTTAATCCCTTCATGAGAAGTGTAGTATTTTGTTTTATCTTTTCATGGGTATAAAGTATGCAATTTTTAGACATTGGATCAAGGAGTTATAATTTTTAGAAAATTGGTGTACTGTTCAGGTCAAATATAGGGGTAGCATCATTCATTGAATTTTGTTGACCCATTTAGCAATTGAATTTGGTTCTATGTTGTTCATGGAAGTTAGAGAACACATTCTGATCTTTCATTTGGTAAAAGAGTGTAATTTTTAGCAAAGGGAATGGGAAGTTATGGATTTTGCAAAATGCTGCCCTATTTGGAAACACATTATGAAGGTAGTATCTTTGAGTGTATTTTTGACACCCTTAGGGGTGAAATTGATTTTTGTGCTCTCATGAAACTTGTAGAGTTTTTCATGATATTTCCAATGACATATGGCTTGTAATTTTCTGATAAGTGTGCTAAGAGACATTCAAGTTTGAAATTCGGAAAAAAAAAGAAAAAGGGGGAAAATCAATTTTGGAAGCTCGCCAGGGGCGAGGGCGACGCCTCGCGAGGGCGAGACGAGCTCGCCTTCGCTAGCCAAAACGTTTGAAAT
>JANZLC010000003.1:13678176-13690943 GCA_026413385.1 Erythroxylum gracilipes
TTAAAATATATAAATATTCAAATAAAATTTGATTTAATAATTAAAATATATTTCAAATAAATATTAATTTTTAAATAAAATTTTGATTTTTAAATTATTTAATTTATTTAAACAACATAATTTTATTAATAATTTGTTAATAAATATTACATAAGAGATTAAATAAATTTATTTGATTAAAAATAATTTATATTTAAGTTTTATCTAATATGTAATTATTATCAGTAACAAAAATATTATTACATTAATATCACAACTAAACAGGTTTTTGTTTTTATTTGAAAGAAAAGCATAAACAAAAAACTGAAAACAAAAACGAAAACTGAAAACTGAAAGCTATAATAAACATGTTAAGTTGTACTTGGCACTCTTAGATTTAAATTTTTGAAGGTTAGAATTGAAGTTATTAATTCCTATTTTATCATTTGCTTCTCTACTTAATTAAAACAAATTATTTTAACCGATTTTCTAATTTCAAATTATTAAACCATAAGTGCTTAAATTTTAGAGTAGGAATAAAATTTTAAAATTTTAAAAAATTCTATTTTTATTATAAGGTTAATTACTAAAAATATCATAAATTTTATTGAATTTTAAAATTATGTATGAAATTTAAAAAGTGATAATAAAATACTCAAATTTTTAATTTTTACATAAATAATATGTTGTTGATGCTGATGTGGTATATTTTCTACTTGGACTATTATTTACTTAAAATTAAAATGATTAAGTACAAAATCTTAAAAATCTTATTATGATGCTTTTCCTAACCATCTTTCTCCTCTTTGTTTCTCCCACCCAAGTTCTCTCTTTGTTTCTCGTTCAAGCTCTCTCCTCTTTGTTTCTCTTACATTCTCCTAATTAAAGTGTTTAGGGTTGTAGGCTTCTCGCAGAGGCGTATATATATATTACTATATCATTAATCAGACAAAACAAAATGACTTTCTTTTAATTTTTTTTTTGGTAAATTAGTTATAAGATAATTGTAGAAAAAGAGTTTATGTATATAGGTAGAGATTATGGAAAAAAATCAATCTCATACCAATCCAAAATAAAGCAACCCACCCAAAAGTTGGCAAGCGAATCCCTGAAATATTGTTTCAGCTCATTACATCAACAACCGAAATCAGTTATTAGTTTATAACTTAGCAGAAGTCCTCTTTTCCCTATAAGGCAAACATCCTTGGGAGCATACTGCATTTACAACTTAGCTTCACAATCCTTGCAATCAGTCTTCCACTGTCCAATTCTTCATTGACATTATCTTGGGACTTATGAAACCTTCCAGTATTTTGTAATTTCACACCAGCTCTAGGATCTGACCCTATTACCTTCCTTTCCCACCTTGCCTGTTTGTTATCTTCACTCCCAAGGCTTTTCCTTCCCATGGTTCTGTTGTCTAAAACCTGTAGGCATTGCAGTCTACTTTGCTGGAAGAGTGTTACATCTCATTCCAGACCACTCTGTCATATCTCATTCTTGCCTGAAAGACTACAAACAGAAGTGAGTTGGGAACCTCTCATATTCATTGCCCAATAAAGTCTCTCCCTATCTTTACTGAGTACTCCTTTAACTTGCTACTGCTGCGCCATGTCCATGTTTAAACTGAGTTCCTTCCAAGAGTGTGACTGCTGATATGTTGCTAACTGATCTTTGATGTTCGATGGAATGACGGCTTTCTACTATTTTCTTTACTGATCTGGATTGGCTTACTGTCTGATATTTCCTTTTGCATACGTGAAACAGAAATCGCATATTTGTTGTTAGTTACTTTAAAAACTCCTATCTTTACCTTCCCTCGGTGTTTACACTGAGTTGCTCCATAACTTGAGTGATCACTCTGGAATTCAATCTCTCTACCTCCATTGCTTTATCTTTAAAGGTTTTGGCATTTCTTTCTTTCCAAAGGGTATAAACAACAACTAAGAGGATGATTGGGAAAAGATTGGGGTTCATAAGTTCTGAAATTGTGGGGTTGATTCCACTAGGTGGGAATGGTCTAGAGGTGGATTTACTGTGGAAGGTTGAGGTGGAAATGGGTGAGGAGTGAACCCACACTGTTTTTGAGAAGGGGCAGTCAAAGAATAAATGTTCGATTGTTTCATTGTCCTTGAAGCATAAGGAACAATGATTGGAGGTGTGAAGGTAGAGAAGTTTGTCTCTTGTTTGTAACTTTCTACTAAAAGCCAACCATAAGATGAGGGAGCTCCTTAGGCTGTTCCTTTTGAACCAAACTAGTGTATGCCAAGGGACTCTTTGTATTGGGGGTCATAAAAAGGTGTAGGCTGAAGAATTGGTGTAAGAATTCTGATTTGCTAGCCCAGCTAACCACTCCAAACTATCTTGTTGAGAGCTGTTCGGTTGATACTGTAAGGGTTCCAGGTTACCTAAAGTGTCTGCTGTGACTTCTTGCCAACACCACCTATTATTTCTTATCACTTCTGATACTGTTGTTGTCATTCTTAGTTCTGAACCATTAATGGCCCTCAGAGTGGAAAAATGCTTTAGGATTCCTCTCGGATGCCTAAGTTGAAACACCATTTCCAATCCTAAATCTAAATTGGTTCCTTATTTTGTCCCTCACTGATAATATTTTCATCCAACTCTATGAGCTATTGTTATTCGGTTGGGTACTCCAAAAATTCCTCCTCCTCAAGATTATATAATGTACCTTACAAAATAATGTCTTCCAGATAAAACATAACTTCATATAGGGAAAGCTTCTACAAAGTGAACGAAAGAAGATCATGCTTAAGGGTGGGTTTTAGGACTATGAGATATAATTAATGTGATTAAAGAGTTGTAGTAACAATTTAATATAACACATATTAGGTTCCAATAGGTTATGCAATTTTTATTGCAAACATCTTATCTAGAATAATTACTCTGCAGACAAAATTTTCATCGCTTGAATTGGGAAATTGGATTCGTGAAATGGAATTTACTTAATTTCTTCTTCCTACAAAAGATGCAATATGTAGATTGATATATTTAGCTTTGACTATTTAACTTATTAGCTATTTGGATTTAGCTCCAACATATGTTTTCATAATGTTCAAAGTTGAAGATAGGCTAATGACATCTTTGAGATTTTAGCTTTGAGTTGGGGGTGAACAATTCAAATATCTTCTAATTCAATAAACAAAGAGAGGAGGCTCATGGAATACTATTTTTGCTAGCAAATATATTTTGTAAAGCATGTCAAAATTGCCCTTTAAGAGGCAATTTAATTAGCTTATAGATTTTTCTTAAATTTTCAAATATTGGATATCTTGTATTTATTCATATGTGATATCTTGTATTAATATATTCATATAATTTTTATGGGTCTAACCCCATTTTAGACATATTTACTAGATCACTTCCATGAAAAAATATGCTAGACACGAGTGAAATTTTAAACAAAGATTTGGCATATTTAAGGTAAAAATTAATTATTGGAAGTTATTTCTAGAGCACACGCTTGTGTTTAGGTTGCACATGCCTGTGTCAATGGTGGACATGGTCGTGTAGACGATTATATATGTCTTTATAACCTTATATGAGTTTAATGATGATGTTTCAAAGATAGACACATATGTGTGGAGTTAATAGCGGACACGACTATGTCTACTTACACGTACTAACCGTGTAAGTCATTAGAACTGTGTATCTCAGCAAATTCAAATTTTGAAACTTTAAAGTCAAAAATCATCACCACACACAACCATATAGGCAACCTATGCAATATAAAAACCTTATCTTTTGAGATTTAAAAGGCTTGTTAAGAGGCAGAAGTTGCATGAGACAGAAACACTCTATAAAAGAAGAGTTTTAGAGTCCAGATAACATTCTTCAAATATATTTTTATTGAGGTATGATTTCTAGGATTAATTTAGGAGTGAATTAGTATATATCAATTTGTAATCAATTCTAGAGTTAAAAGAGAGATCAATTATGGTTGTTTTATGAGATGTTCTTAAGTTAAAGTCAATAGCTCAAAAACTTAAACACTTATATCTTGTTATTTTTGATTTAGTGGATCATTCTTATCATTTTGTATTTACACTAGAGGATTTTTCATGTTAAAATCATGTGTTCAATTTATCTTTAGTCATCTATATCATTTGAGTAGTTTGATATTAGTTGATAATTCTTATTAATCTTGTGGTGGTATTGCTTGGAATCTAACAGCTGGTATCAAAGCCTTAGATATGGAGAGTGACGATAGCTTTATGGTTAAGTTGACATTAACCAACTACTCAATTTGAAGATTTGTGATGAAAGATCTCGTGTATTGCATAAAAGACAATGACCTATCTAAATCTTAGAAGATGATAAAGAGTGAGAAAAGATGAAGAGAAAAACTTTTCAAGCTATTAGATAGTGGATGGATATCAGCATATTCAATCACGTATCCTAAAAGATTGATCCTTTCAAGTTAAGGAATAAATTATAGGGTTTTTATGAGAGGAAGATCATTCACAACGTGGCCTCTTTGATCAAAAGTATTAGAAACCTAAATTTTAAGGTTGGAAAGTTAGTGTCTGAGCATCTAAGTAATTTCTAGGATATCATCAACAAGTTGACCACTATGAAGACCATCCTTGATAATGACCTACAAGCTTTGTTCTTATTGAGTTCCTTGTCAGATAGTTGGGAAACTCTAGATATGACTATTAGTAACTCCGCTTTGAATGGTGTTCTTTCTTTAGATGTGATCAAAGAGAACATGTTCAATAAAGAGATTAAAAGGAAGGAGAATGGTGTCAACAATGTATAAGCTCTTGTGTTAAAGAACTAAGAGTAGAGATTCCAAAGGATAAGGGAAGTCTAATAATAGCTCTAAATCTAAAGATAACAAGGAGAGCAAAATATGTCATTACTGTATCAAACTTAGTCATATAAAGAGTTTTGTTGTAAATGGAAGAGAAACTAAAAGGAGCAGGACAATAAGAAATAAGACAACAATAATACTACAACAATAGCATCAGGCATAGACGATGAGGTGTTGTTGATTTGTGTGATTAGTGAATGTCTCCATAATAGTCACTCAGATTTAAGTAGCTTGTTAATACAAAGGCTTCTACCACTATGTTTTGAAGAGGGAATACTTTATTAGTTACAAGAGTGGTGATTTTGGAAGTGTGAAGATGGAAAATTAGAGTTATGCTAGCATCATCAGTATGGTTGACATCCAAGTTCAAACTAATATTGGGTGTATGTTGACCTTGAGAGTTATATGATACATTCTTGACTTGAACCTCAGTTTATTATCTACTAATATACTTAATCAGGAAGGAGTTAACACGCTTTTAGGGATGACAACTGGAAATATCTAAAAGGAGCATTAATATTTGTTTGTAGTGGATTATAGCGCACCTATATAAGATACATTTGAAGGTGTGTGCTAAAAAGCCCATATGTCATTGAAGAGAATACTTTTACATATTTTTGGCACTGTAGATTGGGACATGTGAGTGAGAACGAAATCAAATTACAAGCTGAAAATTCACTTATCACTATGAAAACTATTATTTCTCTTATAATCATTATGTGAGCAGTATCGAGTGTCTTTCCATAAAAGTTCTATCAAAAGGAACACTAAATTAGAGCTTGTGCACTCTAGCACTTGTGGTCCCAATGAGAAGGATTCCTTGGTAGGTATTAAGTACTTTGTTATATTTATTGATGATGCTACTCTTAATATTTGGGTCTTCATGCTAAAAACAAAAATTTAGGTGTTTAAGACCTTTAAAATGATACGGTGGAAAGGGAGATAGACAGAAAGTTGAAGCATCTCTAAACTAACAATGGAGGAGATTATACCTCTGATGAGTTTGAGGAAAGATTCGACTTACACTTATCTGATATGCAAAAACTTCAAGTATGTGCCAAAGCAACAAAGATCAAAGCTTGTTTTGGAGACCACTACTTGTATATTTGATGGAAATGATGATGAGGAGTTACTATAAGCTCTATGACCCTAAAAGGCAGAAGGTTGTAAGAAGCAGGGACATAATCTTCTATAAGTATAAGATGGGTGTTAATCTCATCAAAGAAGACAAGACTACTTCTAATGATTTGTCTTTCATAACTACATATTTTACCCCTATTTTTAATTTTTTTCAATCATCCTACAAGTAAAGAAAGCAAAGGATATAATAGCATAGGATGATGATGATCATATGTAACATGGTGGAGATAAGTCGTACAAACCACATCATGTGGATGGTGTATAAGAAGTTTATAAGCAGCATATGCAGAGGGAGAAACCTGATCAAGTAGTGGAAGATGTCTAACTTTGAAGGTCAACTAAAGAGAAGAAGCCTTCAATAAGATACCTCAATTCATAATATCTCATAGTCACTACTAAGGAGCCAAAGAATTTCCTAAAAGTGAAATCACTCAAAGATAAAGACTTTTGGCTCAAGGAAATGAAAGAGGAGATGGACTCTTTGAAGAAGAATGAGACCTACAAGTTAATAAAGCTTTCCAAAAATAAAAAGAAAATGAAGAATAAATGGGTGTTCAATATCAAGAAAAATGGTATCAAGAAAAATGGTAACAAACTAGTGAAGCTTAAGGTGAGACTAATGGTAAAGGGATGTAATCATAAAAAAGGTATTGATATCAATGAGATTTTCTCATCATTAGCAGGAATGTCAATTTTGCCCAACCCAGCCTAACTTTGGCACAGGTTGATTGGGCCACGGGCCAAGAGAGGGGCTAGCCCGTAGCCTAATCGTAACGTCAAAAACAACTTTATTTTTTAATTTTTAAAAATATATATAAGATGAGCCAGACCAGCCTATTGACATCCCTACTTATTAGTCAAGATGACATCTATATGCACTGTATTAGGTCTAGTTGGAAGTTTAGATCTTGAACTCGAATAACTTCATGTCAAAACCACCTTCTTATGTGGTGACTTGAATGAAGACATATACATAGAGCAATCATCTAGGTACAAAGTCAAAGGTAAAAAGGACTTGGTGTGCAAGTTGAATAAGAGCTTTAATAGGCTCAAACAGGCACTAAAATTTATAACAAGCAATAGTTATAAGCGAACATTAATTAATCCTTATGTGTACTTTAAAAAATTTCCTAGTGGTAACTTACTCTTCCTTCTCTTATATGTGGATGATATATTGCTAGTGGGACAAGAAGCAAGCTGGATTTGTAAGTTAAAAGAGGAATTGTCTAAGTCCTTTGACATGAAAGATTTGGATAATACAAAATAAATTTTGGGCATAAAGATCATTCATGATAGGAAGTTCACAAAGCTATGGTTGTCATAAGAGAAATATATGGAACAGTTGCTTGAGAGGTTTAATATGAAGCATGCTAACCCTAGTAGTCTGCCATTAGTAGCTCATTTTAATTTTAGCAAGTGAGTTTGTCCTATCACCGAAAAAGAGAAAGATAGTACGTCCTCAGTTCCATATTCCTCCATTGTTGGATCCTTGATGTATGCCATATTATGGATTAGACCAGTATTTCATATGTTGATGGGTTGGTAAGCAAATTTCTATCCAATCTAGGAAAGGTACTATAGGAAGCAATGAACTGGTCTTCAATTATTTGTAAGGCATTTTTAGATTATGTTTGAGTTTTGAAGGTGGCGAGCCAATTCTGGGAGGGTACACTAATGCAAACATAGTTGTGTAATCTCGATAATAGAAAGTTAATTGGGGAGTCATTTCTTAGCAATCTAAGTTACAAAAGTGTGTATTATTATTTGCTACTAGGTAGAATATGCTATGGTCGTAGAAGCAGGTAAGGAGGTGCTTTGGTTAAAGTGACTTATCCAAGAATTGGATATGGAACAAGATGAGCACATGGTTTTATGTGATAGTCAAATTTGAGAAAAAATTCCATATATCATTCCTGCACCAAGCATATTAATGTAAAGTATCATGGGTTATAATATGTGGTCAAAGAGAAACTAATAAAATTGTAGAAGATTCACATGGATAATAATGGTGCTGACATATTAAGGACTATAATTCATGAGTGCAAGCATGAGTTTTGTAGTCAACCATCGGGATGTCTTTTTAGTGATTATTGGGATGGCTAATTTCTCTTTTAAAATAGGATGGAAGGAGAGATTGTTCTAGATCCATCCCCATTTTATACATATTTGCTAACCAATTCCACTAAATTTTGGCTCTGAAAGTGTTAACTATCTTTATTGATTAATGGAATGAAGATCAGGTGAATTTGAAGCAAAAACAGATAATTAGAAGTTATTTTTTAAGCACATAAATATTTTGGGGTTGCATAAGCCTATGTCAATAGTGGACACAGTCGTGTAGATGACTTTGTATGTCTTTCTAACCATTTACGAGTTTAATGGCAATGCTTCAAGGATAGATACATGTGTGTAAAGTTAGGCATGCCTATGTCTATGGTGGACACAATTGTGTCTACTGATCTTGTGTAAGGCTTACAAAAGTACACAAGCAACCACAATATGCACCACTTTTAATTGAAAAACAAATTCTAGTCATTTATGCAACTGTCATTGAATTCTGTGATTGAATGCCACTAGACAAAATTTAAGTCATTAGAACTGTTTATCTCCGTAACGTTGAGTTTTGAGGATTAAAATTCAAATACAATCACCACACATAGCCATGTGGACAACCATATAGAGTATAAAAACCTTATCTTTTGAGATTTAAAAGGCTTATTAAAAGGCATAAGACAATAACACTAAATAAAAAAGGAAGAGTTTTAGAGTTAAAATAGTGTTCTTCAACTAAAATTTTATTAAGGTTTGATTTCTAGGATTAGTTTAGGAGTAGTATTGGTATATATATCAATTTGCGCTCAATCTTAGAGTTAAGAGAGAGATTAGATGTGGTTATTTTATTAGTTGTTTTGAGTTAAAGTTAATAGCTCGAAGCCTTAAGTGGATAATTCTTGTTAGTTTGTCCTGTATTTTTTACCTCTATAATGGAGGACTTTCCATGTTAAAATTGTGTGTTAATTTTATCTTTTAATCATATATATTGATTGAGTAGTTTGATATTCTTTAAGCATTCTTGTTGATTTTGTGTGTGGTATTGCTTGGAGTCCAACAATAATGATATTGTAACAGAATTAAAACAAATATAGGTTGAAATAAAGTATATATAGTTTTTATTGCTAATGTACCTCGTATATACTTGATATGAGAAAAGTGTAAAGGTGTCACTAATTGATTCAAGAATTTTGTCTATTGTTATTTCAACAATATTTCATAAGTTAAAAGGATAGATTCTCAATTTTGCCAAAAGAAATCAATATATTCAACGGTAAAATAATATTGTTATTTTATATTATTACTATATGTGATATATTGATTGTATTTCATTTTAATTTATATCATGATCCATCTTTATATTTCAAATTCCCTATATTGATTGCCCTAATTGTAATGATAGGATGAAGTGATAGTTATCAAACACTAAGCCTAATATTGGTTAACATTTTAATTAATAAATTAATACAAAAGTAAGTATTTCAATTATAGTTTTAATGATGTCCTTCTTATATAAATATTTAATGAACATTCAAATTGTAGGTATCTTATAGGTATTAGTATTGGTAAATGATTTGAAGGGCTATCATTGTAAGAAATTATGTTAGACATCTTCTCGGATTTGGAGTAAGAGTTTGTTTACAAAATTCGTTATTGCTCGCAAGAAAGGAGTATACATATTAAGTCATTTAAATAATGCAAATTTAATATCGGTGTAAAATTTGTAACTTTCCTTCCCCTTGAACAAGCTTTCGTCATGTAAATTATGTTTTACTTGAAAGATATTATTCTATCACATTAATATCTCATTGATATTTTCATATTCCAAGATCAAAAGAAAGTCATTTGTTTTGTCTGAATGATGATATATTAATATATATACGTACCTCGGCAAGAAGCCTACGATCTTAAAACAATTTAAAAGTAAACAATTTAAAAGTTTAGGAGGATGTAGGAGAAACAACGAGGAGAAAGTTTGCAAGAGAATAAAAAGGAGAAATATAAATGGGTAAGATAATGAAGTAGGTTTTTAGTTTTATGTTCTATTTTTAATTAATCATTTTTAGTTTTAAATAAGTAATTTTCTTTTGTAAAAATTATAGTCTACGTGTCTTTCATATAAAAAATATATTAGCTGATGTGATACTATTAACGGAGAGTCTAATGACGAATTACTTTTGCAAAAAATTAAATATTTGAATATTTTATTGCTACTTTTTAAAGTTTGGATTATAAATAAAAATTTCAATAAAGTTTAAATTTTTTATGGTAATTAACCATTCATTATATTCTTACAAATCTACAATAACATTTCTAAATTAACTATAATTCTTAAAATCAAACTTATTTTAATAGAATTTAAATAATCAAATAAATTATGTTGTTGGAACTTTTTCTATTACAATTTTATTAAATAATTTTAAATATACTTCTTATCATATTACGTTGGTACAATTAAAAGTTTTTCTATTTTTAAAAGAATAACAACCTTATCAATAAAGGATGTTAACCCTTTTACAAAAATTAGATTTGTTGGAATACAATTTATCACTACTATTTCTCTCTCCTTTTTTATAATTCAATAGTTTGAATTAAATAAGTGGGATGGTATAATATTTCATTAATTTCTTGTAAATTTTATGATTTAATACTATAACATTGATATATGATAATAATTTATGATAATTATTAGTTTCCATTTAAAAATAACATGAGTTAATTGTATAAATGGAAATATTTTTATTATTTATTTTCTTAAGAGTGTAAAAAGTGCATTAAAAAATAAATTTTAGTTGATGAGAGAATTTGTAATCTTTAATTACATAATCATAATCTCAAGATGTTTTTAATAATATTTTCTCATCTTTTTCAGTACAGTAAAAGGATATTGGATATTTAAAAACTTTAATTCTACTTCAATTTTTAATTTTAATGTTCGAGAAATTTTAAATTCTGCTTTATATTAATTCAAAAGTCCATGGCATATATTAAATATTATGAATCATTCTTTAAATATAAATGAATAATTTGATTAAGAAATTTTGTAATTATATCAAATATGAATTACTTTTAATGAAAATTTTTTAATCAAATTGTTAAATGTTTAATTTATAGTTAAGTAGGTAGAAATGCTTTTTCATCTATCATAACTTAAACCCTAGTAAACAATCTTTTTAAATATATTTTATAGTAAGTGGATATTGAAATTTATTAACTCTGAACTAATGATGATAATATTCTGAAACAAGCAAAATATTTTAAAAAAAAGAAAGTTTCTTCAGGAAAGAAAAGAGTTTCTTACCAAGAGTCCTTTAACCAGTGAAATAATAATCAAATATAACTAAGTGATTTGATTAATGATGAATATAAGATAAAATATGTGTGTGTGTGTGAGAGAGAGAGAGAGTTAGATATAATCCCTATAATTGGTATAAGAGCAAATTATATATACATCTTAATCATGTATTAAATTAAAGTGGATGTTGTATTTGTGTTAGATTGATTAATTATTCTATGACTTGTTTGAATTCTAAAGCGACAATTATCAAAATATTGGAATAAATATTGATTATCATTATATGTGTTTAAGAGCAAATCACAAATACGCATTAGACATATGCATCTTAATGATAATAAAAAATTTCTGATAATGGCTAATTTTAAATAAAAGTAAGTATTGATTAATTGTATCAATATTCTTTTTCAAATATCCTTACTTGTATATATATTATGTTGTGTATGCTGCATCTTATGTGTTTTAAGATATGTTTGTGTTTAAACATAAATTCTATTTTGTAAGACTTACAAAATGAATATCTTATGTTGCTATTTGCCAAGTGTAGATCAATATATATTTTACCAAATTTATTGTTTGGTTAACTTTTATCGAGTTCATATCTTGGATGGGAAGTGCATTATGTCTAAACATAGTATGATGTTATGCTATAAAGAATTTCAAAAATAACAAAACTCCTAGCATTGGACATAACAAAAACAACTAGAATCTAAATGTGTCCATTTTATGAACCTGGATTATGTTGGTTAGCCATAAAAACTCATCTATAAGATGAAATCTCAATATCTTATATTTACAAAATGAAGACCCAGTATCTAGACTCTAGAGACAAGCATTACTACCACAAAGGAATTAACGATGGTGACTAACTAAACTTTAGATACATGGTGGCAGTAACAGGTTAGGTTTCACAAAAAAAAAAGAAACCAGTTGAAGATTGTGCTCCATAGAAATTCAAAGTTTGCCCATAAAGCGCATATAAAGCCTAAATCATGTTCGGTGACTCAATCTTGCCCAGCACCTATGACACGACCCGCCTATTGGACCATGTTGGCACTAGGGCATAGGTAGGCTTAATGCCACCAAAACCCGTAGTAAGCCTAACTTTTCTATATTTTACTAAAAATTCGGCATGACCCATTCATTTGTCTAATTAATCCTTATACCTGCTTAATAGGTTGTAAGAAGTAAGGATCCAATTCTGCAATTCTCACATACATTATCTACTTATCATCTGCCAATCTATGATCATCTCATATCATTAACTAACATCATTCTCAATAACA
This sequence comes from Erythroxylum gracilipes, assembly GCA_026413385.1. Taxonomy (NCBI): domain Eukaryota; kingdom Viridiplantae; phylum Streptophyta; class Magnoliopsida; order Malpighiales; family Erythroxylaceae; genus Erythroxylum; species Erythroxylum gracilipes. The sequence goes on from JANZLC010000003.1 coordinate 13,690,766, forward strand.
TAGCATATCCATACATGTTTTATGTACATATGATTATGACAATCTATGGAGCATCTAGAAGTATCGGAAATTTACATCATGCCAAAAACATTACTTGTCTGCTTATCCAAGCGAGTCTCAAAAGGCTTGGATTTCTCTCTTGTACGATCTGCTAATCTCCTGAAATGATGATAGTGAG
>JANZLC010000003.1:13691043-13731110 GCA_026413385.1 Erythroxylum gracilipes
GAAACTATACCAAAGTTGCCACCAAGCTCTTTGAAGAAGCCTAAAAGATTGACAGTTTCTTGGTCGTAACCAAGAGACGATTTTATGTCGTTTGAATAGGTCGCAAATAGATAGTTAATACCACCTCCAATCATGATCATGTTGGAGGCAAAGAGTGAAAACCACCTGCCTTTCACAACCCGCAGTGCTAATTGCCATACCTCCGCCATGTTTTTTCTGATTCTGTGCCTGTTACTGAGTAAGCTGTGATTTGAATTTGTTGCCAATTTTGGTATTTGGCTATGAATCCACTACATGCAAGCAATATTGTTCTTAGATGTTGATTGATTGTCCTTCACCTGAATTTTAACGTTTTAATGTTCTCCTTAGGACCAATTATTAGACACCAATCAAAGCATGTATATATTAAGTAAAGCTAGGGACTTGTTACTTTTTTTTTTAAAAAGGCCATGCTTTCGACTCTACCATGGATAAAAAATAAAAAATAATTGGTCACATCGTCCTTTTGAAATATATAATTTCTATTCCTAAACTCCATTATAATTATCTTTGACCATGATCTTGATAGATAATGTCAGTATAGTTACATTTTTATTGCTGACGTTAATGTAAGTATAATTACATTTTTATTACTTATGGTAATTATGTATCAAATAAAACTTTGGAATAAATTATTTTTTAATTACTTAAATTTATTTTAAATTTGTTTTAATATCTTATATAATATTTTATTAATAAAAGTTATTTACTTTTTTAAATAAATAAGTTGATGTTTATCTTAAATATTAAATATTAAATTTTGAGTATTTTGAAGATATTTTAAATTTGATTATATTTATTAGTAATTATTTTATTTTATTTTGTTACCAGTATTAAATAAATTATTTATAATTTTATTAACTAATTATAATATTAAATTAAATTATTCATAATTCTTATCAATAATTAATATATTAAATAATATATGTTTACTTGATAATAAATGAAGAAAACACAAATAAAAAATAAAACAAAAAAGGGAAATTTAAAACTCAAATAAATAATTTTTTAAACTAAATTTTGGACCTTGGCTGAAGCAATGTCAGCAAATAGTCTCAAAATTGCTTGGTGGTATGTCAATTATTGTCACGTCACTGAGCATCCAGATTCTACGAGAAACGTAGCCATCGCTATCATTTAAATAACATTTTTGTTAGCTGGCGACAACTACCGCCGCAAATAGAAATTAGAATTTAAAGAAAATCATATCATGACGAACTAATGAGTTTATGAAATGTTAAGCCCTCTCTAAATGTAAGATTTTAATTATAAAAGGCATCCAATCTCTAAGTGTAGGATTCTTAGCAAGTTGCAATAATGATAAGTAGTGGGGTTGGTTAACATTGCAAGATTTATGACAACAAAACAATGACATAAATTTATTTAATATGAGAACAAAACCTGCTGGTCCGACATGACATACTAAATTACAAGTTCAAGCAACTTAGGACTCCATTTTATAACTCTAATTATAAATATAATTATTAAATTTAACCTAGGGAACTTTTACACAATACTTGAGTTTCAAAAGTTTTATTCTTTCTTAGCATCAAAGAAGAATCGAGAGCAAGATTGAAGTAGATGATGACAACTTCTTTAATTCTTTTCTTCATTCTTTCTCTCATATTAAGATTGATTTATTTGTGTTTTGTTTATGTTATATTTAGTGGCTAAAAAATCTTGCAATGGTTAAAGATATAACTTGTAAATATTATTATTAAATTTAATAATAATTGAAATTTTACATAAATGAAATTCAAAACTTATTGTTGCATTATTTTTGTTTGTTTAATAGTTTAATTATCTTTTATCAAATTTATTTTTTTTAGTTTATTGATCAACTTTGATTAGTGGACATAGTGGTATAGTTTATAGGATCGATACATTAGATTTAATAACTTTCTTCAATTAACTTTGTTTTTTTAAAGATATATTGTACATCGGTCAACTTTCTCATATTTTACCAAGCCACACTACAAGAATTCTGTAGTTTACTGGTGAACAATACCGACTGAAAATGATTGTATTCTGTCGGTAAAATGATTTTTTGACGGAATAAAACGACGGACAAAGATGTCGTCAATACGGTCATAGATAAATTTAACGATGGAGATATTATGTGTTCGTTGGTAAATTTACCGACGGACAGACATAATCGTCGGTAAATTTTACCGACGGAAGGATATAACCGCTGATACATTTGCTGATGGAAAAAGAAGAACAATCGACAGTAAATTAGTAAGGTATTCCGTCCGTAAATCGTAGTTCAGATAATCCTAAATGTTTCACTATTACCGACGGAAGAAGAAGAACGATCGGTAAATATAATACAATTTACCAACAGTTTAAATTATTATGTTGGTAAATATAATGTTTTTTTCAACGGTCTTTTATATTCCGTTGGTAAATAAAATTAAGAATTTTTTTTTAAAATCCCGACATTAAATTTTATTTCATAATCTTATGATAAATGCATAACTTCAACAGTTATGAATTATCTGTGCAAAATATTTTTTATTTGTTTATATATTTAATTTATTTAAACAGAAAGTTGATTGATGATATAAAGTTTAAATTATCTTAATTAATAACAAAAACATTACAGTGTACATAATAAGTCTTTGTAATTCAAAGCAAATGACTACAACAATCCTAATATTTTGGTGACCACCGGTGCTTTGAGATGCTACCCCTCGTCTTCAACTCATCCATCTCATGTTTAAGCTGAGCTATGACGTCCATCAATGTGCCCACTATGGTCTGAAGCCGATTGACTTGATTGGTTTGCGATTGTCTACTAGTTGTTGTTGTACTGGACGTGGAGGATTGCAAATAACATGTGTTCGCAAATGAACCTAGCCCGAAGATCTTTCCACGATGATCCCTACCACCCACTACATCAAGATACGTCTGACTCCCATCAACAGCTTGTTCCTGCTGAGACTGTCGCTAAATGCTTTCTCGTGTTTGGTCCTATTAAAAAACAATATTTATATGAGTAAGTGATAATTATTAAGAAATAATAATAAAGCATTAATTTCACATACATTCAGTTCTCTACATCGGCTGTTGACGAATGTCACACCGTCATGTTTCTTAGTGTGAGTGTGCAAAAACAGCTGACGAGGTATAGGCCTCCTGCACATAAACTTTTCCCACATTTACCCCCTGTTGATCAAATAAAATAACCCAACACAACTATATATGACACCAGACATTTATACCATTATCATTATCTATAATGCATATATTTTCATTTCAACATTCACATATCAATTTAAATTAAAATACAACAAAGTAAAACAATTATAATATAAGTGTCAAGTTTAGATACTTACAATTCTCTCTGCGTGCTCGTGGTGGGTTATTGATCCTCCCGTATGTATGGGAAGACTCTCTTCCCCTGGGCCTCTATGTTTGTTGGTCAAGTTACGCCCTGAGATGGACATTGCCTCAAGTGATGTCCAATACTCCTGCCAATGACTCCATATTTGGTCAAAATATATAAGGCGGTCGTACACTAACCTTATGTATCGCATCAATAAAGTCGCGATAACATGAACGAACTCGCCTCTCCCATACTTTATGTATGATGGCGTCGAAACCAGAATCCTAGAAAATTTCTTTATAAAATAAAAAGACAAAAATTTGATACCTTATAATGTAATAATATTTATCTGATTATACAAATCAATTAAACAAACCAAAATTTTTATTTTACTTCAAACTCCTGAAAGTAAAATGCCTTTGTGGCCTGAGAGATATTCTTCCATACATAACCTTCAGGATCAATCCTCTCCTTAAATTTAGATGTCATATTTTTGGAATACGGTCTAGACAGAATCAACCTAATATAAGAACTAGTAATTTTATACCATTTGCAAAACCGAAAAACCTATAACTTAATTATAAACATATAGTGTTTCATGCGATTTCACTTACAGATTATTGACAATTGTTATGTACTTTCTTCCATCAAGTCCCTCAGCTCCAGGTTGGCGGTCATGTCTTTCATCCGATAAAGGGGTAGTGGATGATGTATGAGCTGGGGATGGTGTAGTATGACGAGCAACAGGTGATGCCTCATCTGCAACCATAGGCCCTGGAGGGGGAGGAGGTGATTCAGTTGCAGCTGCAGACTGTGATGGTCCACCTTTACAGTACGTACCTCCGAACATGTGCCTGAACCTAGGCCGCATTACATCACGCTGTCTTTTTGGTGGCATATTTCTACCCGAAATTCATTGTTTATTGAATTTTCTAGAAACATAAGAACTTGAATTCAATATTTTACACAATATATGGAAAAGAAAATAAGGCGATTTGTTGAATATCATATTCAAGTACAAACTTGGAAATAGAAAGTTAACAATTGTTAAAGTCATAAGAATAATAATAGCCCACACTTAAACGCAGGTTGGCTCCTAACTAGTAGGGAGGTTGTTTGACAAATTCTTACAGATATAACAATAAATCAACTTTAAAACTGAGTCTAGTGTATTGCATCGATAAATCGCAATGATATAATTATTTTCTTAGATTCCATGTGACATGAGAGTCGGTAAAGGTAAATGAGACCCCGATGTCTGGATTTCCAAGAAGGGTCCTGGCATGTTTAAATGCACCAATTGAAACAGTGATACTTCTTCCCTCATATGTAGGGTTTTTAGCACCTTCTTGCAACAACATTTCCGATATAGCTAAACTTGTAGAGAATACAGTGAATGAGTTGCCAGATTTAGTATGGAAGACTAACTCTCTAGATGAACTACCAGTACAAAGCGGTTTACCTAAAACACAATCAGTATAGAACTTAGATAATGTCATATTAGTAAACCGTTAAACTAACCAAAATTGGATATTAATGCATACTTGAGTGTCCAGATGAGATTTGTGGAATTGACAAATTTTCCAGTTAAACCGATCTCCTTGATCCTTTATAGACCGTTGTGACATCGCTCTCGCCTCTATCGACATACATGTTATCTTCGAGATTCAAGGAAGCTTAAAACAATATGTAATATAGACCATCAAATGTGAATCTAGAAAATAACTTCATAAAAGGAAATGAAATGTACATAATAAGGAAAGTGACGTTGTCCAGATGATACTAAACACCTTGAAGCAGAAGATCGCCCATGGAAGACAAACGATCATTACTATATGAAGTGGAGATTTTTCCTACATTTTTTGTTCCTTTTCTTGGAACAATTTTGCTACATTCCTCCCAACGGAATAAAATACTACCATTAGGAACCAATCGCCATGTCTACATTTCTTAATTAATATTTTGAATTAAATACTTTACATAATATACTGAAAAGGAAATAATTGATTTGTTGAATAAAATATTCAATTACAAACACAAAGTAATCGCTATCATAACTTAATAGTAAATTAAAATCATCTTCTTTTTTAGAAGAATAAGAATCACACTCTGGCTCCTCTTCAGATCTTTGACCCTTGTCGTCCTCTCTAGATGAAATTTCAACATATTTGTTAGATGGATCGTTCAAAGGTTCATTATCATCATATGTCACAGATGCATTTATAAAATAAACATCTTCCTGAAACGCTTCACTATTAATTCTTTGCTATCCTTTTCCATGTGATTCAAAAATACCTCTAGGTTTAACTTTGCAAACTGCCAACCAATCAGACTTATCTCATCATAAGCTTGAAAAAGGGACATAATACACTTGTTTCGCTTGCATTGCCAATACGAAAGGTTCAAATTGTCTTAATCTTCTTTAGTTGTTGATTTCAACTAGATTGTACCAGTTATGCACTTTTGTTCCAACATTTGGAATCGCGTCATACCAGTCATTTTTAGATATCACACATCGCTTTATTGGCAATGCATGGTAGTCAACTTCAAGTATCTCAATAATTTTACCATAACAATCCATCAATTCTCCAAGTATGGAAACTCCACTCTTTATCGTTGTCATACTATAAATATGATATTCTGTATGATATTTGTATCATTAACGAAATACACTAGATACGATTTAATAGTTCGCAGAGGTCCCTTTGCAAGATCACAAATGAACTTGTTCTCTATTAGATTTTCTAAGGCCTACAAAAAAGAAATTTTCATATGAAAGAGTATAATGCCATTTCAACACTTAAATCTTATAATTCAATTATAAGAATATTTGTAAGTGAAAACTTACATATCTCTCGAACCATCAAGGAAAGTGTCTTCGAACTTCTTTATTTATATCATCATGTGTGTTGTCTAGCATTAACTTGTGTAATAATGCCTCGTATAATATAAAAACATTATTATGTATTTCAGTTATGAACAACACAAAATTTGAAAACCAAAATAATAATGTTCAACTTACTGCACGATAGGTTGAACCTTTTGATAATTCAATAGAATGTAACCATGGGCAGCCTCAATTTCTTCTTTTGTTAACATTCTTCTTATTACACGTCCATATGTTCATCTAAGATTTGTGAAAATGGATAAGATACTATTAACATGACTTGTTCCTCCCCCATCATTATTACGAGGAACTTTTCTTTCTCTTGTATGAACATGCGGCTCAAAATAATGTGAACAAAATGTACTAGTTTCATTCACTAAATAAGCATTACATATCGATCCTTCAACTCTAGCCTTATTTTTGACATTTTTCTTCAAGTGATGCAAATACCTATATTAGAGAATATGGTTATTACAATTTACTAGTTAAAATATGTTATTACTTCAATTACAATAATTTGAATTTAAATTTGAATTATCTCTCAAATGGATACATCCATCGATATTGAATAGGACCGGCTAGTTTTGCCTCGTGTACTAAATGCACAGGTAGATGCTCCATACAGTCAAAAAAGATTGGAGGAAAAATCCCTTCTAACTTGCGTAAAATTACTGGAATTTTCCTTTCTAGTTTTTCCATTTTAGCCAACTTGATTTCAGATGATGTTAAACTTTTGAAAACCAAACTTAATTCTGTTATTACTTCCCAAACCTTATTCGATAGCAATTCTCGAAATGAAATTGGAATTAGCTTTTGCATAAACATATGACAATCATGACTTTTCATCCCAAATAATTTGTACTTCCTTATGTTCACACACCTAGCCAAGTTTGAAACATAACCATCGGGAAACTTCAAACTTTTCAACCATTCACACAAAATCTCCTTTTGCTTTTTGTCCAAAGTGTAACATGCTTTTGGATATTTACCGGTGCAAATATCTTTATGTAACTCATTCCTTCTACAAAAAAGTTGCAAATCAGCTCATGATTTTGCATTGTCTTTTGTCCTCCCCTCAATGTTCATTATGGTATTGAACAGATTGTCAAAAAGAAATCTTCAATATGCATCACATATATATTATGACATATCAAATTAGTTTTCCAATATGACAAATCCCAAAAAATGTTTCGTTTTCTCCACCCAAAGTTTTTACTAATGCTTGTATTTACTTCATCTGCTTCAAATTTTGTAACTTTCAGAAAACCTAATTCATCAATCTCCTGCAAAATCTCTTCACCAGCTTTGTGAAGGGGAGGAGCTTTTTTTACCATCCTACTCTTAATGAACTTTTGTTTATTGCGTCTGAATGGATGATCTGGAGGAAAAAAATTTCCGTAATTGTCAAACCAATATATTTTCCCCCCGTTTAGAAGAGAAAATGCATCAGAATCATTGCCGCAATAAGGACAAGCCAATTTTCCAGCTATGCTCCATCCAGACAACATAACATATGCTGGAAAATCACTAATGGTCAACATCAAAGCCGCTCTCAACACAAAATTCTGTTTCAGAGACACATCATATGTCTGAACACCATATTCCCAAAGATGCTGCAATTAAGATATCAATGGTTGTAAGAATACATCAATTTTATGCTTCGGATTTGCAGGCCCTGGCACAATCACTGTTAAGAACATATATGCGTCTTTCATACAAATCCATGGAGGAAAATTATAAGGTATAATTATGATTAGCGATGATGAATATTGCTAGCCGGATTAGTGATGCCAATTAACAAAGTTATGTGATGGTTAATGAAGCAAAACCAAGAAATAGATCAAACGACCTAAAATGACAAAATTAGCAAAAGTTCAAAGATCAAAACATATATAACAAAAGGGTTAAATAGACAATCTACTTCCTAAAATTCTATCACATATATGTATATTAATAATCATGTAATTTACCCAAAACTCAAAGAATTATAAGAAATTTCAAACTTACCAAGTTCTTTTCTAAATTTTTGATTGATGATGCCAAAGGAAATAAAATATAGTTTGAAATGGATGCCTAAGGAGATAAGAAAATTGATTTCCATAAAAAATATATAGCAAAAGCATAAAATAAATTCAAATATAGTTGAAATATCAAACCAAACTAAATGAAATAAAAGACTAGTGGCAAAGAGGATGAAGAACTATGATTGAAGAAGGAAATGGGAAAATGTCTATATAGTGTGTATAAGACTAATTTATTAGTTAACTAGTGATACATATATACAATTATCCTAGTTAAACTGATCAGTCTAATATAGTTTTTAAAACCTTATTATTTATTAATAAGAATAATAACAATTACTATAGAAATATCGTCTCCTACACTCTGCATATTCTTTATCAACCATCATCATCTCCCTCAACTTGGATTTTATGTAAATACCATAAAATGTTATTATCTGGATAATGGTTATTGGTTCATGTAGCATTGATAATGATATTAACAAATCAAGTTCATGAAAGGCTTTCTAAGGTAGAGCCCAATAACTCAATTGACCATATTCTATCAACAAATGGTTATATTTTTTTCTTGGAAATAAAAGGATTTGGATTTTGTGAAAAGAGTGATGACTTTCTAGGAAATCAATAAAAATGTTGCATAAAGCATAATTGAAGTTAATAGATCTATACTTTTATACATAGTGTAAAACTTGATAACATTACAGGCAAGGTCTCGAGAAGCTAAAGGAAATAACATTAAGAAGTTGTCCCAAAGGTTGGAAGTGTTTTTATAATATAGAATGAGAAGAAAAAGAAAAGTTCATTATGCATAGTAAAAAGCTAGTTGTAACTTATAGGAAACGTAGATTCTAACGTCATGTTCACTCATAGGGTGATTTTCAAAGGGTAAATTAGATGAATAATTATTAGGTACTTACAGGGACTAACTACACTAAGTACCAAAGCATATAAAATACTCAAAATACAAATTAAACACTCTCAAAATTATGCTAAGAATACAAAGGAAATCTAATAACATAACATGTATATAAAACTTATCTCTAAGATTCAACTTATTTATATGATTCATAATCAATTGTCTCATACAAATATGCTCCATATTCATTCCTATTTCTTTATTATGTTATTGATATAATTATACTTGCCATCTTTGTGTTTGGTTTACATTGATACATTCCAACTCTAGTATATACGAATGTTCTCTTTATTGCTTCTTATTGCATTTATTTCAGATTTTTGCAATATTTACTAGGGTACTTAATCAGGGTCTCTAGTATATAAGTATCTTAATGCTTCTTAATGTAGCTTATATAAGCGACAATGATCTTCTTCAATGATTCTTAGTGAGCCCCAAATATGCATGTAGGCTCACCCATTAACTCATTATCTGATACAAATCAACATCATCTTCACACATTAACAAATTTTTCACACAAGAGGCATTTTATCAAACACCTAATATGCATCAAGAAATCATCCCAACTTCAAAAGCAAATTTGAGAACTTAACCTTCTAACACTAAAATTTCAACCTAAATTGTTCTTATCCATTCACAAAATACTCAAACATACAAAACATAATACTCAAACATACTCAAATCAAACCACAGTGGTGGGAGAAGACCTCCACGAAAATGTAACAATGGTGGGAGAAAACCTACCCCTTCCAACACACCACCAAGTGACGACAACGTCAACCACAACACACGACCAACTGACGACAATGCACCGGAGGAGAAGAAGAGTGTTTTAAAGTACCACCAAACGACATCGTTTCTTCAAGTTAATAATGTTCAACCGCAAGCAGACGAAGACGTATGGGCTGAAAATTTATCGATAGAATTTTCCGTCTGTAATAATCCATCGCCAAAGTCAAAACGTCATTATTCCGCCATCAATTCCTGCCTTATTTGCCGACGATATTATTCCGTCGCTAAATTATATTTTTCCGTCAAATTTTCTGACGAACAAATAAAAACCGATAATTTATAACGGTTTGTTTTTTTTCGTTATTTTTCCATCGCCAAATGCCATTTTCCTTGTAGTGCATGTTTTGTTAGTCTTCCATCCTTGTTCTTGTTGCTTCATATAGTTTTCTTCCCTAAAAATTATCTCTCAGAGGGGTTCTGGAGAAATCGACTGAATCAACTTAGTTATTGGTAATTTCATCCAAAAGTCCAATGTTACCTGTATACGTTTGAAAGATTTAGAATGAATTTGAAGTTCTGAAAAATTATTATGCAGTTTATCAATGAGTATATATGCTCCCAAGGACGAAACAGCGGCGAAGGTTTTTGGCTTAGTGTAAACAATTCAATCACAGTTCCTCTGGTGCTCATGCATGTGGAAATGTTTATGAAAGATTTAGCTGCTGTATTTATCTACATATGTACTAGTTTGAGCAGAGAGTGAACTCCACTAATCTTTTAAAGTTGGCGCTATAGAATGTATGACTCATTGCATTGCTTATAGTGTATTTAACCAGGAAAGTGTAATTATATGAAAATTTCCTGCACATATTATGCAATACAATACTACTCACTTGGATTTTTTTAAGGTATTAATTTCTCATTCAAATGGAATTAGGACACTTTTACCGTCTACCTCAAAATTATTTCCGTCACAATTAATCACTAAACAACATCTCTTTGGCGTAGGGTTATTGGTTGCCGTTTGTTCGTCACCAGGATCTAAAAGTTAACTTGCATGGTGACATCGAGCTGGTGCATGCTTGTCCCTTGTGGATTATTATAGTTCTTCAGGTACGTAGCGTTATAGCAGGCGAGTCTCTTAGATATTATGTTTAATTGGTAAGTTAAGAGTTCAATTGGAATAATGATTAGTAAACTTCTATTTGATTGGAAGTGCCTGCATTATAAAGAGAATTCATTTGTGCATGTCTTAGGGAAAAATGCAAGGTTAGGGATATACCTAAGTCCAAGTTTTTATTTAGCTCTTTGATTTTTGAGCAACTTGGTGCATATTATCGATAAAGAAAACTTGGCACCTATTGAGGGAGAAAAAAATACGACAAATCTAATGGTCGCAAAAAGTTCTCTAGCTTCCATGTTGATTAATAATTTAATTACTCATATTTTAATACTTAATTAGGTATGGTATACTATAATTAGTGCAAATTAACCTTTTTTTAAATGTAAAGTTAATTGATATGTATGAAATATAAAACCAATTCAATTCAAATGATATGACGTTTATAAACAAGTGAGATTTTAGTTTGAGCGATATGATGGTAATATAATTTTATTTCAAATCACAACTATAATTAATATTGCGCAAAATTTATATAGAATTATGTCATTTTCAAAATAATTTATATTATATATACACTATAGGTAAATAAAATTTCAAATTAATTAACATTAAGATTTTAATTAAAAATTAAAATTATTACAAGTCAAATTATAATTAGAAACCAATACTTAAAAACTTTTTGAAGGCGAAAAAAATTTAACAATTTTAAAAACATATAATGAAATCCACAATGTAGAAATTATTTTAATTTTCGTAAAAATAAAGGATAGTTATATATTAATTAAGAATTTAAAATATTAGTTTTCTTTTTTACCATTTTCCCAAGGATATTTCGAACATATTTTTCTGTCCTTGTGTGCTATGTTCTTGGGACCCGTTTTCTATCTTAGAAGATGTCGTCTGAGATCGTTGTGGCAATAATTCATAATTTGTACGGTAGCCGACTCAGCTTTACCTTTCAAAGAACTAAAGATTTTCTAAAGAACCGGTTATGACGGTGAAATCCATACTGTAGCTGCCGGTACATTAACCAATAAGATTCAAACATATGAATTACCATAGTGCTTCTTCTCACTTCAACGGCAACGGCCTGTGAATTTGACATGGATTCAACTACTAATCACATTGTCTTATCAGGAGCTTTATTTATAATCTTTATGTCGATCAATAACCACTAATTTACAACTTGTGGTGCAACACTCTGTAAATGCATCTCAAATGAACATTTTAGTGTTACAAAAGCTCAATTACGGTGCTAAGGAAAAGGGTGAACAAGGAGTGGTAAAAGACAACAGGAGAAAACGCGTAGGAAGAATACCAGTCGAAGCTACAGCTTCCCTTGTCTTATCTCGTGGAGCTTTTGCGTATACTAAACACTTAATATAAATCAATATTTTTTTTAAAATGGGGTATTCTGAAAAAAAAAAAGGAGCACTTTGCTCAAGTTTTTGGATGCATGTACAAGTCTAACTATATTTCCTTTATGTTTCTTCTGAAGATATAATCTTAAGTTAATCATAGCTTTACAGGCATAATTAGATAGACAAACGAAAAATAGGTTTAAACACCATATTGATGTAAAGAATTAAGATTAGTTGGCATTTTTGTCTACCAAATGTTCTCAATAGACAAGTTAACTAGTCCTAAGACAAAGAGATTCAAGAACAAGAGAAACTGCCCCTTCTTCGCATACTTCTGAGGGTATGCTCGGTGTTACTCTGAAAGATATGTACAAAATTGCACAGCAATTCACCCTTTCATCAATGTCTTAGTCTAAGCAAAATCTTAGTTGTTCACTATTAAAATCTCTGTCTCTTTAGTATTGGTCATGTAAGAACTCTGGGAAGCTCATCTCTTCCTAATTTTGTTGGAAGTATCGAAACTATGGAATAAGGTGGCCAAAAAACCAATGTAAAAAAACAAGTACCAGGATACAAATATTTCCATTTAGCAAGATTGGATTCTACGAAGCCGTCATCTTTTTAAAATGGGACATATATGTTAAGATCTATGTGTCTGTCTGAGGAAGGCCTGGTATATGGTATGCCACACTCGGTGTATAATGTTAGAACAACTCCGCATGCTTTTGGGACAATTGTACTTGAGCAAAGAAGACTACGGCGCCATTTGGGACAAAGTTACAACTGTATGTTCTCTGTTCTTGATTTCTCCCCAACTGAAAGTGAAATCTCAATATGGGATTTGATGAATTTATTAAAAATATTCCAAATTGATTTAGATAATGAAGACAAGTGATCACTATAAAACAAAGAAGAAGCTACAAGAAGAAGGAAGCTCAGTGACCAATATTTATTGGAAACTATCAACTTTCGCTTGTATATAATATGTGCATCAGCTTGCAAACATCAAAAACTAGCAGAAAAAGAATCCAGCCTTGCACTATTCTAGCAGCGGAGATAGTTGTAGAACTCGAGTCGAGTGATCAAATGAAACAGGAGGAATATCATGAATTGTTAAATCATGGTGTTGGAACAAAGAGAAAGTACAGTGAGGTTCATGAATTAGATGAGAAGAAAGCCAATGTCGTCGATGGAAACATGGCTGCAGCATGGGACCAAATTAGGGAGGAGGCGGCAGCATTTGGTGGCGCTCGACGTGGTCGGAAACGTTATGTTGGAGTCCGACAGCGACCATCAGGCCGGTGGGTGGCAGAGATAAAAGATACTATACAGAAGATCAGAGTGTGGCTAGGAACTTATGACACCGCCGAGGAGGCTGCGAGAGCGTACGATGAAGCAGCATGCTTGCTACGTGGGGCTAATACAAGAACAAATTTTTGGCCTTGTTCACCATCTTCATATTCAAAACCTGCTCTTCCACCAAAGATCACCAATCTGTTGCTCCTTAGGCTCAAAGCTAGAAATAATGTTGTTGGGGAGTCGATGGATACTCCTAATCCAGGTAACAATTTACAGCAACAACAATCAACGGAAATGGAAGAATACCAGTTTGATAATTTCTGCAATGTGAATCCGGACTGTGTTGCAACTGGAATCAATGACACTCTTGGGAGTTGTAGTGGGACTGCAGCTACTGCTAACGATCATATGAGTGGCTGTCTTGAAACATCAGGTTTAAAGACCGCAGATAATGGGAGTGATGTTAGAGCATTTGATCTGGATTACGATAACTGGAGCAATTTTGATCATTATCACTTTGGTCAAGGAGGAGGCATAAAAGTGGAAGAAAGAGGGGAAGAGATTGATACAGGGTTGATGGATATCAAATTTGAGGATTCTGTGGCACAAACATTGGACTGTTCTGCATTTGACATAGCACAGGAAATGATGGAGCCAATAGAGCTGGAGAAGAGTGAAGATGATCAGTCAATGCTGAGAGAAATCATTAAGAGATTAAATTATGAGCGCAAGTTCTCAGCTTCTCTTTATGCCTACAATGGAGTAGCTGAATGCTTGAGGCTGACTCGCAGGTCAGGGTTGGTTGGACGAGAATTCCCATCCAATCTCAGGATTTGCCATAATAATGAGGAGGCTAGCAAGTTAAAGGACGTAAAGAAGGAGGTGCAAGAAGTTGGCATTCCACAAGTGCCTCCCGAATTGGGGTCATTTACTTCCTCTACACTGGGCACAGAAACTGGTGAATTATCGCTTTGGAGTTCTCTTGATCTTCCTCCTATCTGCTTCATTATTTAGTTAATTACCTGAATCATTGGTAGTATAGACTAGTCTTTCAGGAATTCAGATGAAAGATTCATATATTTGATTAAGCATCAGAATAAATCGTTTCTGTATTTCTCTAACTGCAAATCCTGCAAAAGTTGTTTAACAAAACAAAGCATATCTTAGTACGAGTTCATGATATTTGCTTTACTTCCAGAAATATATATTCATTAACGCAATAGAACGCCAAGAGTGCAGAGTTTTGCCTGTCATACACGAAAAAATCATTTCGTCAATGTTGTTACAGACGTTGAGAAGGCAATCAGTACAATATTCGTCATTGCCTCGTAATGTAGTTACATGACAACTTTCTTCAAGAGCCATCGAAATTTTATCAAGTTTGATGTAGAAAACTTTGCTTCATTCAGTCAAAAAATGAGTACATCTAGACTCCCAATAGGAAACATTGCGCCAAACAAAGCTTAGCATGTGCTGACTTAGAAGTTAACAATCCATAATTTCTGTTTTGAACTTACATTTGATAAAACAGCACCTAAGCAAAATATTAGTAATATGGCCGAAGACAAGCAATCATCTCAAAGATGAAACAACAACAAATCCCTTGTGCCTCAGTCCACATTATCCTTAACCTGAGGGTTAGAGTTCATTATGGCACCATTCATTAGATGATAAACAATGGAATGCTGCTCCTGAATGACAAGAAATTGGATTGTCGCATTTGCTAATTTTCTGTATAGAATTATCCGTCAACACAAACTTCCATTACCCACTATTCCAAAAAGAAACGATAACATTAACATTTCTTCCCTGTGGCCAACTTCTACATAGCTCCAGGTTTTGAAATTATACCTCAAAACATATGCAGCAAATGCTATCCGAATCTTCTTGTGAATATTCAGAGTAAAGCTCTTTCGAAATCGGTTATCATTAGATATCTTCTTTCCCCGTATAGATAAGAATTCATTATCATTATTGTTGTTATCGCGTGGGTGGTTTTTATCATTATTTGCTTCGTAAAAGTTATCAGTTTCCTTTAACACGAGATTGGGGAATTCTATAATGTTAGACAAAATAATATAATATTTTATTATATTAGACAAAGAATCTTGTCTGGACTGAGCAGGGCAATTTGCTTAAAGCATAGCGTAGGCCGTTAATGACGTCAAATTCCGTTTTTATTTTCACAGCAGAACAGAGGTTTGGAATCCAGCACGCTGTTTCCACGTGTACTTTTGCAAATGTTTGCTGTCCAAAGATTGTCAGGTCCTGCAAAATGCTATGACCTTAAAATTTCTAAACATTAATGATGAATGTCGCAAAATAAAAGAAAAAATAAATTATCTTCTTACTAAATAATTTAGGATTACATTTTAGTGTAGGAAGAAAATTAATCTCTAAGAATATGATTTAATCTCTTAAAATTTCACTTTATTAAGAAGGGAAATCATTTCTTAAAATATTATACTCTTTTAAAATTGAAAAAATAGTCTTTTAAAATTTCATGTTCTTTTATTTAAGGAGAACAACTTTTTAAGAGTATACAATCTTTAGAATATCAAAACATTGACTTTCCTAAAATAGTATACAACTAATATTCAACTTGACAACTCATTAAAGGTAAGGAATTGATGTCTTTCATTCCAAGTTTGAATAAAAATATCATGAAAACTTGAACTACCCAATCTCTTTGTTACAACATCAGTTAGTTGACTTCAAGATGCAACATATGACATGCATACAAGTCCTTCCTCCAATTTCTCTGTGATAAAATGTCTATCAGTTTCAACATATTTTGTATTATCATGTTGACAGAGTTATGAGCAATATTGATGGTTAATTTATTATCAAAATAATCCATGGTTGATTTTCAATTCACTACAAATTATGAATAATGTGCAACAATATAAGCTTCTAAAATGAGATGATTATTTCTCTTAAACATAATTTCTTTCTTTAGATTGCCTTTTAAGTAATGTAGCATCCTATACACAACGCGTAAATGTAAATTTATTAGATCATGCATGAATTGACTAATTATGTTTACTAAGTATGCTATGTCGAGTCAAATATGAACAAGGTCTATAAGTCTACTTACTAGCGTTTGGTAAATCTTTCTATCAACAATTAGTTCTTCTTTCACTTCTCTAAACTTATTATTTGGGTATATTATATACCGATTTGTATCCGATCTTTATTGTCTCCTTTAAGAGATCAATCACATACTTTGAGATACAAAAATTTCTTGTGTAGAATATGTCACCTCAATATAAAAAGAAGTACTTCAATTTCTCAAAGTCTTTTATCTTGAATTCTTTAATCAGTGGTTGCTTCAATTCTTCCTTTTCTTTTTCATCATTTCCAATTATAACAATATCATTGACATATACTACAAGCATGGTCATTCCCCTTATATTTATATGCTTGAAGAAGAGATTGTGATCACTTTGACTTTGTTTATTTCCCTTTCATAACTTTAGAAAATCTACCAAATTATGCTCTAAGATTTTGATTTGACTCATATAATGCTTTTTTCAACTTTCAAACTTTATTATTCGTATTTTCTTCAAAACCTAATAAATTTTCATGAAAATTTCACCATAAAGGAAGGCTTTTTCAAATCAAACTATAGAAGTTGCTAGTCAAAGTGAGCTGCCAATGATTAAAAAATCCTCATAATATTCATTTTTGTCACTGGGAAAAATGTTTCTTGATAATCAATCTTATAAGTTTCAATGTATTCGTTAACAACTAACCGTGCTTTATGTATCTTTTATGATCTATCATTCTTATATTTCAATACGAAGATTCATTTGCAGTCAACTATGTTCTTTCTTCTTTGGTTTATTAACAATCTTTTATATCCTACTTTTTTCTAATGCATCCATTTTCTATCTCACAGCATTCTTCCATTTCCTTTTTAACAATTCCTCCTATACAATATTAAGAATAGAAATTATATTAGACTCATATTTTTTGTAAGATGGTGAAAATTGTTTAATTGACGTGTAATGGGACTATAAGTAAAACGAGGAGTGAGTCATATAGTTTGTAGCACTAGAGAAAATTATCCAAGTATTGACATAATAATTGTGTAAAGAATTCATTCAAAATAAAGGTTGATTTAAGAGATCCAAAGAGTCAACTACAAATAACTTCTTAAGAAATCTCAATAAAGTCTATCAATCTCCTTGCTATTAAAAATCCATTTATTTGAACTTTACACAATCTTGAATGCAGATATATTGAGATAAAAAAGAAAATAAAGTCCAAAAAACATGACAATAAAGGTTGAAAAACCATAAGATTCTGATACCATGTTCATGATTTAGAATTACATATTTATATATACCTTAAAGTAAGAAAAAAAATAAAAAAATCTCTAAGAATAAAGATTAATAACTTAAAATTTGACACTATCAATCTCCTTGCTATTAAAAAGTCATTTATTCAAACTTTACACAATCTTTAATGTAGATATATTGAGCTAAAAAAAGAAAGATATAGTCCAAAAAAACATAACAATAAAGGTTGCTAGAAGAAAACCTCTTGAAAAAAACCATAAGATTCTGATAACATGTCTATGATTTAGAATTACATATTTATATACACCCTAAAGTAAGAAGGAAAAAAACTCTAAGAATAAGGATCAATTTCTTAAAATTTTACACTCATTGAAGAAAAGAAAACAATCTCTCATAATTATCTTAAAAAAGGAAAAACTTAAGTGTCTCCTAAAATTTCACTCTTTTAAAAAGAGATAACAATCACTTAGGATCTCACAATCTTTGAAATATGAAAAACACTAAAATTAATTTTTTAAATAATATACAACTCAACAATGATTTATATCTTTCCATCATGTCAAATTTTAAGCCAACTTAATTTTATCAATTTAGTTTGACTAAAACTATCTCAAAACTCTCCCATAAGAAAAGGCTACTGAGAGCTAGATATTTGCAAGTCATCATATGATCTTGTTCTTTTGAATTAGAATAGTAATACTTGTCATGCTTTTAATAATAAGTAGCTAAGAAACTTGCACTCTTATATCACCATGATCAATTCAAAGGTACATTATAAATGTGAGGCTAATTGATGCAAGAGCATTCAAGAATGGTCTAGTACATGGAGATAATCACGAAGCATTAATATTTGGATTACATAGGCTAAATGTAAGAGACATCACTTTTTATGGGATGAAAGAGAAGGTAGTTGGGTTTGGACTAAATATGCACCCCAGATCTCCTGTCCAAGTTGCCCTGTCTAAGGGCAACATCCACCATCCACTTTGTGGTTGGACAGGGCAACTTAGACAGGTGATCGTTGCCCCTAAATATGAGCTACATACTTATTATGACCAAAATTTAGGAAATTTTATTTTATTTTCATATTTTTCTATTATTATAATTTTAGGAAGGATAATAATTAAGAAAAGGAATGGAAAGTAGGTTTGTTTGTCACTAAAGTACTATTCTTTGTTTCCTAGTCAAATTAAGTATTTTTTTTCTTTCTTTCCTAGTCAAATTAGGCATATTTGTTTTCTAGTTAAATTAAGCATATTTGCTAGATTATTTTTAGTAGAATTTTAGTTTCATTTTCCTATTCAAAAACAATGAAGCTTAATACCTCTATAAATAAGGAGCATTGTAATAAATAAAGCAAATTTTAGGCAATAAAATTCAGGTTGAGATTTTTTTTGCAAGTACTTATATGTGTGTTTTTGTTTCTTATACTTCGAGGTTAGAAATGACCATTGGGTGAATCTATTTGGTCCTATGGCTTTAGAAGGGTTGAACTCAAGTTATTTTCTATCCTTTTTCTTTGTCATTCAACTTTTATAACAAAATTCGATTAATTTTGATTCTAATCAAACAAAACATGTTAAGATTTATTTTTTTGAGTAACCAAACACATTAGGTGGTATCAGAGTTGTGTTTTGAAATTTCCTTAAGCATCAAACAATTTTGGTTTGTAATTTCTTGAATCTAGTTTGTGATTTGTAATATGGACAATGATGAAGCATTAAAGAAGTTAATCAAAGAAGCTATGGCTAGGTAGGTGGCAAAACTGACCAAGTCTCTTGGACAACGTGTGAAATTATCAAAAAAAAAGTATTTAAGAGACTAATGATAATATTAAAGGCATGGTTCATTGAGTTATATAGTATAAGGGAGGAAAAAGTAAAGCCAAGTTTGAAGAGTTGAAGAATTTAAGCAAAAATAGAGTCAATTTTCTTCGAACCCTAAGAACCAATTTTGATGATGATCGTGGACTTAAATTTGAACTTTTAAATTTTGATGGGAGTTTAGAGCCCAAAGATTTCCTTCAGGGGTTGAGGAAAACTAAAAGGATCTTCAAGTACAAAGGATTTGACGACAAGAAGAAGGTCAAGGTGCCAATTATCAAACTCTCTAAGTTTATAGGTATTTGGTTTGAGAATCTCAAGGCTATCATCATCATCATCACCCAGTCCCAAATCCCATAGTGAAACGGAGTCTGGGGAGGTCCGATAGTACGCAACCTTACCCCTACATAGTAGAAAGATTGTTTCCGGTGGACTCACATGTAAATGAAACAATATAAGAATGATGCAGGTTACAGAAACAATTCAGTAAAAATGAATATACAAATAATAGAGAATGTCGTAAGGAGGCCAAAACTGCAATAACCTAATATTACGAAACACAAATAATAATAAGAATAAGAATAAGAATAATAAAGAAAAACTAAAACTATTAGGAGACTCAATACAAGGATAAAAATAGTAAAATAATAACAATAGCAATAAATAGTATAAGGAGAAACCAGGCTTATGGGAAATAATTAAGAAACATATAAGGTAGAAGTTCCTTTCCCAAAAATATAAGTGAGTAAACACTTATAACTAAATCAGAATGCATAAGGGAGATGAATTAAAGACAACATTTAAAACCATGTATGAGTTGTACGAGTGGTTAGTCATGCCTTTTGGGCTAACCAATGCACCAAGTACTTTCATGCATCTTATAAACAAGGTATTATATCCTTTTCTTGGAAAATTTATCGTTGTTTATCTAGATGACATTCTCATGTATTATAGAAGTGATATGGAATATTTAGTGACAGACCCCTCTCCTAAAACAACTACACAGCCTGCCTAGCACCCCTCTCCTAAAACAAATTTATCGTTGTTTATCCAGTTGGAAAGTTCCGGTAAAGCTAAGCCTATTTTTCTTTTAACGAAAAACGTTAACTCGACATTAAGAAATATAAACAGTGGAATTTTTTTCAAATTAGTTTATTAAAAATTTCGGTAGTATAACGTCTACATTTTTTACAATTCCAAAATTTCCAAAGTCCCTGAAAATGTTTAAAACACTTCTGTATTCACACCAAATTCTTCGCTAAAAATTTTGGACTTCAATTCGACGCACTAGTAACCTCAAACAATCCAATTAATAAATTTTAAAAAAGATAAAAATATTCATGCATTAATTTTAAAACATTTACATTCATGCATTCTTTACACAAAATTACATTTAAAACATATTTATAGATATGCAATAGTTCCTAAAATGTAATTACAAGGCAAAAATGTCTACACAACAGTATGTGACAAAGCTAACTACTCTTGAGGAGTCCCTACTGCTGAAGCCCCTGAACATGCACCTGGGAGGTTTTATTTTAAAAACAAAAATGAGAGTGTGAGCTAAACGAGCTGAGTGAGTGTTAGATTTTCTATTCAAATCATATTTAATAATTTAAACCTCCCTAAAACAATTTCATTTCATTTCGTATAACACAATTTCAATTTTTTTGAAATACTATTTTGAAATGCTTTGTCAAAATTAAACTCATAATATAAAACTTTTCATTTTCCATTTTCCTTAAACAATAAACAGTGGTGATAATAAGTTTTTTGAAAACTTTTATACTGAAAATAAGCCAACTAAAATTGGTATGATACGATGCTCTAGGTATACAGTCATGGAGTCGGTTTTGCATTGTTTGTCCGTGACTAGTTAACTACTAGTTATGGAGCTAGTTCTACATTGCTTACTTGCAATAGGTTAACTACTATAAATCGGTAGTTACGGAGCTGGTTTTACATCACTTACCCGTAATAATTTTGACTAGCACTATATATACCTAATATATGCAGAGGGTGACTCATTGTACTATTAACAGACACAATACCACCCACTGTTAGTAACTGACGCCCCTCAAACACTACCATGCAAATTTTAGGATACTTCAACCAATAAATCTGTAATTACCATTAAGGCGTATCATAGGCTAAAAATTTATTTTTCTTAGTACCTTAACTTTTGGCATAGAATTTAAACCACTTAGTAAATAAAAACAACTTATACATTTACAAATCATATTATTTTCGAAATCAATTATGGGAGGATTTTATATTAATAAAAATACTAATAAAATTCATAATCTTACAATTTAATGTATAATTTAAAATCAAATGTTATCAATTCTTTTACAAAGAATTTATTCATATAAAACAATTAAAATACACTCACAAATTTATCACCAAGCACACTCACGCGATGTGTACCTCTCCTTTACTTACACAAATCTCATTTCGCTTAGACATTTATTTCCAAATTTGGAAGTAAGGCATTTAAACTATATTTTCAGTTTAACCGAATTCGAGATTAGTGTTTAATCGTATAACAATACACTAATCGTATTTCTGCTCTAATTTCCATAAGTTAATCTATTGTTCTCCGTTTCAAAATCTAACTTTGATAGTTACTTAAATGTCATCTTTTACCCATTCTAACTCATCAATTTCTTCAAAACACTCACCTAATTAATTCACCATATGGTCAAATATGTAATTTTATTAATGCTAACTTTTTTCATTTGATTTTTCACAATAACAACCTTAAAATTTTAGCTTATTTACACCTTAACCATAATCAAACTTCAACAACTCACACCAACAACTACATTTTCTCTTAAGGCCGAGTTGCCCTCACCACACACACATATATTATCATTTCATTTTCTTTTCAATTTTTCAACACAATTCACCTAACATTCATGTCAAGCATCATCCAAACACATCAAACTAAAAATTACAAATTTTCTCCAACAATTTTCTAGCTTGGCCGAATTGATGCACGTCAATTATCCTTCCATTTTCTTAACATATCATATAATAAATACATGTTTTAAAACCTATAACATTATTCAATTCACATAATATCATCCCCAACCATTTAACAAAAAAAATCCTCAAACTTACATAAATTTCACCTGGTCCAAATTCATCATCTAAGCTACCAATCAATTTAATTTTTATTTTCAACAAACTAATTAGCTTCCTATATATATGAATTGAATTCCAAACACATAAAATGAAATCAAACCAATTTTTAATCACAAAACCCTAACCTTGACCAATTCTTTCAAGCTTGGTCTCTTGGTTTATTTTCTTGTTTTCAACTCTTAAATGTTTTCAAACTTATTATCTACTCTATGACAAGTTAGAAAACCACCATTGATTATAAATAAATATATCCCACTAAAAATCCTACAAACTAGTAGCTTAAGCTAGGAAAACTTACCATTTTTTCTTTCAATCTCTTGGATAGTTGATAAGCACTTAGACTTGATCAAAAATTTTCTAAATCACACTCAAAATCTATTAAAAATGGATGCCCTCTTCTTCCTCTTCTACTTGGCAGAATTCCACCTTAGCTTCTCTTCTTCCCTTTTTTTTTCCACTCTCACGGTCATTCTCACGGTTAACACACCAAATGAAGCCAGTCATGACTAATTTTTTATTTTATACTCATTTAGTGCATTACACATGTTATTTTCTCATTGGTCATCTAGTGACTCATCGCCATTTAATTAATGATTCTTAACCCTTAAGAAATTTTCTAATTGGTCAATAAGTGTGATTCATTAATCCACTAATACCATTTTGTACAAAAAGATCAAATTGTCCTTTAATGATTAATTCACCAACTAATTGAATTAAATTATGAAAAAAATTTCACAACTGTGTTATCATCAAATTGACCATGACATACTCAAATTAGGGTCAATACTTATTAATTAAATGCTTTAAAAAAATTCATATGGGTTTAAAATTATCAATACCCATTATTTTCTAAAAAGGACATTTTAATCCTACACTTTCGGAACTCCTGAAATCCGTCCAGTCGGACTTATTTTCAATCATTTTTAGTATAATTAGGCTATAATACCTATTCTGGATATTTTCAATTCTTTCGAGGTTAGGTCCCCAAAATCACTATTCAAGCAGAAATATTATTCACCTGAATTCATTATTCATCTAAAAATATTATTTACCAAAAATAAAAATTTATATTCAAATGAAAGGAAAATTTCAGGGTTTTACATTTAGAGTATTTGAAATTTCTATTTGAAACTTTGAGAGAGTACAAGTTGTTCGGGAAAGTGGAGAAGTGTACATCCATGAACAAATTGTGTGTTCCCAGGTGTTCGTTTGTGAGTTATTGGTTAGGGAAGCACACGAAGGAGGATTGACAGTCATTTTGGCATTCACTAAACTTTAAAAGTGCTTCAAGAATACTTCTATTGGTCTCACATACAAGTTGATGTTCAAGATCTTGTTAATCAATGTAGGTAGTGTCAATGAGCTAAGAGCACATTTCATTAAGGTTTATATATGCGTTTGTCCATACCTCTAAGACCTTGGGAAAACATGAGCATGGACTTCGTCATAGGGCTACCTTGTACGTAATAAGGAAAAGATGCAATCATAGTAGTAGTATATCGATTATTCAAGATGGCATACTTTGTTCCTTATCACAAGACGGATGATGCTTCATATATAGCTAATTTGTACTTCAAGGAGATCGTTCATTTATATGGGGTGCCTAAGTCAGTTGTATCAGATCAGGACTCGAAGTTCTTAAGTCACTTTTGGCATTCTCTATGGAGATTGCCAGGAACAAAGCTCTTGTTTTGTACATCGCATCATCCACAGATCGACGACCAAATTGAAGTTACAAACAAAACTTTATATGATTTGTTGCTTGGGTTACTGAATAGGACAACCAAAGATTAGGATCTCAAACTTACAGAGTTTACCTACAACAAGTTGCCTTTGCATGTAATGGGGAAGTCACCGTTTAAAGTGGTGTATGAAGTTACTCCATACATTCCCATTGATTTTACCTCTTCCAAGGGATAAATTGTTGAACTTTGATGCTAAGAAATATGTTAAAGAGATGGCAAAGCTCCATAACTAAATTCAAGCTAAAATAGACAAGGCAGATGAGTAATAAAAAGCAAGAGCAAATAAGTTCTGCAAACAACCTTCATTTGAACCAGGTGATCTTGTTTGGCTCCATTTTTGAAAAGATCCAGCAAAAGGAAAAAGAAACTAATGCCTAGAGCTGAAGATCCATTCAAGGTGCTCAAGAAAATTGGAGAAATTACTTACAAACTAGGGTTGCCTAATATGGAGTTTCAACTACATTTAACGTTGGTGACCTTTTTCCCTATCTTAAGGATGACAAACTTAAAGAGTCGAGGGCAACTTCTTTTGAAGAAAGAGAGAATGATGCGAGAGTATCAAAGAATGATCTAGTACATAGAGATACTTACGAAACATTAATACTTGAATTACATGGGCTAAATGCAAGGGACATTACTTTTCATAGGTTGAACGAAAAGGTTGTTAAGTTTAGACTAAATATAAGCTACATGCTTATTATGACTAAATTTGAAAAAGTTTTATTTTATTGTCATTTTTTGTTATTATAATTTTAGGAAAAATAATAATTAAAAAAAGGGTTTAAAAGTCAATTTAGTTACCACTAAGTATTATTCTTTATTTCCTAATCAAATTAAGCAGATTTGTTTTCCTTTTTATGGTCAAATTAAGCATTTTTTTTCTTTATTTCCTAGTCAAATTAAATACATTTATTAGTTAATTTTTGGTAAGATTTTAATTTCCTTTTCCTATTCAAAAACAAGGGAGCTCAAGACCTTTATAAATAGGGAGCATTATAATGAATAAAGCTAAGTGAAAATTTTCTCCCGAACACCTGTATATGTGCTTTAATTTCTAGCCTTGTGAAGTTAAGACCGACCCTTTGACTGAATCTCTTTGATGTTGGGGCTTTAGAGGGACTAAGCTCAAATTCATTTCCATCTTTCTGCTCTTTCATTCAACTCATAACAAAATTTGATTAAGTTTAGTTCTAAACAAACAAAACATCTTTAGATTTATTTTGTTGAGTAACTAAACGCATCAGCTATCATTGATATAATATCTTTTAAGTTTTCACATAATAGGATCACATTGTTATATGACTTCTTCACAAGGTGAATGTAAACTGTGCAAGAAAGCAATTCACACTGGTTTCAAATTGGCGACGTTAAAAAACTGGCCCTGGTAGAGATTTTTCATCTGGAAGCAGTAGTAATTCCCGGATGCCTTCACAGACCTACACCCAGCCAATTAGTTGTTTTCAGAACTTTAGAAAGAAACCAACCAATGCTGCCTCACATTGGAGAAAGACTTGGACAGAAAAGTGCTATCGCACGTGTGTGTCTGTGTGTTTAAAAATACAAATAGGTAACATATGAATGTATAAACACTCTTGGTTCACATTCAACAAAAGGGCAGGACAATCAGAGATTGTCACTAAGAGAAATGAGAGATGTGGAGTGTTTTAAGAGTATGGCAACGAAGATCCTCACTAAAGATACACTGACCAGCTTAATCTGAGCTTTAATATGAGCAACTTGCTGGGTATATTCTTCTATCTGCCTGCAAAATGCACTTCAGACACTCGTTAGACATTAAACTCTGATAGAAAACAAAGTTCTGACCATAGCAAGTAGGGATCTCAACAGGTTGGGTATATTAATATTAATACCCATACTCATCCTCAAAAATCATATCCATACCCGTACTCATATAACCTGATACAAAAATTTACCGAGCTATGAAGAGATATATATGGAAAAGGAGAAAAGCAATACCTAGATAGCCTTTCCTCCCTCAATGGTATGAACTTCAAAGCTTCAGACCATGTAAACTCCACATAAAATCCCAGTCCAACGTCAACAAAGATGTGTTGTGTATTTGGCCTGCAAACATAAAGGATAATAGCCAACCCCACAAAAAATGGTAAAAGGACACAAGACGAGAGAAAGTAGATGGACTTGAGACCAGGTAAAAAGTAATCCACCATTGATAGAAAGCAAAGCACTTTAAGATAATGACGACTTACACATCAGCTTGCATATATACTTCGGAGCCAAGGTTGACCAATGTCCTGAGACTGGTCACACTATTTTTCTCTAGATTCTCTATGTTCCCTCGCAGCTCTGAGCTAGAAGTTATTAGTCAAGTAAAACATGGCCACAAGCTAGAAGCTCAAAACATGCAGATATCAACTAAAGGAATTTTTAGGACATAGAGAAGTACCGGAATATTGAACCAGAATAATGGAAACAGAAAAGAGATGTTCGTCTGAGATACCACAACTCTTGGTTTTCTTTAGAACTTTCAATGTCTGGGACTATTTCTATGCCAAGCCAATATATTTTGGGATGTGAAGAATTCTTTCCATAATTTGCACATTACAGATTAAGCAGAAAGTAATCAGCCAAAAAGGCCATTATCTATAAAGTAATCCACAAGGGAACATCTGTTAAAGAGAAGGGAAACGAAGTTGATATCAGATCTCCAGCAACCTGATAATAAGAAAAGGATACAATATCTTTTGTTTTTCAAAGACCTTATCCCTGCAAATTACACGCCCAGGGCAAAAACAAGAAGAAAAAGGAACAGCAATCAAGCATTAAGCTTGCATGAAAAGATAAGTTGTATATTCCAAAAGTCAAATATTAGCGCAGTAAACTAAAGATGTCATATCCTAACTATTTTCTTAGCGTCTTTAGCTTGAATTTTTAAGATCAAATTGAGGAAGGAGAAAACTGATTCTGGTGCAACTAATATTGTGATTTATGGCAAGAAAATTTTATTACATATATAAAAGACTTATAAAATTGGTTTTGTACTATCAGCCCAATCATGCTTGTTAACTTATAAAGTTCTTGGGATCTACAAACCATCTTCAACCATAAATTTTTCCTTTCACAGAAAATAGCAACGGGAGGCAAGAAAGCATTCACGCCTAACAGTTTATACATCCAGTAGTTATCCAAGCCGCCAAAACAAGAGAACCACATCAGAAAACGTAAGTATTCCAGAGTCCAGACATAAGCAAGCACAGACTGAATGTTTATTCTTCTAACAGGACAGCACTGGACTAAATACGGACTATCCCAAGAGGCATATGGAACAGAACAAAGGACTTACAAAAGCAGAAAACCACTTGCAGTAAAATGCTAAAGAATACATGTTAAAGGAACGTATCATGAAAGCTGAGACCTTTAGTCCAAACCAACTGACGGACTTCTCAAAGGTGAAAAAATAATAAGGCCAGGTGAAGAACAGAGAAAAGGCAATACCTTTCAGCTACAGCGCGGACAAGGTCAGGTTTCAACCGGCACTCCAAGAATTCCTCGTATTTCTGTACTTTTTCATCTGAAGAGAGACCCATTTGCAGCTAACTCCAGCAAAGAAACAGATAAACCAAAATTTGACTTACCTTACAAGAAGAAAAGCAAGGAAACTTTTCAGTTAAGCATTTCGTCGAACAACATGACTACAACTCTAGACGCCTTCTACGCATCATCAGCCAATAATGCGTGTATGAGTTTCGCAGTGTGAGTGACAAAGAACTTATCCAAGAAGGTGTATCGTACGTACCAAGTTCGTTGAAACTGATTGTTCGTCGCCGAGCGAAATAAAGAGGTCTAGATATGTACAAAGCCACGCAGCGGTGTTTAATTTGCTCACTTGAAATTGAGCCTTAAAAAGAGTTTAAAAAAAAAAAAAAGGAGTGCTTGTGATGTTACGAGGGAGGGCCGTTTTGCCGTTTAGTGGTTAGAGAGACAGAGATGGGCAGGAGATCAACAGATCAGATTTGAAGGAGATCAACAGATCAGATTTGAGTTGCCCAGAACTTAGGTCATTTAGGGCCTTAAGTTGGATCCCGTGGTTAGGCTGCTTAGGCCCGACAAATAATAGCAAAATAATATTGTTCTGACATTTTAGTTTAAAAATAAAATACTCGGGATCAACTTGAGCAGACCTAATCTATTGTCATTGTGGTTTCAGTTGGAATAACGGTAATATGTCAGGTAAGTATATTGTGCTAAGAGTCAAGTTTGGGTAGTTAACATTGAAGATAAATTAAAGAAAATAAAAATTAAATGCTTTGAATATGTTAAAAGAAGATATTTAATATTCTATTGAAAAGATACAAGAAAATTGTAATAAAATGAGAGAAAGATCAAAAAAAAAAGAAAATGATGGAGTATGATATGATTTTATTAAAGAAAAGATATAAAAATTTGAAGAAAATGATCATATATGATATGACTCTATTAAATCTTATTGAAAATTTTGATTCTTGATAGAAAACTTTCATAGACTAGGATACCAGTAGATGATCTTATATAAAAAGATTTTTCTCTTTTCTTAAAAAGTATTTTTATAAATCTTTTAAATATTTTTCTATTTTGTATTTAGCTTAAATGCTTTTGTGCGTAGTATTTGCTTTTCTTCGATTTTTGTATTTTATATTTAACTTAAATGCTTTTGTTTGTACTATTTGCTTTATTAGTTATTTTATTTATTTATGTTTTATTTTATTTTTAAGTTTTTGATTTATTTATTAGTTTTTCTCCATGTTATTTATTTTAAAATTTTAATTATATTTTTATTTTTTATATTTATTTTTAACTTTTACGTTTATTTATGTTTTGTTTATGTATTTAACTATCTTTTTTCAAAACTTTTCATATGAATATATTAAAAAACAGTTTGTTTACTAGTTAGAAATAAAGGCGTGTATTTCTAGACTTTCTGTTGTTAATAGGTAATAACATATGCATAAGGAAATGACCAAGTCACTACTTTAATTTCATTTTAGAACTTCAAGCGTCAGATGCCCTAATTCTACTTAGGAGTGAATATGCTAATTTTAACCAAATCATTGAAGCAAATCTAAATTAATAAAATTTTAAATAGATAAAATAATTTAAATTTATAATTAAGACAATCAAATATTTGATAATATTTTTAATTCTAGATGCATCCAAACAAAAAAATTGATATTGATAATATTCATTTTATCTTAATTTTTAGTTTTTAAAATTTATTACTTTTATTTTAGTTTTTAGCAAATTAAATTTTATTTAATGAGCATTAAGAGTACTATTATTTAAAAGAATTCCTTATTTCAAATGATTTACTTCATTTCTGTCTTTGTCTTTCAATAAATGTTATTGAACTTTTTCTTTCATTAAATGTTAGTAAACTTCTTTAGTGTAATATAAAGTATTTTCTCATTCTTATATTTAAACGTTTTCCAGTAATTCTATCAAAATAAAAAAAAAAAAGAATATTGTTAAATAAATATCATAATATTTTTACTTGCTTTAAGTTATCTATTTGATTGAGAAATATTTTATTTATATTTTCTAAAATAATGATAACATAATTAAAATTTGTATCCCTTTTACATATAAATATCTCAATTCTTAAAATACCATTTTATTTATGTAGATTCTCCTTTTATTTATTTATAATGAATTCTCAGATTTTATAAATATAAAACTGATTGAAAATACTAAATCAAATAAAATCTATTTACAATGGTTTAATACGATTTGAATTTTTACACCATTTAATATTATATAGATAATTTGATTTACAAAATCAATAAAAATTAACTCAAAACGTCAAATACTAATCTTTAATTGTAATAATTCATTTTTTTTGAAGAAATAGAACCATTTCATTAATCAAATGAAGAATTGGATGATAACATCTGGAACAACCTCCCAAGAAGCAAGAGGGGAGAATGTAATGGATGCTCTAGTAAGTTGATGAGCAACTCCATTTAAGTTTATTCGAGTCCACCAAACTTGTATATTCGGTATAGACTCAAGAATAAGCAAGCAATCTTTAACAATCAATCCTAGCTTAGAAACATCAAGAGAATGAGAGGACAAAGCAAGAAATAATTGTTGGCAATCTGTAAAAATAAAGCCTTCATTATGAAAGTGAGACTTTGCATGTAATAACTCCTCACGTAAGGCAATTACCTCCGCCACAGTAGCACTTTTAACACCTTTTTGGTAACCAGATATAGCTTTGATAAAACCACCTTCAGGATCTTCAAAGACCACCGCAAAACCTGTGAAATCTTCCTACTGAATTGTTGTGGCATCAACAAATGCCTGCCAATGAGAATTGTCCAGATTAATGATGTCATTTCTAGCACCTTGTTGTTCGTCAATCTGGTGCAAAGAAGCAGCAGCGGGCTTCAACACATTCTAGTCCTGCTAGTTCTGCAGATGAGCAGTCGCCGCTTGAACCAGCTGCTGCACCGTCGTTGTTTTTTAGGATCAACACAGGTCATTTCTGCTCCACCATATGTACCAACAAATCATAGCAAAATAGGCAGCTTTCTTCTTGCTCAAGGATAAAAAAAATCTGCAAAAATATATCAACAAAAGAAGAGTTCAAAGGTGGCACATCCAAACCAGTAACTCTCCAAACTTCCATTGCATAAGGACAATATAAAGGAATAAATGGTCCACAGTTTCTTGCATAGGGCAAAATAAGCAATTCTCATCAACTTCAACATTCCAGCTTCTTAGATTCATTTTCATTGGTATCACATTTTTGGTCGTTCGCCACATGAAATCACAAACCTTGAGTGAAACTTCAAGCTTCCATATTTTGCACCATACTTCTCTATTTGGGTTCGGGTTATTAACCATGGATGAACTCCAGCTAACATTATAGTCGGATTTAACTGTATAATTGCCCCTCTTCTCAAAATGTCATAGCATTGAATCTTCCACACTATGAACACTAAGTGGTATAGTGAGAATAGCACGAACGTCACTAGCGAAAAAATATTCCATAAGTAACCCAATATTCCACTTTTTACCACCATTTTCCAGGAAGTCACATACCTCCAAAATCTATTCACAAACATATGCCCATCTTCCACAACAAAACTACCTTGCTTAGGAATCCAAGGATCCAAACCCACAAGAATACTCCTACCATTGCCTACTCTCCATCGAGACCCCAATCGCAACAAATCAATCGAAGCATGGATACTAGACCAAACAAAGCTCAAATTATTGCCTTTTCGTGCTTTTAGAAAGTCCCCCAATGAAAAATATTTAGCTTTAAACATTCTATAAAACAAAGTATCTTGTTGAGTAAGGAGGCGTCACCCTTGTTTACCCAACATAGCCAAATTGAAATGTCGAAGTCTCAAAAACCTATCCCACCTTCACACTTCGGAGCACTCATATGATCCCAAGCAATCCAATTGATACACTTGTTGACTTCTTTCTTACCATTCCACCAAAAATGATTCATAATAACCTGTAGTTCTTGACATAGAGAGAGTGGTAATAAAAACACAGACATGCAATAGTAAGGAATGGCTTGCGCCACAAATTTTAGAAGGACCTCCCTACCTACCCTAGATAAGAATCGGTTATTCTATGAATTAATTCTTTTCCACAGCTTATCTTTAATGTAACTGAAAATCTGCTTTTATTACGTCTGATAAGCAATGGGAGCCCTAAATACTTACCACCCTCCATTGGACTATGAACTCCAAGAATACTTGAAATGGCAGCTCTTGTATCATCCTTCACAACGGGCTAAAAATAATCCCTGATTTCTGTAAGTTCACAGATTGCCCAGAAGTTTTTTCATAATCAAAAAGAATATTGCTAACGACCGTAGCTTTATTAGAATTAGCCTCAAAAAAGAAAATGGAGTCGTCCGCGAATAGTGAGTAAGATACTTTTGGACACCCTCTGCCAACCTGACAACTATGTAACACACCTTTAGATTCCGCCTTCCTAAATAAAGCAATAAGGCCTTCGGCATATATAAGAAATAGGTAAGAAGAGATAGGATCCCCTTGATGAAGACCTCGACTTGGTGTAATAGGCCCAACAAGATTACCATTAAGATTCACCATATAGCTCACTTCAGAGAAGCACATATTCATCCAATTAACCCATACAGGAGGAAAACCCAAAGACACATGCATAGCCTTCAAGTAATCCCAATTAACCCGGTCATAAGCCTTGCTGATGTCGATTTTTAGTGCACAATAACCTAATTCCCCATACCTCCTATTCTTCAATCTATGCAAAGTCTCAAATGCCACAGATACATTATTCGTAATTCACCGATTAGGCACAAACGCAGATTGTGTATCAGAAATAACATGCGGCAGAATCTGTTTAAGTCTATTTGCTAAGACTTTTAACACAATCTTTTAAATCACATTACAGAGAGCTATAGGTCTAAAATCTTTAATATCATCAGGAGCAGTAGTTTTTGGAATCAAAGTAATAATAGTAACAGTAAGTAAGCTTGGAAAGGTACCTTGAGAGAGCCAGAACACCCCACTTTTGAAAATTTAGTCTCCCAAGATGTGCCAATATTTTTGTAAGAAAGCCAAATTTATGTCGTCTGGACCCGGGGCCTTATCAGGATGCATGCTGAACAAAGCATACTTAAACTCTTCTTTCTGAAACAGCTTTAAGAAAAATTGTGAATCTTCCTCTGTCACCCTTTTTTCCACAATCTCTGTAATGCTAGAAAAATCAGCTTCTCCCTCTTCTAAAAAAAAGCTTCCAAAAGTAGCTCTGAACAATAGACCCCATCTCTACAGATTCGGAGACAACTACCCCATCTTCATTACGCAAGCCTTTAACACGATTATGTGCTCTTCTCCCTTTAATTTGTTTATGGAAAATTTTCGTATTTCGATCACCATCCCTATACCAGAATAATTTCGCTTGTTGCTTCCTACGAGTTTCTTCTACTAAAAGATCCTTTCGTCTTATGGAATTCGAATTATCACATAGCTCCTTCTCCAATTCCAGTTGCCTACTCACAATGTTTCTGTGTTTCTAGAATTCTCTGTTTCTATTTCTACCCCAACTTCGAACCGCATCAATTAATTGGTCTCGACGTTCTATAAAATCAGCAATACTCGACGATTCCCAACAATTCTTCACCGTAACTTCCAATTCACTTTCCAATAACTAAGAGTTATCAATTCTAAAAGGACGATCCACTAGCTCAAGTTCATTCAGACAGAGCTCAACTGTAATTGCATAATGTCAGAAACTGGTAGCACAGAGCTCAACTGTAATTGCATAATGTCAGAAACTGGTAGCACAGTAGAAAAAGAAAAAGCATTCGGAAAAAGGGAACTCCAATCAGAATTAGACATAACACGATCCAATTTTTCTTTGAGGCAATCACCATTACGGATAGTACCTTCCTAAGTGAAAAGAAAACCCGTAGAATTTAGATCAAACAAACCAACATCATGAAGAGCTTCTCTAAACCCATTAATAAGATAATCTGCTCTTAGAGGACCTCCCTGCTTCTCATTATTAGTGGCAATATCATTAAAATCTCCTATGCACAACCAAGGAAGACTGTCACGAGCTGCAAAAGCATGAAGTAAATTCCACGAAGACTGTCTCCTATTACTTTTAGGAAATCCATAAAAATCAGTGTATCTCTAAGCCTTGACTTCAAACACAATCCGACATTCAATGTAATTATTAGAAAAAGAAGTTACAGTAAGGTCAACATTAGACTTCTATAACAGACATAACCACCTCCCATTCCCACTCTATCAACACAAAAACAGGAATCCAACCAAATTAAATTCTTGACTTCATCCAACCTACTACCATGCATACGTGTTTCAATCAAAAAAATAACATCAGGCCAAAAACTCATCGATAAATCTTTAAGCGCTCTTACTTCCCGGAGGTTACCAATGCCCCAGCAGTTCCAACTCACCAGCCTCATTGCTTTCGGCCATCGTGCTTCGCAGGATTGACAGTTGTCTTGTGAACTGAAATGGAAACTTCAAATTGAGAACCAACTGTCGAATTAGCATTCTTAGAAATGGCAGAAGGTGGCTGCGTTTCTCATTCCTTGGTCTCTTCTTACCATCATCTGTAGGGACCATTCTTTCCTCTTCAAGATCACCAATACTCATCCGGCCCATAGAATTTGTTTCCATCTGGCCCAACTCTGATTCCTCATCATTCAAATTTGAATTTGCCCCAAAATAAGTAATTCCTAAAAAACTGGGATTTTAAAGCTCCTATTTTCATGTTATTTTCCCGAATATCTCTTTCCA
The DNA here is from genome assembly GCA_026413385.1 of Erythroxylum gracilipes. Taxonomy (NCBI): domain Eukaryota; kingdom Viridiplantae; phylum Streptophyta; class Magnoliopsida; order Malpighiales; family Erythroxylaceae; genus Erythroxylum; species Erythroxylum gracilipes. The sequence goes on from JANZLC010000003.1 coordinate 13,726,061, forward strand.
CAGTTAACGCCCTAGAATCATGGTTTCCTTCCTTGCGCAACCATTGACTTGCTGGACAATCAGACCGTCGTGCCGGAGCTCGAAGCTGTTCATCCCACCCAAAGTTCAATTCTTCCAGCTTCTTATGGAGGCCTAACTCATAGTAGGAGTCCGTGTGGCCCAAGATACCACACAAAAAGCAGTAAACAAATAATTTTTCGTAACTAAAGAGTGCATAGAACACATCTCCATTGGCATCAACAAGTTTCTTCTTTCTCTTAAGAGGCTAACGGACGTCTAACCAAACTCTAACCCTCATTAGGCTATCATTGAACATTGTGGACGATTTAGCATCATAGGCAATAAACTGACCAACAAAATTTCCCAGCGACTTGGCAACCTCTTCTCGCATGAAACCAGGTCTTAAATCTGCAACTAATAGCCAAACATCACCATGCAGCAAAGGTATCTGTAGCGGGTCTTCTCCTCTCTCAATGGTATTCCAAACAAGTAAGTGGCGATTAAACAACTATGGTGAACCTTCCATAGCCCTCTCCATATCAACTTTATTATAGAACCGAAATAAAAACGTTTTGCTCCTAGATCAAAAATCGTTATACCCCCTAAAGGATGCCAGAGGTTTGCAAAAACATATTTCATGGATTGAAAGTTGATGCTGATGTACGTGAAAAACAGGCCTACAATACAATAATCATAACCTAGTTGCGGATTGGCTGGTGCAATATCAAAAACCAGGGCTTCATCTTCATCGTTTTCACTAGGATTAGGATTGGGGTTAGGTATAGGTGGGTGATTTGGATCTATTATTGTTTAGGGTTTAACGAAAAAATTGAACAATGAAAGAACATGCCATAGAGAGCATACGAAAAAACTTTTTAACAATGAGTTTTCGAATAATTCATTTGCTTAGTTTAAATATTAATATCAAATATAGAGTCAATGTTATGGTATATGCCTAATATTTATTGAGAAAAATGATTTATTTTTCAATAGAAGTTAACTAATATTGTGAATACTTATTTTTGTCTTATAAATTTTATTTTTTATTTTAAAAAAAGTTTTGATTAGGAAACATTTAAAATGCATTAAGTCATAAATACTTATTAAAATTTTGATTAGGAAACATTTAAAATGCATTAAGTCATAAATACTTATTAAAAATCTGCATTTTAATGATAATTGTCAAATTTTTATAATGAGTAATATTAAATAAAAATAAGTATTGATTAATTGTATCAATATTCTTTTTCAAATATCCTTACATACATGTATTATCTTGTGTATGCTTCATCGTATGTGTTTGATGATATATTTGTTTTTAAACATAGATTATATTTTGTAAGACTCACAAAATGAATATCTTACATTACTCTTTGCCAAATGTAAATCAATATTTTTTTTGCCAAATTTATTATTTGATTAACTTTTGTCAAGTTCCTATCTTGGATGAGAAGTGTATTGTATATTTGATCTAAACATAGTATGATGTTATGTAATAAAGAATTTCTAAAATAACAAAACTCCTAGCATTGGACGCAAAAAAAACAACAACCAATATCTAGACCTGTCCATTTTATAAACCTGGATTATGTTGATTAGCCATAGAAACTCATCTACAAGATGAAATATCAATATCTTATAGTAACAAAATGAAGACCCAATATCTGGACATATCCAGAGATAAACATTAATACCCTAACATAATTGGAAATAGTGGCTAACTAAACTTTAGATACGTGGTGGTCGTAATTGGTTAGGTTTGACACAAAAAATGAAACCAGTTGAAGATTGTGTTGTGTCTATAGAAATTCAAAGTTTGCCTATAAAACACATATAAAGCCTAAATAAAAATAACAAGAAGACAATTATCGCCATCACTTCGGAACAAAGAGGTGGATTGTGACTGTTGCATTCACCATCAACATGCCACCTACAATTACTCATGTTGATAGCTACTACTTTCATTGGTTGAAGGAAGTGGTTGGTGGTAGGAAAGGAGATGGCTGAAAAAAAGAAGTTAAGTTTACACATGTATACAATAATGGACCAGAAAAAATGGGCTAAACTAACCAATAAAAATGGGCTAAATGGACCAGGAACACAAGGGCAATGATTTTTTAGTGACTTTAGGCTACGAATCTTGATCCAAACGATAAAATTTAAACATGCCAACGAAGACAAACCATAGACAAAGTTTTTGGTCTATTGGGCTATAAAACAATAATAGATTATTGAGTTAAAATGTTTTCTAAATTTGGGCTTGTAATGTGTGTATATATATACTGTGAAGAATCTTGAGTTAAAAAGACTAAAGGAAGATAAGTAGGAACCTATTTATAAAATGAGAAACGGTTGATTTGTAAATAAAAGAAGGATGAGAGTTATTCTTGAAAGGATAAGAATTTACTTTTAAATAGTTAAGTTAAGATTAGTATTAGTGAACCTTTGGTGACAAAACGGGTTTTAAATCACCCCACTTTATCCTAAGAGTTCTTTTTGGTCTTGTAAATCCATTTACAATTGATAGGATTACTATTATGAGGCAAATATACAAGCTCTCATACCTTTTTATGATTTATGGATTGCTTCTCATCCTCAATTGAATCCCACCACAAATCTGCATTAGGTCTAGAAACAACTTCTGTAAAAGTTACTGAATCTATTATATGCCTAATATCATTGTCTTATTCACCTAAATAGACTATGTAATTAGATGAAATAGCACACCTTCTCTGTAGCACCCCACTCCCGCAAGACCCGAACCCAACATCGATGGGTGATATCTGAGTCCGTGTCTCACGAGGGTGGCATGCTAGAACACTCCAATACAGTCAAAAACTCATTATAAATTTTTTTTTTGAATATAATCATATGCACGGAAATCAGTGGACAATTTGAGCCCCCTTTAATTTGTAAACATTTTCAGTCATAACAATACACTCAACAGTATTTAGAATAACCATTTAATGTACACAAACCATAACCAAATTGGGCCCAATTTTATCCATAAATATTTCAGTAAACATATTACAATCACTAGAATTTTACTAGCCCGTTTGGGGCCCAATATAACTACAAAACACTATTTTTCAGAAATTGCGGAATACATAATTGTATAAAAGTAGGGTAACACTAATGCAAACGTAGACTGATCCCGACCTCTATCTCTGACTTGCAGGCGGTAGGCATACTCCCGTTTGTTTAACGGGGTGCTCTTCAAAGCCTGTAAAATAATTGCAAATTTTGGGTGAGTTTTGCGAACTCAGTGAGGAACCATCGTCGATGGTTCACCCAATTCATGCAACACTCAAGCAATTTACAATTATTTCACAACTGCACATTCAGAAGTACCATGTGATTGCACTCAAGCAAATCGCAGTTATTACACAATTGCACATTCAGAAGTACCACATAGCATAAGGCCTTTTTGCCTTTCACCTAATCAAAATATTCAATCAAATATGTATGCAATATGTATGTGACACTTTTTCCATTTATTACGGTGTTATGACCGAGCGCCTGAACTGTCCCAATATGGGCGCATTAGTCGGTGAGCCTGTGGCTTTGAATCACTATAGGCTCAAGGCCATAATACGTTGATCTTTTAGCTCTCGGTAGCTGCTCCAGTTACAACTGTCATTATCTGATCATGCATTCATGTATGAAATGCATATGTCCCAATTTAACAGTAAATGTGTCACAATTAATTCACATGTCACAATTAAGCAGTAACTGTATCACAATCAATTCACGTGTCACAATTTATCATATCAAAAGCAAGTAATTCACAGATTCATAAACAGATAACACTTCTATGTCATAGCTCCCAATACATCGGACCTTCTATCCGGAATCTATAGTCATAACTAATCACAAAACCCACCATTATTCACCACAGTAGACATATAATAATCGAGAGAACCATCTAGGTTACTCACCAATAGCTTCTGAGCTAATGCCTAGAATTCTTGGCAACGTCTATGGATCGACATTCTAAATGCGCCTCTATAATGGTCAAAATATATAAACATTACCAAATGTACAATCAGAAATATTTAATAATGCACATGTAGTAATTAAAATGTGTACAATGCATGTTCGTGACATTCCCGACAGTATTTCCAAAATTCTCATCACAAAAATATTCCCCTAGGTCTTAGAAAATCATAGACACTAAAATCACTCAATTTGGACCTCTATAGGTCCAGATATCGATAAAACATGGACCAGAAAAAATAATTACCCGGTCCCCTCACTTTGACCTAACCAATTCACGTCAATTTTACCTCTAAAAATTCCTAAGTTTACAAAGAAATAAAATTAAATATTTCACAAATCCAATGCCTTGAGAATCAGGTCAATCGGATGTCGAACGGAAAAGTTATACGCAAAAGAGTAGAGAGAGGTCAGTTCAGGGAAATACATGTCTTAGTCGACTAGCAGTGCCGACTGGAAAACTCTAGTCTTTCTTTTTCCGACATTCCAACTTTCACAACTCATAACTTCTTACTCAGAACTCCAAATTGTACAAATTTGGTATTAACTTAAAGATAAAAGAGAGCTCTACAAGTTTCATAAGGACAGAAAAATTTATTTCACCTCTAAGGGTGTCAAAATTGCAATCAAAGTTTCTGCCTAATCTTAATGTTCCAAAATAGTACAGTATTTTCCCAAAGAGCATAACTTCCCATTACCTTTGCCAAAAATTCTTAAGTTTTATATAAAAAGAAAGATCAAAACATGTTCTACAACTTTCATGAACAAGTTAAAGCAAATTCAACTTCTAAATAGGTCCAATTCTCAATCAAAGTTTCTGCCCATATGAGTTACCCTGAACAGTAACACCATCTTCCAAAAATCATAACTCTTTACCAAAATGTCCAAAAATTCCATACCATATAGCAATGAAAAGATCAGAAAACATACTACAATTCTCATGAACGACTTAGAAGCAAATTCTACCTCTAACTAGATCAAAATTTCACATGAATGTTGCTGCCCTGTTTCACATTGTGAAATCAGCATATTACCTAAACCAAATCCAAACTTT
>JANZLC010000003.1:13731210-13744570 GCA_026413385.1 Erythroxylum gracilipes
AGCACTTAAGGTAGAAGAGAAGAGTAGCAAATAAGCTAGAACAAGTGGAGAAGACCAAAGAAGAAGAAGAAGAAGAAGAAGAACCCACAGATGAGAGAAGAACATCTCACAAAACACCTTTCTCACTTTCAAACCTCAAAGTGTCGTGTAAGGTCTCCAAAGTCCAAAGTTAGGATATTTATATAACACTTAAGCATAAGACTAAGTAGGCAAGTGACATGTGTCACTTGCCACTTGTCTTATTTTTAAGGGTTCACTTATTTCCTTTCTAAAACAATTTAATTTCTAGTCCAATTTCTCTCCAAATTTCCAATGGCTCAAAACAATAAATCCTCAAATCGTGTATCTTATTTTCCTGCACCATTGGACAGTCATTTTCAGTACCGAAAATCCAATCAGTCTGCCACTTGACAATTTTTTCGGTCCGAAAATTTTCTCCGAAATTTTCCAGAAAAATTTCTAATTTTTCCCAAAAATATAAAACACATAACAATCCACTCCAATTAAATTTTCAAGCACCAAAAACTACATTTTTCACAACAAAATCACATTTAGGTACATATACTGGGAAATGTCATGGATGCATATACAGTCATTTTCATGTGCAAATTTTACTATTCACGTGTAAGGGTACGTATGAACATTTCAAAACAATTCTAAACAACCTTAACCCTTTTCAAATTACTATTCTACCCTTCCCATCGGGGGTGGGATGTTACATTCTCAATCTAGTGGATCTTCTTAATTGAACTGGTTCAGTAGACTCTTGTACCTCAAAAACCTCACTTTGTACAGGTATGGGTTCTTGTCCCTGTATTGGTATGGTATTGAGACTTGGATCCACTAGTTCTGATTGTGTGGGTGATGGATATGAAGTAACGATAATATCCATCCTTCTATCATCTGATGGATGAGAATGACCACCCTCATCACATACATTATTCTTTAAAAACTTAGCTACTTATGATTCTACCATTCTAGACCCTCCATCTCTACAATAAAATATGTATCTCTTAAAGTGATCAAGATATCCAATAAAATAATACTAAGTGGAACGAGAATGTAACTTGTCTTTATAAGGATTATACAAATATACTTTAACAGGCAACCCCATACACGAATATGAGTGAGGCTAGGTTTCAAATTTTAAAGATATTACACTATAAGAAAATTTTGTTCCAATAGCTTTATAATTTAGAAAAGCAAGCTAAGCAACAAAATTAAATACTTAAGATTAAGAACTAGCTTTAGAAAATAACATTAATTGAAATAACTATAAAGAATGAAACTAAACCTAAACTAAACATTAAATATGAATTTGATAGTAATAAAATATGTTCGTCTAAATGTTAAAGCCCAAGAGAGTAACTCGACACTTAAAGATAAAAAGAAATACAAGCGTTAAAGAGAAAATAAATAATTTATATTGTATAATTATATATACATAAGTGTTGCATGTTGAATCGAAAACAGTCTCTCTATCAGGTAGAATTAAGACTGCATACTACTAGACCTTTCAGATCTTACATTTCAGTAAGACTCCCACTGAGAATTATTGTTGTTGTTATTGTCTTTATACACAAGTGTAATATTTAATTTATGGAGATCCTTTAAATTATATAAAAGTAATGGTTCTATTTTATATTGAATTAGTGTTGGAGTCACTTCAAGGAGTGGCTTGGGAGGAGGTATTAAGGTGAGTCTAACTTTTGCTAGTAATTAAGATCTCGTTTGTCAAATAATTTGTCAATTTTAACAATTTTATAGAAATTTACCAATTATTTCTCATTTTCTCACATCTAGTCTTTTAAAAAATTTAAATTAATACATCATTAACTAATGAACCTCTCACTTTTTGTAATTTAAAACTATATTAACATTTGCACATCTAATATCTCATATTAAGACATTGGTCGGCTTATAGGCCTAAATTTAAATATTTTTAATAGGTTAACTTATAGGTCAGACTTAGACCTAAATTAATCTAAAATTTAATTATTATAAACAAAATGACATTATTTTGTTTATAAAAGTTAGGCTGAATTTAAGAAACTTAAGTACGAACTTAATTAAAAAATATTATTTTAAAATTTTAATTTTAAACAAATTATTTTTTAAAAAATGAGGAAGCTGCCCATTCGCCTCGCCATCCCATAATCATCTCAATTATGTATTTTAAGAGTGTTGAGTAACATCGATGCTGTCAAATAATTTCGTGTACCAATTAAACAAAAACCAAATAAATTTTGACGGAGTAAGATAAAACAGAACTCTCCAGAGACCAAGAGAAACCAATAAAAGTTAAAACTGACGCCATCTCATCCCATCCCGTATGCCGTAACACTCAAAACTTTGGACCCCACCAGCTTATCCAATAAAATGCCTTTCCCTCTTCCTCACTCCCAGTCTCTCTCTTCTTCTCTTCACACCTCCCTCTTTCTATCCCCGCCATGTCTGCCACGTTCCTGCCGGCGTCGCCACCGCCCCTTAATCTCTGTACCATCCTAACCGAAACAAAACGCATACTCAACGCCCATTCCCGCCACTTCCTGGCTCTTTCTGTTCTGTTTCTTCTCCCTCTCTCCTTCTCGCTCACCGTTTACCCTACCCTCCAAAACCTAATCGCCCAATCCTCTCGTCACAACTCCAGAATCCTTCTCTCTCATTCGGCTTCGTTTCACGAACCCCATGTGACGTCCAAACTGATCCTTCTTGCTCTTCTCTTCACTCTCTTCACCCTTGCTCTCTCTCTCCTCGCCGTGGGTTCTATCACCTGCAGTGTTCTACACGGATTCTACGGTAGACCAGTAAAGGTCGCCTCGGCAATCAAATCGGCTTTTCTCTGCTTCATTCCCCTCTTGATCACAGTCCTTTTCGTGGAACTTGTGGTTGTTGGGATCCTTTTGATATCTGGGTTGGTTTTCTTTTCCACGATTAAAGGCTTCGACTTTATGGGGTACCCGATTCAGTTATCGTCGCCAGTTTTTGTTGGTGTTTCTGCAGTTGTGTTGTTTGTATTGGTGGTGGGTTTGGTTTACTTGCAACTGAATTGGGGTCTGGTGGGTGTGATTGTTGTGGTTGAGGGAAGTTGGGGGATTGAGCCATTGAAGCGAAGCAGTTACTTGGTTAAGGGAATGAAAAGAGTGTCTTTGGTTTTGCTATTGTTTTTTGGTTTCTTCGCTGGTGTTCTGTTGTGGGCCGGCTCAGAGATTCTGGAAGTAGCGGGAATTGGAACCAACTATGAGAGGCTTAGTTGGGGTTTAGTCCCGCAAATTGTTGTTGCTTCGACATTACTTACGTTGTTATTTCTATACAATATTGCTTCGTACACTATCTTGTACATGTATTGCAAGGCCGTGCACGGAGAGCTTGCTTTGGAGATTGCAGAAGAGTTCGCCAGGGAATATGTGAGCTTGCCGTTTGACGATGGAAAGGTCCCTCATGTCGTTTCTGTAGCTTATACTTGAACGGTTACCTTCAAGATTCTTGTGTTATATTCGTTGACTTTCTGTTGTACTTTATTGGAAATCAGTTGGTTGTGAATGATAGAAACTTGAGGAGTATGAATGATCTTATCAAACCTCTGTTAAAAGCAGCATCTGCTTATGGCATCCAAAATGACTTAGATTTCTCATTCATACACTGGGTTCACTTCAACTTGTTCTGGTCTGAGAGAAAACATGATGTAAACTGAACTTTTGATATTGCACTATTAGTATTTAGGAACTTGGATGTAGCAACCAAGGGCAGTTTGAAGAAGTGAAAAAAATTCTTCCATGAAATATCTATTTTCAGCAAAGTGTCCGAGGATATTAAAAATCAGTATTTATGAACCAAACAGTAACCTTGTAACTGCAATAGCTAAGGATCACAAAGTTGCTTAAACGTACGAAGTCACAGAAGTCGAGCACAAGTACCTCTTTGAGCTCGAACAATAACAAGAGCCAAATCACTGGCCAAAGTGAAATAGCAGTGACTCCTCGCGCTTTGGCTAAAATTGAAATAATATTCAAACTCCTATCACAATTTGATGACAAAGAAATCTAAAGTTATTTACTCTAAATCAAAGCCTTCTAATGTTTAACCTCACTAGAGGAAGATAATGCTTTTAATCTAAGAACCCCCTCATCCTGATCAGGGCGGAAGATTAAGTTAGTCCAGTTGTTTGATCGTTGGACAATTCTGGAAGGAACCGTGTCACTATCTTCCCCACCAGATGCTTCATACGCATGACTAGTAGACCTTGAAAATGGGATTCCGTTTAGGAAACCAGCTACAGATAGACTTGTAAGCCTCCTTGACTCTTCTGCTCCAGGCAAGGAAATTCGGAATGGGTGAACATCCAGCGATTGTCAGGCCTTGGGAACATTTGAAGTCCACTGCTGCCAAAGCTACTCTCTTTTCAGACCATCAGCGGCTTCTCCTCTAATGACAGGCTGCAGAATTTTGGATTGTTCTCTCGCCTCTGCTGCAGCTTTAGAAATCTCCTCTGCATTTAAGCTGGCCAATGTCCAGGGACTTATCTTAACTGCTGCTGGGTTCTTTTTTTTGGCTTGCTCTTCTCCCATTGTTTTCTTTCCTAATGAACAAAAAGATCCCTTGTCTGAAGGAACAACATCAAACTGGAAGATGTAGAAATCAAAGTTACACAACACTGGGATTGGGAGATATAGAAAACATTTCTAGCAAGCTTATAAAGACCACTTAGTAACATGGCCATAGCAATGAATCAGACAAAAGTACCTGGTCTTGTAGAAACAGGGGTAGTGGTGCACACCAAGCTCCTCGATGGAAAGTGAGCCAAATTAGTATAAAAGGAGGTCGCATTGCTTAAACCAGTAAGAGAACTTGCCAGAGACATCTGGGAACTTTGTTGTACTCCAGCTCCTTGTTCATCTTGCTTCTCCTGTTCCCTTTAGAGTTGTAATATAATCGTATGTACTGATTCCCTATGGCACTTCCATTGTCACTTTATTAGCCCACCATTACAATAACTAATGTAATAACTTCATTATATCAATATGAAAGGGAAAAGGCACAAGCACAACACAGCTGACACATTTCTCATCAGTAACAAACATTAAAACACAAAGAGAAGCATGTAAAAAGAACTTACCCAGAAGCCTAAGATTATTAAAATTTTCATATAATTGCAAGTTAGAAAAAGTAAATGAATTTACCTTTTTTATAAGAAGAATGTGAGAAAAGAAACGTTGGACGAGGGGTAGAGTTGCAACCAAAGTCAAAATGGTACACATAGCCTGCAAGATCGTAAATCCATATTCTATTAGGCTGTCAGATGATGAGTGGTATGAAATGGCAAAACTTTCGATTTGGATTAACCCATAGCCCATCCCCTGCTCCAAGCCTCCGCCCAAAATAAATGAAAAATTCTTTAACAAAGACAAGCAGAGACAATGCCATAAAAAATGTCACTTAAGCATTCACCACCAAAATAACAAATGGAACCAAAAGAGAAACTGCTTCCTAATCTGGAGGATATATCAACGGCAAACTGTTTCCGCTCAAGAAAGCAGAAAATAAGCACAAGGATTCCAGTTGACCATTGTAGAATAAGCTCCAACCTCAAGCCCAAGGTGTACAAACCATGTATATACCTGTCAATATCTAATTAAAATGACACTGACACGAAAATAAATGTTTACCTTGGGTGATCCTAAGTTCTGGCCTTTGGTTCGTGAAAATCTCGTGACATGTTAAGGATGTAAAAGCTGTTTCTCGTCATGGATAGTTGGAAAGATGGGATTTGATGGGTAAACAATGAGTATAAGCAACAAGGAGCACAATCATACACCGATTGAGCAATAGAAGCAAAGGATTCATGGTCGTGTTAGGATCTATCAACTAGGAATTCCAAGAGAGGTATCCCAAAGTTGATAATTGATGAGATTCGCATTGGAGGTTATATTTTGTCAGCAAGGACCACATCTTATGTTGAAAATTTCAGGGATCAAGAAACCATGGGGAAGGATATGAAGAGTGAATCTGGAATTTGATATAACATTTGAAGAAAAGAACAGCAACCATAAAAACTGTCTGTAGTTCTTTTTGCCTATACAATTGTTAAGCCACCGCAGAAACCAAAACCAAAAAGCATTGGTTTAATCACTCAGGGCCAATATCTCCACTGCTAATGATATCACATACCCTACAGTGATGGTCAAAATGGTCAACACTTTTGTCACAAACTCTGCAATGCTTGCTGTACTTGAAAAACCTGGCCATGACCAAACTTGGATAAGCCGAAACACTTACAAAGACGGTGGCCCAAAAAAAAAAAAAAAAGAGGAAAAACAATACAACACAAATAATAAATTATCCAAAATGAAGAAGCTATTTTTGGGTACATCATTGTAACCTAAACAACCTTCACTTATGTAGCTACCATTAGGCAAAAGGTCTAATGTTAATTAAATCAATGTTATCAACAGGACTATGTAAGCTGCATTTATCACACAAAATTAAAGGCAGAAGTCAAGCATTTCTACCAACCTCAACTTCACACAAGCTACAATAAAACATGCCGTCGTCACCCATAAATTGCTCAGAAGATTCAGAATTTGAATTGCAGCAATTGGATAGAAGAGAACAAGGAAAGAAAACCAATAGAAACCAAGATTGCTTTCCCGAGAACATATTCTTCTCAACAATCTCAATATTGGGATTCCTTGAGGTTGCATCTACACTCATGGCATCCTTATCTGCAGATTTTCCCGCAACTTGAGAAGCATTTGCATGATGTACAGATGAAGTTGATTCTCCACCTAGTTTAGAATCCTTTTGATTGGTCTGCTTTCCATTAGTTGGGATGTTGAGATGCTTTTTGAAAAAAAAAAAATCCTGGATCAGCCAGATCAGCTGCTGCGCACCAGAAAAATAGGCCAACGACACATGCAATCTGGAAAGGAATAAATGGTTACACAATGTCTCAATCAGAGAAAATATCTAACAGAAGAAGAAAGAATTTAACATAGGAAGTTATTTAATTGAACTTATAGCTGCAGCAATTGACAGCAAAACAAGACAGGTGTATTATAATAATTGTTTCATGAACACACAGATGAAAGTTTAAAATCAAAACTGACAGAAAACTCTGAAGCTTAAACCTTTTATTCTATGTTCAACATACAATTACAAATTAAAATTCAAGTATTGCATTTGCAAAATGTTTCTACAAGATAACTAGAATCTAAGGAAGAGTATAGATAGATGATCCATTCCAAAAGATGAAAGGGGACAAAAATAAATGCAGTTATGACTGATCTATGTCAACCATACCTTCGTAAAAACGGTTAGCAACTATACTGTCATCTGCAGGAGGTGGTTTGCAAACATTATGATTAAAGAGCAATCACCTTGCTAGTTCACCATTGTCAAATCATACATAAGAGTGAAAACCATGCTCATATTTATGTGTATAAGAAACTTGTTTTACTTGGCATTTTTCCTTGAATCCAAGACCTGTTTAGCAAATTGAGAATAGAAAGCTTATGGCATCACACAATTTCTTGTGGTCTTCCCAAGATAACTATGAACAAATATAGGTAAGTGTTGTCCAGGCATTATTTGGGGTGTTCGTTGGAATGAAATCCAACCTTACAAGTGAGGCAAGAATATCAACTTGTAGGGTATCAACAAGCAATCTAATGACATCATGTCCTATTTGATCTTCATTTAAACCAAGCAGGTATTAACACAAAGACACTATTTTTTAGTGCAGCGGAAGATCCAAACTTCCTAAAAAGTATCAGCTATACCTATACACAGCTCAGAGCCCCCTAGCAATACAAGAAGTTGATTCCTTTGTCAGGATTACAAAAATACAGAGCACTGAGAATGATCAATGAAACATTCTTATTACGCAAGGAAACTGACTAACTTGGTACTTTTGATTAATTCAAGAGAAAACAGAAATTTAAAAGAGAAACAGACAAGTAATTCAGCAGCTTGGGGCAAGCTTGGAGTTTTGTTGCGATATTAACGCTTCATCCAGTGGAAGACAGCAATGAGTGTAGTTGTAGATACACTTCATGACCTTGTGAAGAAAGAGAGAGAATTAATGGATGGGTGGATGTATGTGTTTGTCTCTGCTTTTCTTTTCTTATGTATAACAAACTCTTGGTACCTCTCTTTTACTTATCTCTTGTTTCTGGCATCATCTTTTTCCTTCGCCCAAATCATGTCATAAACAGGCGAGTGCAACAGATGGTCGTTGTTCTGTTTTCACTTTCCTAATTGCCAACTGCCAACCCTCTCCTTCTTCAGAAAGAGTTATTGAATGTAATAGTAACAGGACCTCTTGCCCTTTCAATGTACAGGGTGAAATTTATCCATGGTTATTTAATGCTGTAGGAGTAGGACATTAAAATTTGTAACTTGAAAAGATTAGAAAGCAGAACTAGGCCTGCTTAATATAGTAACTGCAGTTTTTTTTAGAACCCTTCCTCTGGTAGAAAAGTGTAGAACAATCAAGATCGAGAGCAACTTGAGAAACTACAAATGCCACATATTCAATTCCGTTTCATATTTCAAACGACTGTATCCATCATATCTTCGTCACTGCATGCGTTTTTGGCTAGAAGCACTTTGTGGGAGCTTATACATACCGTACCTAATATTAGTGTTCTTGGCCATGTTCAACACCATATATATACTTGATGAATCCACAAAAGAAGTGATCTTTTCTTCAATTCTTTTCTCTGTGCTTATACTATTACTGAAATTTAACCGTAAGATTAAGCAATGTGCATCATTTAGACTATTGAAAATGTTATTTTGGTAACAGATCTTGAACTTTCACTGCTTTATCCCATCATCCATTAATTGAAGAAAGAAAAAGTTACGGTAGGCTTGGAACAAATTTTGCACCAAGTAAAAAGGCCATACTTACGTGGTTGCATCACCTTACGACATTAGGGAAAAGACGGATCGAATACACAATAAAGGGTACAATTATAAACGTTAGTTTTTATTTTTTATATTTACTAGGAAGCATCCAAGAAAAGGATACCATTACCAGTTATGAAAACTATCTTTTAATCATGCAAAATATGAGAGAGAATCCATATTTTTCTTTAAATTATATAGAATCCGAAACTTTATGAATAATTTACGACGGTTAAGGAGTGCTTTATTTAAATTGGATAATGGTAATAAGAATAAGAATGAATACAGTGAGAATTGAGAATAAATATAATTATTATAATTATGATAGTCGGTTAGAACGAAGAAATAATTATTATTACCATTACCATTAAAAGTAGGTGGTTTGTTAAAAATATTGAAAAATAAAAGTTTGTTAAATTTTTGTTTTTAATATTTTATTTTTAATATATTTTAATTAGTTATATTTAATTGCTAAAAAAGAGAAAAATATAATTAATTAATTATATTATAATTAATTATAATGTAATGTAATGTAATTATATTGTAATTATATTTTAATTAATTATATGTAATTAATTAATTAATTGTAATTAATTAATTAATTAATTGTAATTAATTAATTATATTTAATTATAAAAAGATTAGAAAAAGATGAAGGGAGTGTCACTTAGGAATGATTGACATTCCTCTCATGCTTGAGGGATATGGAGCAATACCTAAAAATTGGATATCATAATATTATCCCTACAATGATAATATATAACTGTGAAGATATTCACAATTCTCCATTAACCCTCAACAAAGAATCAACAATTTGAAGACAAAGTTTAGGATTCGTGATTATGTGGGAAGATTGTGTTTGAAAAATCGAAGAAGAAAAGAAGGGAAAGACTTTCTGACTAAAGTAACAAAAGAAGCTAAGTCAAAACGTAGAACAGAAGGAGATAAGCTAAACACGTGAGAGGCACGTGACATTTACCTCTTAAGTGAAGACAGTACCGAAGCTACACATTTCCTATATAAGATGGACATGAGCTTTAGTCTTAATATATACAAAACACATTTTCATTGTAATCAAAAAGGTTTGAGAGTGAAAGTTTAAAGAGTTGCTAGAGTACATCAAAAGTTCGGGGTCCAACAACTTATCTGAGGGTACTAGAGAGAGATCATAGACCTCTTGCAAGTGTTTTTAGAAAACACTCAATCTCTTGTAACTTGCTCTTTTCTTGATACTAGTAGAATCACAAGTGTGAGATCCTTGAATGTAGATAGCATTTAAGCTATCGAACCAAGTAACTTTTGTGTTCTTTAATTTTCAGCTACTCTTACTTTTCTGCAAATCAAATCAAATTCATCAGTCTTTGTGATAAAAGACAACAGGAGAATATAAAGATCCTAACATAAATGACATCAGAGCTTATCTACAACTTTCTGGGAAATTCTTGGCTATTCAAGCATCAAGGTTCATCAAGAATTCTATAAGAATATTTCCTCTCCTGTCTTTTTAAGCTACATTTAAATTGGTAGGAAAAGAAATGGATGTCTTCACTAGTAAGGAAGACTTTACAATCTGGAAACTTCAGATGCAAGCTTTACTTGAGTCTTATGATTGTTATGGTGCTATTGAAAAATAGTATGATGTAAAAACTGACCCTATCAAGAGACTCAAGATGCAAAGACTTGCACACTGCAAGTTAATGCTTCACTTATCACAGGTTGTGATAAGGGAAGTGCAAAATTATAATACTGCACAGAAATTTTGGTTAAAACTTGATGAACTATATGCTTAAAGATGTCTGCCTACTAAGATGACACTTTTACGTAATCTTGCTAATTATAAAATGAACACTACTGTTTCTCTTGATGATAATCTGGATTACTTCTTTAAGTTGATGCAAGATTTAGAAGTTATAGGTGAAAGGATATCAGAAGAACATCAAGTCGTAGTCATTCTAAAAGCTTTACCATCTGAGTTCAATGCTTTCAAGAAGGTGATCAAGCATGCTAGTGGAGAATCTCTCACTGTTAAGAGGGTGTTAGATTCACTAATGGAATAAATAGTGGACATTAATCCCTTCAAGAAGGAACCAGAGGTGATGTTCATCGAAAATAATCAAGATAAGAAGTCACAGAAAAAGAATAGCAAGAAAGGAAATTGGTAGAAAGGGAATGGCAAGGATAAGCACACTAAAGAAGGTGAAGAAAAGAAGAAAAAGGCTAAAGGCAAGAAGTGTTTCTACTGTGATAAGGAAGGACATTTTGCCAGAGATTGCAAAAAGAAGAAAAGAGATAAGGCTACACAAAATAGAGATGCTAGGAATGTGGAGAAACCAGAAGACTCCAGTGGTGATGAGATATTAGCAGTCACTGAAGAGAGTGAAGATCTCAGCAGAGAACGGATCTTCGACTCTGGATGCACCATGCATGTCACTCTTCACAGAGACTGGTTCACAACATTTGAACCAATCATTGCCAAAGTAAAAATGGCAGATTCTAGGTAGCAAAAGGTCGAAGGGATTGGGAATATCTCTATCAACATTTATGATAAGAAGAGGAGAATCCTAACCAATGTCAGATTTGTACCTGGAGTAAGGAGGAATCTAATTTCTAAAAGTATGTTTGACAAACAAGGCTTTCAGATAAGATCTAAGGATGGACTTAGAGAAATCCTAAAGAATGGTAGAGTGATCATAAGAGGTGTTGAAAGAGGTGGGCTATATTATGTAATAGGCACTACTGAAGTGAACCTAGTTACAGAAAACGAAGAGCCTGATTCAACTAAACAATGGCACTCAAGGTTGAGTCATGTAGGGAACGAGAGTCTGTTGCATCTTTCAAAATAGGGACTGATTCTAGGAAAAGACCTAAAGAAGTTGAAATTTTGTTAATCATGTGTGCTAGGAAAGCATCACATAACTAGTTTCCAAAAAGGAGCAAAGAGGGCTAAAGAGATTATGGAATATGCTCACAGTGATCTTTGGGGGCCAGCTCAAGTGTCCACTACAGGAGGGAAATGTTTTTTCATGTCTATTATGGATGATAAGTCTAGGAAATGCTGAGTATATTCTATGAAGAGGAAAGATGAACCATTAGAAATCTTCATCATGTGGTATACAGTAATGGAAAATCAGACTGGAAAGAAGTTGAGGTGCTCAAGGACAAATAACGGACTAGAATACTGCAATAAGGAATTTGAAGACTATTGTAGTAAAAAAGGCATTCTGAGGCATAAGACAGTTAGAGTAACACCTCAGCAGAATGGTGTAGCTGAGAGGCTCAGCATAACACTCCTAGAAAAGACCAGGTGTATGCTACTATCATCAAGTTGTTCACAATCTCTATGGGGAGAAGAAATTAATATTGCAACCTACCTAGTGAATAAGTTACCTACCTCTGCTAATGAGTACCTAACTCCACAAGAAGTATGGAATGGGAAGAAACCTAATTTGACTCACCCAAGAACCTTCAGATGTACTGCATATGCACATCAAAAGGAAGGTAAGTTGGAACTTAAAGCAGTGAAGGGAGCATTTCTAGGCTACCCAGAAGGAGTCAAAGGTTACAAGATCCTACTACCTCAACAAGGAGGTTTCAAAACTATTATTAGCAAAGATGTGATCTTTAAGGAAAATGAGTTTCCTTTGTTGTACCAGAACTCTCCAAACTTTGACCTACAAAAAGAAGTTCAGAAGCAACTTCGATCACCAAGTAATTTAGTCTCTTTCTATATGTCACTAGAAACATAGGCAGAAGAAGGAAGCACACAATATCATGATGACCAACCTATGCAAGGCCCTATTCATCATAAACAAGGGACTGAAGAAATAGTAGGTGAAAATGAGGAAAGAGCCTCACACACAGCTATTGATAACTGTCATGAGGCCCTACAAGACTATCAGCTCACTAGAGATAGGCAACTGAGAAAAAGAATTCCTAATAGGTGATACATAGACTCAAACTTAGTTGAATTTGCATGTCTTGTTGCAGAATTAATAAATTAAAGGCACCTGAAACCAATGAAGAAGCCATGAGCAGAAAGGATGCTGAATAGTGGAAGGTGGCTTGCAATAAGGAATATTCTTCTCAATTAAAGAATATGACCTGGACACTAGTGCCTAAACCCCCTAAAGCAAAGTTAATAGAAAATAGATGGTTGTTCAAGATGAAGGAAGGAGTTACAAAAGCAGAACCTAAGATATACAAGGCTAGGCTTGTAGTAAAGGGATATAGACTGGAGGGAGTTGACTACAGGAGATTTCTCACTAGTAGTAAAGTTTAAAACCATCAGACTCATCCTAGTGCTAGCTACAATCTATGACTGGGAAATCCATCAAATGGATGTTAAAACAACCTTCCTATATGGAAAGTGTTGGATTGCGTATGGCCCGAATATTCAAAATATACTGCAGAAAAGACCATACAACAACGTGAAGTATAATCGAAAATACTCAGG
>JANZLC010000003.1:13779989-13795204 GCA_026413385.1 Erythroxylum gracilipes
ACCCGAAATTCAAAAATTTGTTACCCGAATTAATTCGGGTCGGGCCGGGTAATCGGGCCGGCCCGAATAATGCTCACCCCTAAAGGTTGGAGTATTAAGAAACGTCAGGTTGGTAACAGGTCTCACAATAGACTTGTCTGTAAACTTGTCAGGATGCTTGAGGCAGTAAACTTATCAGCAGACATGTGATGTTCTAGAGAGTTTACGTTTATCTATCGCAATGCAATAACCACACATCATCATCTCCAATAAGAGCACTGTGCTTGGTTGAGTAGAAGATAGCTCTACCCGTTACGCATCATCCTAGGTAACGTTCATGGCTTACGAGAAAACGGACTAGTGCGGAACGTATTCGACCCACAAGACGTTCACCATACGTAACTAACAATAATCTATACTAAAAAAATAGAATCACAATGGCATACAGAACTAATAAATGAAACTACCAAGGATGGCTTAAACAACTATCCCTTACCTCCACCGACTTACGGGAGCCACATATGGCAATGACCACTATCAACATACACACATACTATGCACCAAAAACTTAGATAAGCGGCAAAGTAGAAGTAATACACTTAGATACCTGAGAATGATGAATCCCCTTCGACTATTGAAGAGATGAAGCTTGCCCTACCCATCATCAACGAAGAAGTTGTAAAAAAAGATAGAGGAAACATTACCTGATAGCCACTGTCATATCCACCCTACTGGATCCATGCTTCGGTTAATCTCTCATGGAGCTCACTTCCTCATATTACATCTCTAGCATGTCTTCTTAGAATTCCATCTCTAGCTATTGTTCTATACCGTCAGCCCTTTATTGAGATCAACTCTACTTCGGCTTTTACAGCGCACTGCAACACCGTCACCAACAAGCCTGCAATCAACTTCTCAAAGAGGGTAATAAAAATATAAAACAAAAACCTTAACAAAGAGGGTAAGGAAATCTATAAGCGGAAGGAAGTATGATGGAAAACTAATTTCCAAAACGATGGTTGACCCATCTGCCAATTCTGACCCTCCCCTGTGTAGTACTCTTCCGGACACACTTCTTCAGTTCTTCATCTTCTTTACAACTTAGCGTCAAGGTATGTTAGTTGTTATCAATCGTCTTTTAAGGTTGAAGCACAGAGTGAGTGGATGTTCAAAGAATCCTAGCTCAAGTTAAGACATTGAGTTTCGATGTAAAAGGAACAAATAACCGCAAGGCCAAAACTATACTAACATCCCATCAAGTTACCGAATTTATCTAAAAACTTGCACCGTCTGGTCAACATCATGGACAAAAACCCCTTTGTGTGTGAAGATCCGCGCACGGAGAGAGCAGATCTGGAGGTTTCAGGGTCTAAAACCTAAAACTTGCAGCACGTATCTCTTATTCTGTGTTTAAGAAAAGAGAAAAGGTACTTACAACAGTTAGGGATCGGGTATTGTCACAAACAGTGGAGGTGGCTATTTTAATTCGAGATTCGGCATCGTCTATGCGAGAAGCTATAGTCAAAGGGAGAGTACGCACTTGTGACTGATCTATATCGTTCTTGGCTGGCGGTGTCCCAGATCTCTTGTTTCCTATTTTTCCAACTATCACACATGATTGAACACCCATTAGTAGCCCAATTTACTCTTCTTTCTACCAAATAATTTCTAATTTCAGAAACAGAGCAACTCAAAAGTTTACCTCTTAAGTTATCAATTGAATGAGCTTTATATTCTAGATTATAAGAGGCTATAACATCCACCATAGGCTGATAATAGTATAGCTGGGAAGCATTGAATGATGAACTCATATCATACCACCATCTAGCTACTGCCATATCTACATTATGAGTCGCATCTCTTGATTATATCACATCATCATCATCACCCAGTCTGAAATCCCGCAATGAAGTAGGGTCTGGGGAGGTCCTATAGTACGCAGCCTTACCCCTATATAGTAGAGAGGCTGTTTCTGGTGGACCCATATGCAAATGAGACAATATAAGAATGATGCAAGTTACAGAAACAAAACATTAAAAGAATAATAATAATAATAATAATAATAATAATAATAATAATAATAATAATAATAATAATAATAATAATAATAATAATAAAACAATAATCAAGGAGAATACCTTAAGGAAGCCAATCTGCAAGAACCTAAATAGACTACAAAGTCCACCCTTCCTTGTCACGTAGTAAGTAAGGGGACCTCCCTTAGAGGCCCTGTCAAAATGGCACCCTACTGTCCCCCTCTGCCGGGCAAACTGCACACATGACACGGTATCTCCTAGTAACTGTTGTACTGATCTTGGGTAACTGGACGGTTAATCCTTTACCCTGATCCGATCGCGCCAGACTTTTCTATTTCTAGCGACTACCTCATTAAGAGCCAACTCCGACATATCCTCCTTGATCACTTCCCGCCAGTTCTTATAAGGCCTCCCTCTCCTCCTCTTAAATTCACTAAGTATTATTCCCCCACAGCTTCGTACTGGAGCACCTGAGGGCCTCCTCCGCACATGCCCAAACCACCTAAGCCTAGTCTCTCTTAACTTATCGATAAAGAGAGCTACCCGTAGTCTATCTCTTACCACCTGGTTCCGGACCTTATCTCTCCTGGTAATACCACACATCCACCTAAGCATATGCATTTCTGCTACTAACAATTGTCTGATATGTCGATGTTTGGTAGGCCAACATTCTGCCCCATATAACATGGTTGGACGAATTACCGTTTTATAAAACTTCCTTTTGAGTTTTAAAGGAATCTTCCTGTCACATAAAACCCCTGATGCACTTCTCCATTTGGTCCAGCTTGATCTAATACGATGTACAATATCAGCATTGATATTCCCATCACTCTGAATGACTGACCCGAGATACTTAAAACTCGTCCTCTGTGGTATGAAGTCGCTGCCAATTGCTATCGCCACGTCATGCTCCTCCTGTTTTCTTGAAAAGTTGCATTCTAAATACTCCGTCTTAGACCTACTCAGTTTAAAACCTTTCGACTCTAACGCATCTCACCAGCAATCTAACTTAGCGTTGACCCCCACCTTGGTCTCATTCACTAGGACAATATCGTCTGCAAATAACATACACCAAGGAACCTCGCCTTGAATATGTTTGGTAATCTCATCTAACACCAATGTGAACAACAAAGGACTTAACGCAGATCCTTGGTAGAGACCAATATTGATAGCAAATGCTTCCGTGTCCCCTCCTACCGTCCTTATGCTAGTCAAAGCTCCGTCATACATATCCCTGATCACTTTAATATAGGTGAATGAAATGCCCTTGGCCTCTAAACACCTCCCTAAGAGGTCTCTAGGAACTCTGTCATACGTCTTCTCCAAATCAATAAAAACTATGTGCAAATCCCGTTTGCGTTCCCTGTAGCATTCTATGAGTCTACGGAGTAGATGTATTACTTTTGTCGTGGACCTACCAGGCATAAATCCAAATTGGTTGACCGATACAGAAGCAGCCCTCCGAATTCTCTTCTCAATTACCTTCTCCCACAGCTTCAAAGTATGACTTATTAGTTTGTACAAATTGAATGTTCGGGTCTAGAAGTTGTTCGTGGTGTAAAAAAATTAGTCACATGTCTTCTTCTTTTCCTAACATCAGGTTCAGGTGTTTCTTGTTGGGCCTGGGATGGAACACTACCACTACCACTACCACGACCATTTTCAACATTTTCACAATCACCACGAAAACCAGCAAACGAACTTTCACTACCAATTTAAAAATTCAACCTATCCCTTCTATCTTTTTCATGTTGATATTCTTCAAGCAATGTTTTCATTTGTCACTTCACATCATGATTTATTTTTTTACAGGGTTCCACATCTCCTTTAACCCTAACTAAATGTTTCTTTAATCAGGTGATTCCTCCACCTTTCAAATGTTTATTGCAAAACAAGAAAATAGTATGGTTCTTCATACCAGGAACCAATGCAGCATGAGCCCAAACTGGATCATTGTATTTTCCTGAAGTGGCTTAATCAGGAGTACTTGAACTTCCTTCCATTTATCTGTAAAAATAAATGAATACATATATCAAAATAAATAACACATAATTTCATACAATACACATGTTCATCTTTTATAATATAACTCATTTTGTATGATTACATCAGACACAATTCAATTTCTTCGAACACAATTCAATATAAGTCAAAAACTAACAATTCAATTATTCAACATATATAATTACATAAAACATACATAAACAATTTCCATTTCCAAATTTCAACAATTTCATTTCTAATATTTTCCAACATTTCAATTTAACCATTACAAAACATACATAAACAATTTCCACTTTCAACAATTTCATTTCTAACAATTTCGAACATTTTCAATTCAAAGTTTCAAACATCACAAAACATACATGAAACAATTTTCATTTCTAACAATCACAAAATATACATAAATAATTTTACGTTCTAACAATTTTCAACAATTTCCATTTCCAATAATTACAAAACATACATAAAAACAATTTCTACTTCCAATAATCACAAAACATACATAAACAGTTTCCACCTTCAACATTTTCCAGTTCAATGAATCAATTTATTTTCCCGTTCCACACTTCTGTGTTTACTTATCAAAATCTCAAATTATTGAAATATAATTTGGAACTAGAATTACCATAAATACCTTGAATCACATAATTACTTGTTAAAATTAAAGTGGCTATATTATGGAACCCCTTTTTAAAAAAAATTGGACCTCAAAAGTCAAAATGTTTGTTGGACTATTGTAAACTATACCTTTTTAAGAAAATTAGGTCCATCAATGTAAAAAAATCGAATGTGTATTTAACAACATTAACCAGAAGACAATTATCTCACAGTAACACCTTATCTATTTGTATACATTGCTTTTTAGTTTTTTTGACATAAAATTAATGTAAAATCTAACACGTAAAAGTTACACTTAAATGATGTAGTCGAGTTAGTTGAGTTAGATAAACCTCACTTATAATTGGTAAAAGTTGAACTTTTGTCAAATGAATTATATGATATATATTTGTAAAAAAAGAATAATAAATTTATTTCATTCATATTTAAGTATACAAAGATACTAAAGGAAATTGGTAAGAAAACATTTAACTTTTTAATATCAACCCCTATGAAAAAATTAACAAAACAGGTACATAAGAAATGATTTTGTATATATATGTCTATTAACAAAACTGATAACATGCAACACACTTCCACTCCACACCTACAGTCCGCTCTAGTTCCACACTTCGATTCCACATCCACATTTTGTATCTATATGTCTATTAACAACTTCAATGAATCAATTTACATGTTTCAGTTTCATACTTCCACAGTTCCACTCCACATCCACAGTCCATACAACAAGCAACACAACAACATATTAACAAATTCCATTCCCAATTTACAAAAAACACCAACAATTTCAACGGGTTGAGTCGAGTCAGAAATAGATCTGGATCTATTTTCAGATATGACGTGAAAGAGGAGACTCGAGACTCCCAGAGTGGTAGGTGGGCTGGTGGGGCGTCGGTGGTGATCTGGTGACGTCGGTGGTGGTGGGTGGTGGCAAGTGGTGGGTGGTGAGAGAGATAGCGAGATGTGGGAGAGAGAAATAAAAAAAATTGGGAGAAGCCAGAGATATGGGGCTTCGGTGGTGGTGGCAGGTGGTGGGTCAAGAGAGGTGTTATCGTGTGGTGCAGCGATGGGGGTTGTCCGGCTAATGGTGACAATGAAGAAGACAGACTAAGAGAGAGTGAGTCTATGAGTGAGAGTGTGAGATGAGAGAAAGAAGAAGTGTGTGGGGTTAAAAAATTTTATTTTTGTAGACATGCTCCTATATTTTTTAAAATTTCAAGTACCGGCCTATATATGATCAATATTATAAATACCATAAGTACCGCTTAGTACCATGCGAAATATACCAATACAGACCGATATTTACACCTAATACAAACAACCCCTACCTCGTACTATTATGGTACTGACCGGTACAAAATGAAACACAAAACCCTGCATCTCCTCCGGTCCAAAATAACAGATTTTTCTAAAAGATCTTGTTGTTATAAAACCAGACTTAAAATTTCAGAGTATTTGGGAGAGAAGACTTATCCTTATAAATTCATTCATCTCTCTCTTACATCAAACCTTCTATTTATAGTACATTGCAAACACCTAATACACATATGACCACTTACTCCATATGTGTTATTATGTTAGGTAAAATCAAACCAATAATCACCTACTCCATTCATGTGTTAGGTAAAACCAAACCAATAACCACCTATTTCATTCTTGTGTTAGGTAAAACCAAACCAATCTATATGTATTATTATGTTAGGTAAAACCAAAACCAATAACGTACACTAACTATTAAATGATGCATCTACAATTAGTGGCATACCATATTATTTTTATTTTTTATAACACTCGTATCTAATTCACTTTCTTTTTACGTAAGAAAATTGACTCCACGTGACAAGGTACAGATTCCAAGGGAAGTCAAAGGTTCGAGCTTCAATGGTGTAAACCGCAAGGACTTGAACATAAGCCTCAACAACAGGAATGACAGAAGGAGAAGACAACGCTAGTAGACCCAAATGGAGATTGAGGACATTCACTTAACCAGACCAATTCGTTGCATCGTTAAACTTGGTCAGTCATTTCTCGTTCAATTTGCATTTAATCTTTCATTGTATACTCACCGATCGTTCAGAAGCTGACCGAATTATTAAAGGCTGTAGCAACTTCACTTAGCATTACTAAATTGAGAGAGTGATAACAAATGAGCAATAATTTATGTTCTTTTGCCTGATTCACTTGAATCTGTAGCATTTATGTCAAATTTCTCCACAACTGATAGCGCGGTAACGTTTTGAGCCAACTTTTCTTCGTTGAGCTGCTTATTCTAAAAGTTTAATTGTGAGTGGAGAAATGGACTGATAAAGAAAGAACTATTGTGAGTAGAGAAATGGACTGATAAAGAAAGAACTACTTCTCATCTTGTATGTATTAGTTTTTTATTGAGATTAATCAAAAGAGTTACAGGAGGAGCAGCCATAACCTGTAAGAATGAGCTAGAGAAGATCAACGAAGAGAATCTGGATACCGTCTCATCACAGCTAAGGCAAGCTATGATTAATGGGTCTGACTTCCAAAAGGTTGTTGGGATGGACTGGAGCAAGAGATTCGGAAAGTTGGAACCTTCATGTGAGCTGGACGATTTTAAAGACCAAAGCAAATTGGATACCAACAGTTTTATTGTCGTTCATGGAGCAGGTTATTTTCCTAGCTACTTCTTTAATCAGCACTTCATGTGTTTGTACGGACTATTTTGCTTCGTGCAATGATGATAGTGTTCTTACTTCTTAGATTTATGTGAATCAACAATAAGAGTTTGTTTCTGGGTATAAAGAGTACGGTTGTTAGACTTTTAGGGATATGAAGATTCAATAAAAAGGAGGGGATAAATAATTGTTGGACTATTTAAAGCTACATAATTGAAATTTAATTTGCCCTTTGTTGTTGACTTAAGGTTCTTTTGGGCATTTTCAAGCAAGCAAATCAGGGGTGCAGAAAGGAGGAGTGAATCAACCTCTTGTCAAGGCTGGTTTTGTTGCCACACGTATTTCTGTAGGATTTACTTTCTCTGCTCTGTATTGTTTCCCCTTGTTGTTTCTTCTTTTCCATTCATTTTAGGTAATGTAGCAAATCTGCAATCTATTATAGTGCTTTTAAATTAAAGACATTCTTGTTGTACTCAAATGAAATAGAGGTGGAAGGAGAATATTACCAATTTACAGAGTTTGATGCATCTCTGAAAGTTCCAGTTATATGTAACTAATGGAATGTTTTCCTACTTCTGTAAAATCCCAATATAATAATGCACCTTGACGTTGTAATACTAGGAAGCAAGAAGAAAAAGAAAAGGAAAGTTTCGTTTCTAAACGCTTCTTGTAATTTTTAAGGATAGTTGTGGCCTCAAAATGGCAGTTCGTTGCCCTGATAAGATGGATTTTGCACTTCTCAATTAAAATGGGTCTCCACTTGATGTATGAGAATCTAAGCCTTGTTAAGTACTTCTGACCTTTGAATTCCTCCTATTCTGCATCATAAAAGTACCTTAGAAATTCAATTTTCGTTTCTGATCTGGTTCATCTAAGTAAGAAGGTTTTTTTTCATTGTGCTTCAATGATAGCATTTTTCTATAAAAAAATTTCCTCCCTCAAATCATCTGAACTTTAATGTAAGTATTTAACTTGTATTTTTTTGGCCCCACTTACAATTTTACTTGGTTGTTATTCAGGTTACAATTCTCAACCTTGAAATTGTTCGAGCATTGGCTAGAGGTATTGACATAGTAATCGGAAGGCAAACATCTATTATATCATATGCAAGTGCAAGTTGAAATTGTGGTGGTGCTAGAATTGCTAGTCATTTGAATTTAGATGTCACAGAATTCATACTGGCACAATATACTACAATAATTATAAATGATTTATGAACTCTGCTTCTAGATGTGGATCATATAACTCTTAACAAATTTTGTTCTTTTCTGGCAGAGGGTATTCCTTCCATCGGAATGTCTCCATTTTCATGCGGATGGTCAACCTCTGAAAGAAATGTTAGTCATTGAGATAGTTTGTGTTTTTTCCTCAGATGGATATGTAGACAGTTCTATATTCTCCCTTTGATTTACCATGTCATGCTGTCATGCAATATGATTACCTTTTAAGCCTGGACTCTAATTCTCAGATTGCATCAGCTGATGTCTCAGCAGTGGCTAAGGCAGTCAACTCTGGGTTTGTACCTGTAAGATAAAATTCTTTGATGAGCCCTAAGACTGGTTTAGTTGCATACAGTGTCTTGTCGCATTTCTTCGTATAACACACATGATCAGTTTAACTAAATGTTTTTGTATCATTGCCATTAATTGTATCTTCCCTTTTGGTCGTTGTTGTAATAAGAAACTGATTTCCTCTGGTTACACCAAAGTTCTGATTCACAAGTTGTAGCCTAGTTTGAGTTCTGGATTATCTTCTAAGGCAATAAAATGGAAACTTCAATTGCTAGAGATATTTAAATTTGATGAGTTTTCCAAAGTTATTTGCCCCTAAATCTCAATTTGAAATTTCCTTGTTATTAGTTCTTTAGTTTTTCTAACTCTTTGTGCTCATTGACTGTAGACCAGACACAGAATTTGACAATGACACAAGTGGTTTTGCCCTTGGAGGCTTTTAACTATGCTAAATGTACCAATGACTAGTTGTGTATCCTAAGACTGACAAAGTCAGTTGATGAATAAAGATGATGGACATCTAGAGGCAAAATGGCAAACATAGAAAGGTGAAGGTTAAAGAAAAAAAAAAAGATGAGAGGAAACAAAGTGAAGAAATCTCTTAAACACCAAGAAGGATTATTAGCATGTTGAAACCCATGTCTGTGGTGGAGATGCACCAATTTCAATAGTTGTTAGTTGGCCAAACTAGCTCACTTCAATACATTTGTCTATAAACCTCCTAGTTTTGTTTGCATTTTTACAGGGTAACAATCCTTGCGGCATTTTGTTTCTCTATGTGAACCATTGTGACAGGTTCCTCTTTTATGGCATGTTTCATTTGCTTTCTAGGTTATTCATGGAGATGCAGTTCTTGATGAAGCACAGGTTTGTTTTCTCTGAGGAGGATAGGTACTTTGTTGTTCTAGTTATCAGAGATTGACATTGACATCTTGAATTGCTCAGGGATGTACCATATTAAGTGGTGATGTTATAATACGTCATCTTGCAGCCTACTTGAAACCTGAATATGTGGTTTTCCTTGTATCCTTTTCCACCACAAGTTTTCATATTATGATCAATTCTTCCTGTGTTAGTACGTGGTCCATATAAAGTTTTCACAAAATCAAATCAGACGACTTAATGTTGAGTATCTATACATCCCTGCTGCTATTTATTTTTTGCTTTGATGATGTACAACCTTTTTACTTCTTTATTCCGCTCTTAGAGGTCTGGGTGTCTTCATTTCTTAATTCACTTACTATAGCAATTGCGGCTCTCTGATGACTGAACATTTTTGAGTTATCTGCTTAACATGATATAAAGACAGATGTTTATGGTGTGTACAACCGTCCACCTTCAGAACCAGGTGCAACACTCTTAAGGGAGATAGGTGGACATCCACTTCACATTTGGAACTGGTAAACTATATATTGTTTGACTAGTGAAATTTGATGAAATGTACAAACTCTTTGTCTAAAACAGTCGTCAGAGAGGACGGCAGCTGGTCTGTTTTGAAGCCAACACTTACAGACATGAATAAACAAGGTTTGTGAAAGTTGTTTGAACTTTGATGTCACAAGTTTTCCATTGCGATATAACATTGGATTGGATGATCCAAGCAATCATCAGGGACCCATTTTAATTTACTGCTAGTACCTTCTTGGGTTTCTGTAATTGGGACTTCATACTTTCAGTCTATCAACTTAATATTACTTTTTTATTTCAATCATCTAACTATTAAACCTTCTAATTCAATCTTTATACTTTGTTAATCAATCCATGTTAGAACTGTCAATAAGGTCTTTTAACACGAAATTTACATGACATTTAAGTTAGACACACACGTCATTTCCATTATATGCTAGTTTAGTTCTGTAGATGCCACATAAGAATTTTGTTAAATTTAGGAACTGAATTAGAAGGTATAATAATTAGAGAATTGAAGTAAGAAACAACGTTTAGTTTGTAGAATCATTTAAAGTAGGGTAGTTTCTTGTCGAAATATGGCCCTGATATATGGATATGCACAACATGATGATAAAAATTTTTATTATGAAGGTGAGACAGAGAGAGATCTTAATAACTACACATGTCAAGAGTCCTTTTGATAATTTATAACAGAGAGAGATCTTAATAACTACACATGTCAAGAGTCCTTTTGATAATTTATATCATGTTATTTGATGTCCTGAGAGTTGAACTTGGTTGCTACTCAAGAGACATTGTTCTGTCTTAACAGTTGAAATAACGGTAGCAGCTCATGACACAACAGGGGGAATGGTAACCAAGATATCGGAGGCCGCAATGATTGCAAAACTGGGCATTGATGTCTACATTGTCAAGGTAATTAAACTGTGTCCTGCCTCTAGCTCTACTTCCCACATTACATCAATGAGTAGAAATACCCATCACAGGCCGCAACAAGCCATTCATTGAGTGCCTTGAAAGGAGAAGTGAGGGGCTCCATTCCTGACCATTGGCTTGGCACAGTCATACGTTACGTGGACGGGGGAAGTTTGTAGGTAACACTTGGACAATTGATTTTGTCCTAGATAATTGACATCGGATTAAATGCGAGACTAATTGATTATGGCAAGGAAAGTTTGTGACTCTCAAGACCATTTTGATTATTACATTGAACAAATTTTGTAACACATGACCAGTGCAATTTAAGTTCGTGATGGATGGTCAATAATATAATTGTGTTCGTTAAAGAGGACTTGAATCTACTGTTGCAATTATATTTATTGCCATTATTTTTCCTTAGAATTGGCTTACTTTGACATAAGCTGCATTGATCGATTAAATCTGCAAAAGGAATCACCTCCATTAAGCTAGGAATACACTCTTACCTTTTTAATTTTCCATTACATTTATTAGAGGACTGAAACGAAGCATACAAGCAAAAAGAATTTAAGGGCAAAACGGAAAACAAAGATCAATAAAGGAATTAAAAAGTTGAAAAGTTGCAAAAATGTAAAAACAGTTTAAAGCTTGCTTCAAGGAAAGGGTATAGTCTCACGATTATATAAATTCTACACACCATGAACCACAAAAAAAAAAATCAAAATTAAAAGCATGCTACTTGAGATAGTTATAAAATCTTCACATAAGCGGAAGGCTACATCTCCTTGTAGTTTTATCCGGGATACGCCCCCTAATCAGCTCTGAAACCCACCAAAAGCCCACAGCTAAAATATAAAGATCATCAGAGCTCAATCGCAGTCAACCCACTTAACTCCGAACATAGAGCTAAAGGAAAGATTAATTTTTAGGGCCGATGTCCTTAAGGGCGCAGATCTGCTCCTCTCCCATGGAAGACATCACAGTCACGACCAGGTCTTTTCCTTCAGTAAATCCATCCTTAATCTGCATAAACCACAAATACACTATGCAAATCAGATTGCAAAATTAAACCAAAGCATGTATTCCTTTTTGTTTGGTTGCTGCTCGATGTGTTTTTGTGACTAACCTGAGAGAGTAAATTTTCGTCGGTTGGGAGCCTGAGGTCATCCTTGGTATTGCCATTCTCAGTGAGAAGGCTAACCTGAAATTTCAGAATCAAATTTTATTAACAAACTCAGCAGCTGCGAGATGGACACAAAAAAAAAAAAACAAGACCAATATGGCATACAAATCCATCCTCAGAGATGTCAATCAGCTGGTAGTCGGTACGGGTAACATGTGGAACCTGTAATAAAGCAATACAAGTTAAATTAAACGCAAACAAATTGCGAAGGGAAGTTTCTTAGAAAAGTAAGTTCGTACATCACAATTGTGGGAAGAAGGAACAATGTCTTCCAGCTTTTTGCCATTGAAGATGTCAATACCAACGAAGTGGCACTTCGCATGGCCGTGCTTGCCTGTTTTGGATGTGGAAACTTCCACTACCTGCAACAAAACAATGAACAAACCAACGAAGATCAATCATTGATAAATGAATTTCAGGGGAAAAAAACAATCACTCAAATCCCCACAATTCAACATTAAAACACACATCTACAAATATGCCACCATTAACCGAGAATCCAAACGTTGAATTTTACTTTTCACACTAAGAGAGTAGCTAACTGAAAACAAAAAATGATAACTCTTCAATTCAAATCACAAAGATAAACCTCGAAGTCCGTGTTCAACCACAGCAGCAGCTCTCATCAGTTTTAACCCACCGATTGCTTTCTTGCAAACTTAAGACAAGCCGTAGTATAACTAATTAATCAATGCCAATTGAGTCTTTTTTATGAAAGGATATTTCTGTAATCCTTCACTCTGGCTGTAGACAAATTTAGAAACAGAAATAGGCTCTCTCTCAGGAGGCTTTAAAAACAACTGAATTTAAGAAACAACAGACCGTTAACACACTCCGAGATCATATCCGATCTAAATTTATCCAAAACACAAGTAAACAAAATAAACCTCAGCAGAGTCGCGATAAATAAAATATAACAGATCTAAACAAACAGAAAAAGAACATTGGTAACTTACCTTGCAAGGACGGTTCTTGATGACGATGTAACCGTTCTTACGAATGGTACCGGCCTGTTGAGGATAGGTCTTGGAGGCGCCGGCGTCTGCCTTCGATTCGAAGTGATGCTCCTCGTCCGACATGACGGCGGCGGCGGTGATTGTTAGGAAAATAAATGTAGTGATAAAAGGCTTCTCAACAAGTATCAGGCGACGAAGAAAGAGAAGAAAGTAAGGAGAGAAGCGCCAATGAGTAGGGTTATATTTATATGCTGAAGGGTTAGGGTTTCAGAAAGTTGGGAAATTTATCAAGCGGTGTACGGACGGCTGATATCAGCCGTTGGATTTGTGGAACAGAGGGTTAAAGATGAGATGATATAAATATCTCTATGCCTGCGTTGAAACGACGCAAAGGCGACGTGGCCTGCTCGTGACACATTTTTTATTTCTTTTGGTGTATAAATCATGTTTTTTCTTTCCCCCTTTGAAGAAATATAAAAGGCATCATCTTTTATTATATCTATCAAAATTTTCCGTTTAAACAACCGTCATAAACTCATAATGGAATTAAAAGGAAGCTTTATTTTGCACGATCGCAAATTTGACTTGTACATAGAAAAAGCAAGCCTAGAGTTTCAAATTCAAGAGATTACAAGTGGGAAAGGCCAAAGACTGTTTGAAGAGAATGTATCATTACGTCATGTTCATGTCTCGCAGCACACATATTGATTGGACAAAAAACAATTTGTTTCAGCTAAAGATCCACCAAGAAGCCGGTTCAGTAACAGATCCCAGGTTCCACCTGAAAATGCATAATGTCAAATAAAAGCTCAGCAAAGTTGGAGAATATCCCATAGAATATGTTCTTGGAGTAGAAAGCAGCTCAGATGACTAGTATTAAGCAAAGATGGGCTAAAGCAATTTATGCAAATTGCCTCATGGCGTCCTTAAGATAAAGAGCTGATAAAACCTTAAGAAACTAAGAAAAACTGTTGTTCCCCTTCAAGTGCGTTATAAGATAAAGAGCTGATAAAACCTTAAGAAACTAAGAAAAACTGTTGTTCCCCTTCAAGTGTGTTACCTTCTTTGCCAAGTTTATCATTGCCTACATGAGGCTCTGGCTGAAGATGATCCAATGTTGCTGCCATCTGTTTCTTGTATAAATATTTGTGGGGGTTCTTCCCTGTCAAGGAGAAGTGGACATAGATATATCAGAATCAACAGCTTTATTGCTTGATACTTGAAGGTGGAAATTTGACATACATCTCATTGCCTTCTTGGTATGTGTAGCTCGATGCGACAGCCAAAATTTGTCCATTATGGTTGTATGATAAGGATGCAACGCTGTTCGGGTATTTCGGCAACTATACATGCAAGATTCAGAAAAGATGAGCAAAACATGGTCATCCGAATAAGCAAACTTAAATTGGAGATTATGACGAATGGATTATACCTCATATAATCTTCTTTTACTTTGAGCATCCCATGCTATAACATAGCCTTCATTGTCACCAGTGGAAAAAGCACCACAGATCCTAATCAGAACACCCAGCCATTTATAAGGTTCACCTTATGTGTAAAAGCAATTGAAGAGAGATTGTGCATACAGCGGGTTAAATACTATGTCATTGACTGATACCAGATGCCCTCTTCCGTCCTTTGACTTTGGATGACATCGAAAAGTGTATCTGCAGAACTTAACACGCTTAAATAATACCAATTGTGGAAACTTGACCAAAGTTGACATAATGAGAACTCATGCAAACACGTGAGAAGCCATTAAATCAGTAATATTTAGTCCCTTTGGTCAGAAGCAAGAGATCTTAAGCAAATGCATAAAAGTCGATGCTGCAGTTCAATAAGGAAACTCCTCCAATAAAGACAAGGGTAGAAAGATGGTAGAGTTAGGATCTTAGGGAAAACACACAGAATGAGAAGCAAAGAGATACTGATTCGTATTGATGTTAATTGAG
>JANZLC010000003.1:13795304-13807048 GCA_026413385.1 Erythroxylum gracilipes
GTGGTCCCTCTTGCAAATTGACAAAATTATCAGCATTCACGACATTCTCATGGACTCCCCCTGCATGGTCGCTAACAAAAGACAAGAGTTTTGAACAAATGGAACACACTGTCAGTAACATCGCCAATAAGACAAAAGTATATATAACCTATCAGTACCGTTAACAACTAAATAACAAGAATTTGCCATTGAAATTTCTATAAGGTTTTAGAAACAACTTCATTTTAAACAAGCAAAAACTATTCAAGTAACTTTCTTACGACTTAAGGATTTGGTTTATAAACATAAGAAAGTACAGAGGCAAGGACTAACCCTGAGCCATTCATAGTTAGTGAACCTAAGATTTCAAATGCTACCCGTCCATCTACAGATCCAACAGCATACCCTGCAAGGAAATAGATCCCACTTATTAGGGAATGATGAAACATACATTTGAATTCTTTGCTAATAGCTTTTCCTTTTAATAACAATATTAGCGTTGCCTATGAAGTCATACAGCATGGTTAGGACATCTTTAAAGCATAAAAAGCTAAATTAATACAGTAATACCTCTAGAATAAGGAATTGAGCTAATACATCTAATTCGCACATCAGGGTACAACTCTTTCAGATGAACTAATCTCTCCAAGTTACGCAAGTCGTATGTAATCACTGATGTCCCAATGGCTACCATTAGATCAAACCCAGAGACAGACATGGACTCAACTTCTGCATCCACATTTTTCAGGTGTGTATGAGCTTTTGCAGATCGCATGTCCCATGCGATTATCTTCTTGTCCAACCCACCAGAAATCACTTGGCCTAATGCAACCAGAAACAATGAATCACTAGAAAATCATGATTAGAAACAGAGTAAAGGTAATATAAACAACCCTCAGCAGTACTTATGCCAACTACGACAATCTAAAACAATAAAGATCCCACCAGGAAGGATGAATCCATGACTATTTCACATCTAATACCCCACTACCAGATAAGTATCCAATTTCGTGAATTTACATCAATCACATGACCAAACGAAAACCCACCAAAGAGCAGAACTCAGAACTGCGACAATGTTGAGAAGCTTACATGTTTCTTCAGAATACGTAACACATGTAGCAGTATCATGATGAGTTCCAACAGCATTTGTAGTTTCAGAATCCAAGTCGTACCTGGAAGGAATTTCCCAGTCAAACAGCATTGTCTGGAAGATCATTAGACAAAGTGCATTAGGATGAAGAGAAGTACGAGAGAGGCAGAAAGAAAAAACCTTGAAATACAACCGTCGGAGGCGGCGCAAAAAGCAACGGAATGGGTATGGAAGCAGCAATCGAGAAGTGGGGCCGGCGAAGAAGCTTGTAGTCTTAGGAGAGAGTTATCGACATCGTATAATCGCAGGCACTACACAAACAGGCACTATTATTTATTAATTTCCAGGAAAACAACAAACAACACAAGAAGGAATTAGTTGGTGAGTAACTCACGGAGTCCCATGAAGAAATGAGAAGGTTGTTGGAGTTTGGTGCGAATCGGATCCTGGAAACCGCATCTTGGATCGGCTTTTCCAACTTCAGACAACCGCCTTTCATCTTGTCAAAAATCGATGATCCCAGGTTTCCCTCACGTCTTTAAAAGTTCAAACTTTACGAGGCCACAAATGATAATAAAATTTGTATCTAAACTTGTCTTGTCATGTGGCAGTCATTAAATGAATTTCAAATCTAGTCCTCAAGCAGAAAATAAAAGAAAATCATTTTTGAATTTTGTAATTGTTGGTGGTCAAAGAAGCTGGTTTTCAATTCTATAGCAACCACTTTTAACGGAGTATTTCCACCGCTGTGCACCGGCAAGTGGCCAGCAGTTCAAATCCTCGCGGAGCCAATAACTGAAGAATAGCACAACAAACACAGTCGACCCTTTTGCAGGACAAATCTTTTATAAGCCCTTCCAGTAATAAAACAGACACACAACAATCTAACTGATGCTTTTAATGTCATAATCAAAACTATAAACTATTCAACCAAACTGCAGAATGACAGGATAGTCGAATCTGTAACACAAATTTAATATTTACATGGAAATGTTAAAGATTATTCTTCCCCAAACAAAGATTCGAACTTGGAAGAGACAGATTTTGACACCCGCCAACCACTAGAATCATTTCCCTTTCAGGCCTACGTAAATTACTAGGCCCTAGCATCCGGAATGTAGAAGTCAAACCGGACATCAACTGAACCAGAAACATCCCCCGTGTCTTTGTACTCGATGTTTGTTATAGATCCTATATCTTCTCTATCCTGATATTCTTGCTTTACACGTCGCACTGGCACTGTAACAGAGTAAACGGTTCCAAGATCAGAATCAGCCATGACACTCAGCTGAACTTTGTCCTGGGATTCTATCTCCACAAACTCTGATAGAGCATGCACAATTTTGTTCACGATCTTCCGTTTTGCCTCATCACTCACTGCACATCTGTCAGAGAAGAGAATCATCTTCAATCGTTGTTTTGCAATCCTTGCATTTGAATTCTTTCTTGTTGGTGTTGGGAAGACTATCTTCCAAGCCAAGTTTAAACGCTCAAAGAAGGTCATGTTTATCGCATCCAAGAGAAAGCTTTCAGCTTCTTTGCTAACTGAATATGAAGACAGCTGCTTTTCACCAGTAAGCCCAGAAATTCGATTTGAGTGACCACGCATCTTACAACTATCCAGCATGACAGTGGGCCACTTTTGGGTATTTGAGGAAGTCCCAAGTGCTCCATTTAGGAAACCACTAAACTCCACCTAAATAAAACAGCAGGTGAAAGTTGAGAAGGTAATGATAACAATTAAAAGGATGAGTCTTGTCATTTAACTAGACAAACTGAAAGCCACATTCAAATTGGTTTTCATGGAATGCAAGTAAAAGTTGATAAGTCAACAGTAGAGATTGCAGTATATGTTCTCGAAGTCTACACTGAAACATGGAATATGTACATGTGATCATGGAGACTAAATCAGTATCAGTCTATCAGAAGCCTCTACTGTACAGAATATGTCTTAATCAGATAACGCCTGTCAATAACGACTCCACCCAGGATCATAATCTTTATTCGGAGCAACTCTCTTAACCACCAACACAGTGTTACTTGCAGCCTCCGGAAACTGTCATGGCTTACCCCTCTTCAATCCTAAACTTCTTTGCAGAGTTTGAAATCTATAAAATCTAACGTCACATGGTTTAATTTGGGCAATAGATGCATATACATTCCTAACATCAATTCAACGCTATCATCTAACCCACAATTTGGAAGCTCACAAGAAAACTACCTAAGATAATCAAGTACGTCTTGAACCCCAATGGCCCAAAAACATGTCCACCAAAAAAAAACACTAAATGATATAACAAATGGTCCCCTATTTTCGATCCATCACTATAAGCAACTAAATATACTTAATTATCTGCGCCACATTTCCATTCCCCACTAGGAACCTAATCCCCAAAGCTTCCTCACACCGTCAAAAGTTCCAACTTCCCAAAAGAAGAGCGCGATTCACAAACAATTACGGAAAACTCACATCAAAACTCGGGCCAACAGAGATATAAACCTGTGAGCAATATACCAAGCTACACAAGCATAGGGAGAAAGAGGCAAAAAGGAGCAAAGACCTTAGTATTTGGAGGAGATAAAAAGGCTCGATGAGGGAGTTTGCAGTGAGAGGCCGGTGCTGCAGAGACCCTCAGATCTGCAGAAATCGCCATTTTCCAGTTTGGTCCACTCAATCTCGCTGGCCCTGTTCGGAAACTCTCCTCTCTTCACTCACATATGCCGTTGCTCAGGCGGCATTTTCTTCTGCTGTTTACGGCGTCAAGCGGGACTTAACGACGTCGTTGCATTTTGTTTTAGGCTCTGAATAGGCGTACTCTTCGCAAATGATTTCGGCAACTGCAAATTACATAAAAACCCTAAAATTTAGACCAAGCCCGGTCCATATCCAATGCTTCTTCATTCATTGCAAACTGTTGAATTCAAGTAATTTGATTGGCTTGAATATCTTAAGAAACAACTAAAATGTAATAGGTTATGTTCTGAAACTGTTTTAATCAAACTTTAATTGGGAAGTTAGTTTTAAATGTTGACTTGTGTCAGCTACTAAAAAGGATAGAATTTTTTTAGAAGTAAGTTTCTTCGGTTGGAAGTCAATTAGATTGGAGTTGAAATTCTTTTCAAACCTGATGAGAAATTAATTTAAATTTAATATAAATTTTAAAGCTTCAAAGATAATTTTTTATTAAATAAGATAATGTAAATTTAATGAATAATTTGATTCAAATAAAATTATGACTTTATTTCTCTTTGAATAATTACTAATAAATTTATTACATATTGGTGAATGTTTATAAACAAAAATTTGACATACGACGTTTTAAATTAGTAAAATGTCATCATATTATTAAATTAGTAAAAAATAAAATTAATATCTCTTGTGATTTTATAAATTTTATCAAAAAATTTATGTTTTAAAAATTTTGTAAAATGTTCCAAATCAATTTTTTTTATTAAGTTATGTTGTTTGTATTGATGTTATTATTTGTAAGTACATTATACTTGATAAGGACAACTATGGGAAAGGGAGATGATTTTTTCTTTTGAATGTTAACTATTGCGCTCAACGCGTATTATTGATATCCATAGATAAAACGTCATATAGAAAAAAAAGAAGGGCATACTCCTATTCAAAACCAGGCATAGAATTAGTTGCCCTAGTTATTATATGAGCAATTTGATTCGCTGGCTTTCTAACAAAAGCAGAAGAAATAAACTGTAGCTTATTAATTAGAGCTTTACAATCCTGAATAATCAATGAAAAATAAGCAGAAAATATATGCGTACATGTCAAAAACTGGGTAACGACTTGACAATCCGTTTCCACGCATATTGGGAAGAAAGATAAAGTTTTAATCCAACTCAAAGCTTCCCAAAAACAAAGGGCTTCTCCTACTTGTGGATCTCTCCATCTCGGTAATATCATTAATTTTCTCGCACAATTTTGCCCTTGAGAGCTACAAATTATCATGCCAAGTCCATAAAAACCATTCTCCAACAAAGCAACATCAATATTGCATTTAAAATGATTCAGAGCTAGAGCCACCCAACTAGAGTGAAGGCTTTTGTTTAGTTTTATTGATAGAGCGTTGTTTGCCTTTGCTGCCTTCCATTCAAAAAGGATTGCTCTTATTCGATTGATAATAAAGTGTTGGTGATGAAATCTTTGCCGCCACACAATCTCATTTCGATAAGCCCATAAGCTCCAGATTATCACGAAAACCTCCTCCTGTTGTGAATTCGTGAAAGAAGATACAACATCCGCAAGTCATTCATGCAAAGATGTGATAGGATTCCAGCCTATAGTAGATAGAAGCCAAACAAACTGAGCAAATTCACAGTAGTAAAGCACATGTTGTGCAGTTTCCATAGTCTTACCACAAATAGGACAAGTTTCATCTAAATTCATGTCTCCTTCTTAAGGTTGCTTTGCATGGAAGAGTATTATGTAAAATACGCCAAATAAGAATCTGCACTTTACTTGGGACCTGAACCTGCCAGAGTTTTTCCCATGGGAAACCAGTTATACTAAAGTTTTCATTAGTCATCTCTATGCTGGTTCTTTAACCCTCTTTTACTTGGTATTCTCCTTTTCTATTCTTGGTCCATATCCATTCATCCTTAATAGTCGAAAGAGCCAACAGAATCTGTAGAATGAGGTCTGCATCACGTGGAATGAAGAAATGTTGAATCAAAGGTTCATTCCATTTGCGTCCCACCATGAGATCAACAACCATATTTAGGTTCAACTCCTCCATGAATTCCGTCTAGATAGTAGGATCCATATCGTCCATCAACTAGGAATCACGCCATATATTGATGGTAATACCATCAGCAACACGTTTTCGACATCCCTGAATTAATATATCTTTTGCTTGACACATACTTCTCCAAATTTGGCTTGGATTGCTGCCTATATCTGCTGTAAAAAAATTTAGAGTTAGGGAAGTATCTTGCCTTCAAGATTTTGGCAGCAAAGAAATTTGGATATTTAATCAATTCTAACCTTGCTTTGTTAGTAAAGCAAGATTAAATTGTCTCAAATCACGATATATATGTTTAATCAATCCCCTATGAATCTTTGGAATTGCTATATGTTTCCATCGAAGCCATCTTATGCCATTATTGTCTGCTCCTCCATTACGCCAAAAGAAACCATTCATTAAAGTTTCCAACTCCTAACAAGTATTTACGGGTAATAAGAAAAGGGACATTATGTAGTTCGGCATAGCTTGGGCTACCGTTCTTAACAAAACATCCTTACCAGCCTTTGATAATAATTTAGCTTTCCAACCATGTAATCTCTTTGTTAATTTTTCCGCCACATAATGAAACATATGTCTTTTATTTCTTCCAATAACAGAAGGCATTCCCAAATAGTTATCAGGACCATCCCTCTCATTAACCCCTAAGATTTGACATACAGAAATTCTCATT
This sequence comes from Erythroxylum gracilipes, assembly GCA_026413385.1. Taxonomy (NCBI): domain Eukaryota; kingdom Viridiplantae; phylum Streptophyta; class Magnoliopsida; order Malpighiales; family Erythroxylaceae; genus Erythroxylum; species Erythroxylum gracilipes. The sequence goes on from JANZLC010000003.1 coordinate 13,801,813, forward strand.
GCGTCATCTGTATTAGGAGTAAAAGAAACTCCAGATTTTGAGAGGTTTATTTTTTGCTCTGATGCTGTCTCATAAAGACTTAAACATTTTTTCAAATGTAAAGCCTCATCTCATGTAGCTCGAGTAAAGAAAAGAGCATCATCTGCGAAAAAAAGATGAGACATCGAAATGGCCCCTCTTGCAACCATGGCACCATGAATACGACCTTGTGCTTGAAATTTAGAGAGAATGGCAGATAAACCTTCTGCACAGAGGATAAATAGATACGGTGAAAGCGGATCCTCTTGCCTTAAGCCCCTACTAGGAATTAAAGGACCATGTTCTTCAGTTCCACGTATAAAATAATAAGAGACAGAAGTGACCACCATCATAATCTTATTAACCCATACCTTATCAAAACCCAATTTCAACATAATCAATCTCAAGTATTCCCATTCAATTCTATCATAGGCTTTGCTCATGTCAGTTTTTAAAGCAAGAAAACCGAAATGACCTTGAGTTTTTCTTTTGAGGGAACGAAATAATTCATAAGCCACAATAATATTATATGTAATCAATCAATTAGGGATGAAAGCGCTCTGTGTATCAGCAATTACTTGCAGTAGGATCTGGTTCAACCTATTAGCCATTGCCTTACAAACAATTCTATCAGTTACATTACTCAATGAGATGGGCCACAGATCATCAATTGTCTTTGGAGTTTTCTTTTTTGAGATAAGGATAACGTTAGTTTGGTTCTTTCCAAACATCAAAGCGTCCCCATTCAAACACTTTAAACATTCATTATAACATCCGTACCTACTATGTCCTAATATGTCTGAAAGAAACCTGGGTTGAATCCATCCGGTCCCGGGGATTTATGTGGATGCATTGAGAATAAAGCTTGACGGACTTCCTCCACTGTATAAGGAGCCAATAATAATTCATTGTGAAAAAAAGTTATCTTTCGATCCACGTGATGTAGAATTGGACCTGGATCACTGTTTGAAGATGTAAAAAGCCCTTAATAATAATGCACAATCATATTCGACAACCCTGAATCCCAATCAACCCACTCTCCATTACTGTTCTTTAATCTAGAAATAAAATTCTTTCTATGTTTATGAGATGCCATCACATGAAAGAATTTCAATTTTGAATCTCCCTCTACTAGCCAATGTTGCTTTGACCTCTGTTTCCAATATAATTCATTTTGCAATAAAAGTTCACTATAATGTTCTTCTGTAGAGCACAGTAATCTCGTATTTAAAGTAGGTTGTCTTCGTAAAAAAGCCAACTGATTTTTTACTGCTCGAAGACAATTTCGAAATTCCTAATGATGCGACTGTGCCCATGATTGTAAGAATTGAGAACAGAATGTTAGACAATCTTAAAGAGAATCAGACATACCATATGTCCACCCTCTGCTTACCATCTGTTTACAATCAACCTCAAGAGTCCACGTAGTTTTAAAAGGAAATCTTTTCTGAACATATTTCTTCAAATGAACACCTAATTATAGAAGTAACGGAAAGTGATCAGAGGATTTGTTTGCAAAACAAAAACTTTGGCCATCGAAAAAATTGAAGACCATGAAGCAATCCCCACTGAACGATCCAGTTTTTCCCTCACCGTTACAAAATTATCTCTGCGGTTCTCCCAAGTAAACCATGAACCCTTGAAACCCAAATCATAAAGATGACAATCAGAGAGAGTTGTTCGGAATCCCTCCATCAGAAATCTAGGGTGAGAGTTATTACCTTGTTTCTCTGATAGAAACATGATATCGTTGAAATCTCCTATGACACACCACCGTAAACTTGACTGAGAATGAAGCGATCTAAGTAAGTCCCAGCCTTATCGCCTAGTGCTTCGTTATAGAAAGCCATAGAAGCCCATTAAACGTCACCGTTCCATTCCTTCGATAATAACCTCAATATCAATGTGGTGTCTTGAATAGCTTATCAACCGGGCCATCTTATTTTCTTTCCATATTAACACTAAACCTCCACTTATACCTACTGGGTCAACAATAAAAATACCACTAAAACCCAACGCTGTTTTAAGATGTAAAATTTTTTCTTTTTTAATTTTTGTTTCCATAAGAAAAATAAAATTGGGTTTCTTTTCAGACACGAGGTCCTTTAAGGCCCGAACTGTGCATGGGTTCCTAAGCCCCCGATAGTTCCAACTCAATGTACTCATAGCTCTAGGTGAGCCTAGGAACTAAAACCCACCATTTGCAAGTTTTTTGGCTTGATTGCACTATTGACCGAGATCACCTCCTCATTCATAGGCTCATTCTCAGACTCAGATGCTTCTTGTAAACATCGACGTTTCGGATCCGCTACTATGATTGTATCCATGATCATCTGTATTAAAGTTGCTGCATTCACGGGATTTATTGTATTCAACATATTAGAGTTTTGATACTGCATGCAGTTAATATTCGATCCACTGCCTACCTTATCATCACCTTATGGATTTGGAATTTGAAATCCTTGAATCTCAGCTGCATTATTGTTCTTTCCTGACTCAGTGTGGGTCACTTGTTGTTGGCCAACCATCGCTGGTTTTTCTGAAGATCCGTCCTCCCTTCCCAGCGTAAGATCTTTCTCCAATCTCAGCTATTTAGCTCCAACTTAAGTTAATCTCTTTGAATCAACTTTTAGCTAGAGACCATAGGCGAACTTTTCTCTTGGGATTTTTGGGTACTTATAAAGAAGACGATAGAACCGATCAGTGTGTCCCACTATACCACAAAAATAGCAAAAAATATTTAATCGTTCGTACTTGAAATCCAAACATGCATTCTCCCCTTTTGGCCACTTCACAAACATTTTTCTTTTCAGTGGCTTTCGAACATCGATGGTCAATCTGATAACCATAGAATCACGCCATATACGTAAATAATTACGTGGATCGGATTCAATATATATTCCAATGTAATTTCCAGCATCACTGGCGACTCGCTCGAACATAAAGCCTTTTGGAACATTATGTATTTGGACCTATAATTCCAGTTTCACCAGCTCTATTTGACGAGGATTCTCATGAGGTTGTAATTCATGTAGCAGGAGAGGAATCTGTTGATAATTCCAGGGACCATCCTTGAGCACTCTCTCTACGTCAAGATGATGGAAGAATTGAAATATAAATGCCAAGTTCTTTTACCATAAGACCTTTTACAGAACACCAAACACTTGCCATAATTTGCCTGAAGATCATAACGTTAATCGTTTTTTTCGTTAATAATCGTCCCACCACACAATGCTGCCAGGTCATCTCCTGTATTTCCTGTTCACCCATCACCGATTCATCAGCATATTCTACTATATGCTCCTCCTCCTCCGTGTGTAAGTGTTGATATAGTACCAATCTATCTTCCTCGTTGTTTGTAGCCATAAGAACAAGTAAAAAAACTACAGACAAGATAACGTAGAAGAAAACAAAGAAAGGAAGAAGAGAAAACTTGTTATCAAAAAACAAAAGAGAGAAAGTCTCAACTTAACATGAGAAGTATTCCCAAGTTGTATAAGGTGTTTGTACTTTAGTCTAGGAAGTACCTTCCCTGACTCGAAAGGGAGATGATTGAAAATTAACAAACTACAAAAGTAATGTGTCTCAAATTATTATTTTATTTTAATAAACTATAAATTGTTATATTTATTAATTATTAAATTGTATGTATTAGTTAGCATATTAATAAAGAAAGTGTTCTATTAAAATTGTACATATTATATAATAATATTAATAAATAAGATGACTAATTTCTTATTTGAATTTATTATTTGTAAAAAAATTCATTTGATTGATTTTTTCCTTTTGTTAATTTTTTACTTACATAATACTAATAAATAAGATGTTTAATTATTTGATTTTTTATTTAATTTATATGAATAATTAATTATAATTTGATTATTTTGTTCTTAAATATATAGAAATTGATTATCGATGTTTTATTTTTAATTAATAATTACTGATTTTTTATCGTATTAATTGTATACTTAGTATCAATATTAATTAACCTTTTCTATTATATTAGCCAACTATACTTACTAATAGTGTTAATTAATGTTTATGTTTTCCTAATGTGTTAAGACTTATTACAACTATTTTTTCTTATCATATCGACCAAAATACTGACAAAAAGGCCAGGTTTTGGCTTGAAGTCAATAGATGTAACCTAACTAGACTAGATTTGAGCCTAATACAAAAAAATTTAGGGTCAAGAAGTATACAACCCAACCTGACCTATCCAGTTTAGGCTTGGGCATGCTTTCTTGAGGATTGAATGAATTTCAAGTCATACTTAGACTCATGAATTATGGCTCAAATTCACCTAAACCTGCTTCATCACTAATATTTTGTTAAGATTTAGTGTAAGGACTAAGTAATTTTTCTTGTTTCATCGACCAGTTAGACTCAATTAATGTTGGCAATATGTCAGACATGGTCTAAAACTCCTCACAAACAACCTAAACCTAACTTGAATTTGTGTTGAACCTAGCTCATGTCACCTAAACTTGAATTACCCAACTTTTAACCTGATTCAAATGGACTCATCAACTCCTCTCCATCATCATTGCTAACCCCTCTTTATCTTCATTTTACCAAATCTAGAATTTTAATCGAAAATGTTAATTAGATTTCAAGAGTCTCGAAATACTCTAGTTAACACACATACACACACATATATAAGCACAGACACAAACATATATATCTTCATGATCATGAATTAAAACTCAATAGTCTCAAATTATAGGCGAATGATTGTCGTGAGACTCATAACAAAATATAAATAGAATAGAGAAGGCATCGATAAAGATTTGGAAAGAAAGGACCTAAACATGAATTAAACCTATGAAGTAGCTTCAAAAATTGAAGCTTGAAGGTTGCCAAAACTTAAAAGAAGAAAATAAACTAAGGTTAATGTAATACATAGACCACAAAGCCCAACTCCATGTTTAACTTAAAGTTTGAAAATTTAAAGAAAAACAAACTCAACTAGAATTAAAATCCAATAACTTCTAGCTTGCTGTGACAAGTTTGGGCCTTTTTGTCATTCCTGGACTTAATGTTTGTGTTTAATAATTAATAAATCGTTTGCAATTTCACATTCTTACAAATATATAAAAATTATTTATAAATATTAAATATTAAATATTAAATATTAAATAAAATAAATATGAATATGAATATATAGTTATAAACCATTATAAAATTTTATTATATTATTTATAAATATTATTATATG
>JANZLC010000003.1:13807148-13823147 GCA_026413385.1 Erythroxylum gracilipes
GTAATCATTCCTTCATCTTAACCAACCATCATAATTATAATGATTATATCCATTCTCATTCCTCACTATATTCATTCCTATTCTCATTCTCATTACCCTCTATGAACCAAGCGCCCCCTAACTTGTCATTCCAAGAGGGGTCATTATATGATGCTATGACTCTAATGCTTCTGAGTATTCCAAGAGGGGCCATTACATGCATAGTATTTAAATTATGTCAACTGCACAGAATATTAGTGTGATGCCAGTGAAATTCTTTTTAAAGACATTTCTCTCCTTCTGAAAAGAAAAGTGTTTGTAAACTCTTCTGAATAATTGACTTCTATAATATGTTACTATCATTGAAGCAGACCCGAAAATAATGTCAAACATGCGGGCAAATTATAAGATTTTTTGATCACTTGTCACGAGGGAATTTGTTCTTACATTTAATTTTTTTGGGCTCCAAATAACAATGCTCATACCAGTTTTCGCCTCACCTGTGCCAATAAATTGCATATGAAAATTAAAAGTAAGACTTCAGAACTTAAGATATAAAAAGGATATAGCCCATTTTTAAATTATTAAAGACAAAATTTTATTCAACAAAAAGTTAAATTTTTTTAGTTTGAACCTTTATCTATATGAAAGCAAATATTGCCGATAAGTTGTATGTATGTCAGTGTTGCATTGTGCTAAAATGTATTTGGGCAAATCTGCAATCCTTATATTGATCATTGCAATATATACACGAGAGTTTCCTAAAAATTTGTTAACAATTTCCTAATTACAATAACGTTAGATATGGACAATATTACATTCCTAAAAGACACAATTTGATATGCTAATAATAAAGTGTAGGTGCCTAATTGATATGGTTGGATACACAACGGATTTGATGATGTGGATATGGTTGATAGTACCATATTACCCCCCCCCCCCCAAGTTGGCGCATGCAAGTTTCGAATGCCCAACTTGTCTAAGATCGAAAAAAATGGTGAGCACCTAGAGACTTGGTGAATATATCCGTAAATTGAGTACAATAGGGACATATGAGGGAAGTATCATCTTCTGCAAAATGGCATTCCGGACAAGATGGCAGTCTACCTCGATGTGCTTGGTTAGTTCATAAAAAACAGGATTCTTGGCAATGTGAATGGCAGCTTGACTATCACAAGAAAGAGAAATGGGTTGGGGACGAGGGACACTAAGAAAGTGAAGAAAATGCTTGAGCCACTTTAATTCACAAGTGGTGTTGGCCATGGAGTGGTATTCAGCCTCAACGGACGACCGTGACATGGTTTGTTGCTTCTTGGTTTTCCATGGTATTGGAGAACTGCCGAAGAGGATAAACCAACCAGTAAGGGATCGGCGGGTGAGAGGACAGCTAGGCCAGTCGAAGTCACAGAAACTATGTAAGGTGAGATCACTATCGTGACGAAGTAGAATGCCTTGCCCAGGTTGGCCTTTTAAGTAGTGAACAACCCGTATAGCTGTCAGCCAGTGCTCTTCACGAGGTTGCTGCATAAATTGGGACAAGACGTGCACACTATAAGAGAGCTCTAGTCGAGTAAAGCATAGATAGATAAGACGCCCTACTAGACGACGATATTTGCTGGCATCAGACAACAACGGTCCTTCAGCTAGAGCTAGTCGATGATTTTCTTCGAGAGGAGAAGATATAGGATGGGATCCTAGCATCCCAATTTTTGTGAGGATGTCCAAAGCATACTTTCGTTGGCAGAGAAAGATGCCCGTAAGGGATTGAGCTACTTCAACTCCTAAGAAATACTTTAATTTCCCTAAGTCTTTCATGCTAAAGCAGTGATGAAGGTAGGCCTTGAACTTTGCAATTGCCAAGGAATTATTACCCGCAATAATGAGGTCGTCCACATACACAAGAACCACAAGTTGCATGGTTTGTTGGCAATAGACAAAGAGAGAGTGATCAGTGGTAAACTGGTGGAATCCATACTGAAAAAGAGAGGTAGAAACCTTGGCAAACCAACAACGTGGGGCTTGTCTCAAGCCGTAAAGAGACTTGTGAAGTTTGCAAACCTTCCCCGCATGTTGGATGAAGAAGCCAGGAGGAAGTTTCAAAAGACTTCGTCATCAAGATCGCCATGTAAGAAGGCATTGTGAACATCCATTTGTTGAAGTTCCCAATTTTTGGCAGTAGCTATAGCCAATACAGAGCTAGTAACCATCTTTTCCACGGGTGCAAATGTTTCATTGTAATCTAATCCTTCAACTTGATGGTTTCCCAATACTACCAGGCGTGCTTTGAATCATTCTATGCTACCATCAGTGTGGTATTTGATGCGGTATATCCACTTAGACCCAAGAGCTTTCTTTCCCTTAGGCAAGATAGTGATGCACCAGGTCTCACTATCTTGAAGGGCCTGAATTTCGCTGGCCATGGCTCTCGCCAACGGGCATTGCGCATGGCAGCAAAAAAACTCTGTGGTTTCCGGTCGGCCCAATAGCTGTAAGATACATACGATGGGGAGGAAAATAATTCACATAATTAGCTAGAGGATAGGACATACCTGGAAGAAACGTTGAAGAGGGTTCACGGTCAGATGGGCTTATGGATATGACGAAGTTGACCACAGAGTCATGAAGACGGATAGAAGGTTGCTTCATACAGTGTCCTCTCCCTAAGGTACCAATGGTTTTAGGTTGCTCAACTTTGGGAGTCATAACATTGCCATTATCTTGTACGGAATGATCGGAGTGTGGATCATGCATAGGCATGTCGTGGGTTTGTTGCACGGGGTCATCATCATGCCTTTCGAGTTGACCCCCCTATCCCTCAAAGTTGGCTCAACATTCACTTGTTCATCAAGAATGGGCGCATCAATGGGCAAACACTCACTAATAGTCGTTGGTGAAGTCCGTTCTTCGAGAAAACATGACACAGATGCAAAGGGAAACTCTTCTTCTACAAACTTCACATCCCTAGAGACAAAGAAAGATTCTTTTTCCAAATCATATAATTTCCAACCCTTTTTCCCGTATGGATAACCCATGAAAATGTATTTGCGGCTTCGGCTCTAGAATTTATCTCCCTTGGTGAGTTGGTTATGAGCATAACACAATGAACCAGACACTCACAAGTGGGTATAGGAAGGTGGTTCCCCATGTACCAGCTCATATGGAGTTTTCCCATTAAGATCAGACAAGGGAGTCAAATAAATTACATACCCAGCAGTGAGAACACACTCCCCCCAAAATTGAATAGGAAGTGCCCCTTGAAATCTCAATGCATGAGCATATTGAGAATGTGCCTATGTTTTCGTTCCGCTCTTCCATTTTGTTGGGAAGTTCCCGTGCAAGATGTTTGATGGATAATTCCTTGTTGTAGAAAGTAAGAACTCAAAGAAGTGAACTCTTTTCCATTGTCACTATGCACACATTTAACAAATTTATTATGCTGTCGTTCTATCAAAGCAAAAAATTCCATCATAACCTTTGAAACTTCCCTTTTATCAGACAACAAACATATCCAAACAGCTCTAGAACAATCGTCAACTAAGGTCAAGAAATAAGATGCTCCACAAGATGAAATAGTTCTATAAGGTCCCCACAAATCATAATGAATCAACTCAAAAGCTTCAGTAGCACGAAAATTGCTTAATGGAAATTTTTCTCTTGTTTGTTTCGATTTTTCACACACTTCACAAACTTTATGCAGTTGCTCATTAGTATAATCAATCTTTATATTAGGTAATAGGCGTACAATCTTGTAAAAGGGATGTCCCATTCGTTTGTGCCATAAATCAATTTGACTCTCCACAATAGCATGACATGCGGTTATTCGTGGCATGCCCCGATACATATAAAGACCATCTTTCCGTTCACCCACTCCATCAGCATCTTCGAAGTGAGGCTCTGCATCAAACACAAATTTTTAGTGAACAGAACGATACAATCCTTATCATCAGTTAATTGCGGAATTGAAATCAAATTGCACTTCAACTGTGGCACATAAAGCACATTCTTCAGTTTAAGCCCGCCAGTAAGGGCTACAGTTCCTTGTCTATTTGTGAAGACTCGCGCACCATTCGGCAAGCCCACTGTACATGTTGCCGCATTATGTTATTCACTGAAATTTCTTAAGTTTCCTGTCATATGGTTAGTTGCACCACTATCAACAATCCACACAATATATTCTTTCTTACCAGTCATCTTTTCAGCTTCATTTATCTTATTGTCATTTAGCATCTTCTCCAATGTTTCCCATTGCTCATTGTTAAGACCTGTAATTGCATGTTGTGCATTTGCTACATTTGGCGTGGCTTGCACTACATTGGCACGAGCTGTGTTCTTTGTGCATATCCCCAACTTTTGTCCATTTCGATTACCGCTTCCTTCGTTTCGTGGTTTATCCCCCCACCACTTAGGGTATCCGATCAGTTCAAAGCATCCTTTAATGTCATGTCCCGCTTTTCCACAATTTGAACAAGATCCTTGCTTCACTTCATTCTTACCTTTGTTTTTGTAACCAGCTTGCACCGCCAATCCCATCACAACTCTTTCTTCCTTTGAGCGAGAAATTGTTTTCATTCGCTCCTTTTGCACCATGGTTGCATATATTCGATTAAGAGATGGTAACGGGTTTGTAGCTACGATGTTCAATCGTGCAATTCCATAGCTTGCATTGTCCAATCCTAGTAGGAACTGATGGACTTTCTCTTCTTCCCTTCTCTTCTCAAGTTGCGACCCAATATTACACGTGCACTTCCTACACAAGCATTTTGGAATCTGCTCATAATTCGCTAGTCATTCCTTGTTGTTTACACTCTGCCAATTCAGCCTTCAATTGCTGGATTCTCGGTCCATTCATGATAGAGAATCACTCATTGATGTCGTCCCAGAGGTCCTTCGCATTTTCAGCATATGTGATCGTGGAGCGCAGGCTTGGTTCGACGGTGTTTAACATCCAAGACACCAGCATAGATTGGACTATCCACCAATCCTCTAACTCTGGTGCATCTTCTTCAAGTTTCTTAATGGTGTCATCCACAAATCCCCATTTGCGTCGAGCTCGCAGAGAAATTTTCACAGCATGACTCCATTCGTCATAATTTTCTCCACGAAGCTAAACTTGTGTGATCACACTCCCTGGGTTGTCACTCACACTCAAGTCATAGGGAGAAGGACCTTTCTTGATTCTGTCTCCCTTCGGTGGTATTTCTTGTTTTGGTTCTGCCATTGCGGCGTCGGAGGCTTGCCTATGTGCAACGATTATCAGAGCCTAGAGAGCTCTGATACCTTGCTAAAATGTATTTGGGCAAATCTGCAATCCTTGTATTGATCATTGCAATATATACACGAGAGTTTCCTTAAAATTTGGTTAACAATCTCCTAATTACAGCAAGATTAGATATGGACAGTAATACATTCCTAAAATACTCAATTTGATATGCTAATAATAAAGTGTAGGTGCCTAATTGATATGGTTGGATACATAACATATTTGATGATGCGGATATGGTTGATATTGCCATATTACATTATGCATTTTGACATCTCTAAGTCTTAATTAGAATCAAATTTAACTTCCATCGAAAAGCTACTTCCCATAACAACCTAAGTAAAACACTAACTGCAAATACGTAAGTGAGGATGCATAACAACATATAATCAATTATAATTAAAATAAGGCAATAATTGATAAAAATATATATCAACAATATCTAGTGAGAAATATACAACCTTACCTTTAAATGTATATCAAAGAGAGGAGGCAGCGAGAAAAATACTCAAAAAAGGAGGCATCGAGGAGAGCATTGCACTACTTAATGAATTTGTTTTAGAGTTAAGATATAGTGACAAGGTGGAGCAACACGAGGGTTAGTCATTCAATGAACATCGTCATTTAAATAAGGTAATATGACACATTTGGATTCCGAACCTCAAGTCTGATAGTAGAGTTCTAGTTTGAGTTATCCACAATTTAGTCAACTCGAGTCAATTGTATTAACAGTAGAGTTCTAGTTTGAGTTATCCAAAATTTAGTTAGATCGAGTTAATTATATTAACTTTAAATCAAGTCTGGACATAAATATTAATTTTAATTATCGCATCAATTGAAGTCTAAAGAAATAATAGTTTTAAGACTTTTTTAAATAAAATATAAGCATCGCCTACAAAATTTTAAAACAAATGGGAATTTGGTGGAATTAATAAAAACCAAGGGGAGACTTACCCAAAAAAAAAAAAAAAAAGGTTACTTGTGCGTGGAGAGACGACATGACCTACAAATGATGTGTCCTATTTAGGTTATATCTAGGAAACGACATGTCGTTACATTAACGACTGGTACAAAACAAAACATGTTAGTGACTAGTCTAGTCGAGATTCGAGAACTAGCAATCCAACAGACCCGGAAAGTAACCTGCGACACTGTTAACTATACCTACTTTTTATGGTATAGTCGCCGTCTTTTGTTTAGTTCTCATCTCCAGGCCTTAAAGATTGTCCATTTTGCTCGTGAATGGGTGGTAAATGGCGAGCTACTGCGTCTTTGCTTCTTCGCCAGATAGCCAGAGATACGTCATCGCCTATCCCTTCTCGTTATTGCCTACCACACCTTTTCCTTTTCTCAATCCCTCTAGGAAGGAGTCCGTATTCTTTTATTTTCAGGCCATTTTCTGCAATCCCATCTCGGGTTTCGGTTTACGGCGGCGAAACTGAATCTGGGTCGCATGGTATGGCCCTTAATTATTCTTTGGGAGATCAAGAAGATGAGAGCTTCGGGAAGATTCCTGTTCGAGCGTACTTTCTTTCTACCAGGTTTGCCACTTATATAGTTGCAATTGCTAATTCTTCCGTGCGACTTAAGTAATTTGGTTTCACCTACCTTCAACTCGAGTTTTGGGTAACAAAGTGATATGGAGTTCAGGTTTGGGCTGAGGCTTAGCCCCACGTCGTGAGTTCGAATCCTAAGGAGTGGATTCGCTCATTGTGATCCCAAAGTCGTAAACCGAAAGGGGAGACTAAGGGCGCCGCTAGCGGACGCGTGGTAGAATTCAGTAATTTGGTTTCGCCCTGCCTTCAACTCGAGTTTTGGTAGCAAAGTCATTTTATCGTCATGATTAGAGTAGTGGAATCTCTGTGATCAAGAAAATCTGTCCTGTTTGTGTAAATGATGTGGAAAAGTCTTTGCTTTAGGGTACTCGTGACAACATTTGTTTCTTTCAGCCTGCTAGGATAAATCCTTAGTAGCTACAGAGTCCTGTAAGATTCATTAGTCATTAATCCGAAACTTTTGTATTCGTGATTATGCAACTGCGAAAATGTCAAGAGTTTGCATTTCAAGGATGCTGATTCGGTAGAAGATTTAGGGAGCTTCCGAAGGCAAGTATGAATAGGTTAGACTTCTGCAAATGCTTGAAATCTCGTTTCCGGAAGCCCTTGATAGTGATGGATGCTCATATTCGTATCATATCAAGTAATATTGGTTTGTGGTGTTTGTGGGACTTTTCCTACTTCACATTTGTGTTACAATCTCATGAACCCTGTTTCCCGTCTCTTACCTTTGGCTGTGGTCCTCTTTTTTCTCTTGATGGCTTGGTTTTCTCAGATTCATGGTTTTGGCAGTATTGATGTGAAGAAAATGCAAGCAGAGAATTTAAGCAATGTTGTTCCTCCTACCTCGCGCTCAACTAATTATATTGCCCTCAGATATTGTGATTTCCCTTCAGACTTTACCGTAAGATGTTTGAGAGTTAATTTTATTCTAAAATCAGTATGTTATAGCTCAAGGCTTTCCCCTTCTTCTTCCGTTTTTCTTATATATACAAATAATCTAAGGTTGCCGAGATCATATAATTCAATCGCTGTTGTTCATATTCTTGATGTTTTCCATTTTGATGTCATCTGACATGATATGTTGTCTTGTATTCAGATGCATGGAGTCAAAGAGCTTGTCAATTGGCGATACATGGTTGTATTTCAATACGGTTCTGTGGTACTCTTTAATATTGAGGATCATGAAGTTGAAAGTTACCTGGAAATAGTAAGAAGACATGCTTCAGGAGTTCTTGCTGAGATGAGGAAAGATGGTGTGTTAATCAATAATCTTCATTATAATATCATATTCAGAAACAGAAGGTTCATGCCCTAATAAGTTAATCTGCCAGGTCTAACATGCCTGATGTTGTGCATAATCATGAATATACTAATGCATTTTATGTCATACACATATATTGTACTGGATAGTGTTAGTGGAGAAGCTCCAGCTGGCAAGCTTAACTCAAAGAAGTCATATTCTCTAACTAGTGGGATCAGCCACTTATTTCCTTTTCATTTGAGTCTCTGAAGCTATAATTATCTGAGGCACCTAATTGTTGAAAAGATGGCTGGTTTTATATCTTGCTCATTTGTATACTTGTGCTTATTTTCATATCATTAGTTAGCTCTTCTAACTTAATTGTTTCCATAATTTACTGCATTCCTTGTTAGTTTTTCTTTTACAATTGACATGATACTGTATCAGATTATGCAATAAAGGAGAAGCCCTTTCTGGCTGAGGATATGCAAGGAGGACCTGACTACATAGTTCTTAAAACTTTAGATACGGATAGCATTCGCATTATTGGAAGTGTGCTGGGGCAAAGTATTGCTTTGGACTACTTTGTTTCACAGGTAATTTGTATACAAAATAAAGAAATCAAACACCAATTTGACTTGTGAGCTATGTAGGAGACAATCAATATTATTTATGTGGTATAATTGGTACTGTTGATATTTTCTATCGATCGTACAGTTGCTGTGATGCTTTTATTTTTCTTTTTTCTTTCATACCGTGAAAGAGTATTATCTTTTTCTTTTTGCAATGAGAACTCTTTTCTTATTTATTTAATGTCCTTCCCTTCTCTCTAGGTTGATGGAATGGTTGAAGAGTTTGCTGGTATAAACCGTGCAATGGAAAAAACTGGAACATTCACAATGGATAGGAGGAAACTCCTCCAACTTGTTGGAAAAGCTAATTCAAATTTAGCTGATGTAATTCTTAAAGTTGGTCTTTTTGAGAGGTAGTTCTTATTTCCATTTTTATATGTTGCAGGAGTAAGATTATCTGTGCATAGTCTTAGTTAGTCTGATTGTGTTTGCCAGAGTCAATATATGTTCTTGGATGTTATCAATTTCCATTTTTTGTAGTTCTGAGTTAGGATGTAATTTGAAGTGCAGAATTGCAGGTTAACAACTAGTATTTACAAGCATTTTGTTCTATGTAACTGGTCACCATTTGTTGATATGTACACATGGGATTGGGATGAGATGGGTTCTTATGGTGGTTCTTTTTGTACACCCCCAGATCTGAGATTGCTTGGAGAGATGCAAAATATGCTCAGATATACGAATACTTGAGGGAGGAATATGAGGTCACACAACGGTTTGGGAATTTAGATTTCAAATTGAAATTTGTGGAGGTATGTTCTAATCTTGCATGATTGATTGGTGTTGGAAAGATTCAGGCTTGAGAGTGCATGTAATAAGATAGTAGTTGCAAAGCAACAGCATGAAAGTGCTTCAATCTTTAGAAAAGCAGACATCAAATGAGTGAAAAGGAATGTCATTATTATTCAGGCAACTCTGTTTAGTAAAATAATATCTATGCATTAAATACACTACATATCCGTGTTGCTTAATCTATAGACTCTTTCATTCAAAATCTGGCGTGTTTCTGATCAATTAATGGTCTCCTTAAAACAGTCAACCCTGTGTAATTTTTCATGATAGCATTACTTGTGGTTGTTTATTGCAAGAATGACCTCAATCGAATTATAAATCTTTTGCAGCACAATATTCATTTCCTTCAAGAAGTTATCCAGAATAGACGGTCAGATCTTCTGGAATGGTGCATAATCTTTCTATTGAGTGTTGAGAATGTTATTTCCATATATGAAATAGTGCAGGATTCAGGTGTGGCGTGATCCAGTTGACAGATGATAAAAGTTAGGACAACCAAACAATTCATTTTCTGTAGAATCAATCATACGAGTGTAATAATTTATTTTATTCTCTTAGTGTCTGCGTTGAAGTATTTATATTTACTAATTTTAGATATGGCCTCTATGAACAGAACTTGAAAGTTCATAGCGTCCTTTACTTGTTATAAAATCATATTGGCGTTACATGTTTGACACCTTTCTTCTCTCCGGAGAATCTATTGGTTCTTTACTTTTCAACCCTAGACGTTCAAAGTTAACAGCTAACGTTGGTTGTGATTTTGCCATTCAAGCCTTAGTGTTAGGCGTGTTTGATAAATAGGGAAGGCACGAGTTAGATGAAAGCGTTTAGTTGGTACCTCCAGCACCCAAATCACAATAATGTGCATAAATGTTAAAACAGATATCAAATGACAATACAATTTAAGGAATAAGATGTTTGATAATGTTAATCAGTAAAGAGATATACTATCATTAATTGCTCTAATAGTCTACTACTAAATGGACATCTACCCATTAGCAAAAATGAGTTAAAACTCCTCCACCCTCACGGATGTCTGCGGTGTCTCATACGCAATTCTGGATCTTGACTTCTTCACACCGGCTGTGAACCATAACTTATCAGACTTGTAGCCTTCAGCTGCCACACTTGTCAGCTTAACCCACACTAAGACCTTTGTCTTCATCCCCTCTATGCTCGTCAGCTTTCCCCTCATAAGGATTGCTTTTACTCGAGTTGCATACCTTAGTACAGACGAGTCCTTGAAACTGACTTCACACACGGAAGGCAAGTATACGATCAGCTTTGCCTTTGATTCGTCAAATTCATAACAGGTCACGTTTTCAGGAAAGAGACCAGGAGGTAAATTGTACTCTTGAAGAAGATCTGGCAAAGTTTTCAGTGGCTTTCCTGCACGAAATACACACGTATCTACTATGAACAGGCAATACACGACTTTCATGTTGCTATACAAGAGAATGAGCTCACATTTCAATCTTATTTTTAAAGACAAGTTTGTTGGAGGAGACTTAAACTAAGTAACCTCGTTCACAACAAAGCTGGAACCAAAATCTAACAGCTGGTGTACACAATGCAAGAAAGATGAGGAAAAAAAAAAGGATAACAGCTTCTCCATACAATTTCATTTTTAGAATAACTTTTCACCTAAAATGCAAGGGAAATGGCCCTTTTTTATGTGACAAAGTAAAGAAAAGAGAGAATTTTCAGTACCATACAATACGAAACTGCTTAAAACATCTGTTGAGCAATTGAGTTAATAGCAAGCTGAGGCATGGTCTGTGATTCAGATATCTTTGTAGAATCTTCTTTTGTCAGTAAATGAAGCTTAGAAAACAATGTACAATGCAAAACATATTTGTATTGTATAACAAATTAATAGACAAGTTCGGCAAAACCGAGAGCACTAGTTTTAAATTTTCAATTCATATCGGTATAAAACACCTAAAAACATCTTACCTTTGAGTTTGTTGAAAACCCATTTTGCCTTCTCTTCAAGCGTATTGGAAACCTTCTGCAACATGAGGAGGTTATTAGAACTTTTAGCATTATGTACGTAAGAACATATTTCACACGAACAAGCGGAGGAACAGCTTTTTCGAGATAAGAGTCATGGTTAAAACTCAAAATCTTACTCAACTTCGTGGATTCAACAGCCAATTGCCAAGAGTAATCCAATTAAAAAAAAAAACATAATATGACATACTTCCAAGATGAATATTTTCATTCCTTTCCTCCCTTTTCCTTTCTTTTATCCTCAACCAACTTGGCTTTCTGAAATGATAATCACATTACAACCGATCCTATAAGAAAATTGAGAGAGGTAACAAAATACGGATTTTAATCTCAAATCCTGAGATAACACCAGCAACTGCAAGAAGCCAACAGCCATCTCCAACATTACTAGAAGCACGTACATTTATGCTCGTCAATGTCCTCCTCATTTGGATTTGCCAAATCCAATTCCGTGTATTCCAAAACTCATGTCCATGGTCATTGCTTTCCCCGGAAAAATGATCCATTAGATCCAAAACAAATTAGCACAAGTTACGAAATGGGAAAAGTTGAACCCACCCGCATTATGCAGATCATGATTAAACCCAGACCAAAAAGAACACCATACAAGAATCTGACTACCAAGAAAAGGTTAAAGGGGGAACAAATCAACATAATTAATGGAATCAAGAAAAACTACATAATGCATTAAAGATAAAATCTTTATACTAACAGTTATGTCTTCAGTAATGTTAGAGAGCTCCTCCTTAGCTGTCTTTGAGATCCAAGAACCCCCTAGCTTCAAGCTACTAACTTTTGTTAATACCTTTTCCATTCTCTCTCTGGTCTCTTAATTTATCACTAGAAATGAAGAAGACGAACTGGGTTTTTCTTCCTTGAAGTAGTAAACCAGAGAAGTGAAGTGAAGTGAAAGGAGTGGCTCTCAAAACGGAGGGTCTGTTGAGAGAGAGCTGGCAGGCACATAAAGACAGCAAAAGCAGCTGTAACCTTCAAGAATAAGCGGCGCTTTTGTTACGCTTATTTATTTATGAAATAAAACAATGTACCGAATACCGATCGTTTCTTTTCGTTTATAAAATCAAATGCGAGGGTGTTCTTGTCAACTCAAGATGGGACACGGCTGATTTCCTGCGATGATTTGGATTTTTTACCGTTCGCTGTTTTCGAAAAGAATGTAATCTTAAAATGTCAAGTTTAACAAAGTAGATCTGGTTATTAAAATTTGTTTCAATTTCATACAACTATTATGTATGCAGTTATTTAAAATTTAGAGTCAGAGTTTTACCTTTCATAAAAGACCTACCTAATTCAAGCGGTAATTAATCTGGGTGTGGATGGCTTAAAAGTGTTTTCCCATAATTAGAACCCTCCCAGGATACCTCATGGGAAAAAAATGTATCAAATTTTGAATATAACTTCAAATAGTTTTAAATAAATTATTTACTTCATAAAAATTATAATTAAAATTTAAATAAATAGAACCACAAAATCTTATTAGCCTCTATTTGGTTGGGCTTATACTAGTAAAACTTTTGTCAATAGAGCTTTTTTTGTAGATCTTTTCTAAGAAGCCAGTTGATTGTTTGATTGTCATTTAAAAAAGAGGCAGTTGATTGTTTGATTGTCATTTAAAAAAGAACTTTTTTGAAAGAGCTTCATACCGTAGACTGTTTGGTAACATAAAAATAAAAAGTATTTTTAATTTCAACTATATTTTATTTTGTAATAAAAATTATTTATGCATATAAATATTATATAAAGTATATTAAACAATATGCAAAGCACCATATATTAATTATTATATAATTTTAAACCATATGAAACATAAATAAAAATATATCTAACCGAATCTTTGATATGGATTATAACATAAATAAAACTAATATCAAAAATAAATATTAAAACATATAAAAAACCAAATAATATTATATAAATCCCAATATAAATATTGAAGTTGAGTAAATAGTTAAATACATAATAAATTATGCATTTTATTGTAACAGAGAAGATGTGCTTGCAAGATAAACGTGAAGATGAGTTTGTGAGTATTGTGAGAATTATGTGTAAAACATAAGGACAAAAGGGACTAAAAAATAGGTTTATTAATTGATCTGAAAAATCTATCTAAAAAAGTCATTTGACAGATTTTTTTAGACGCTCCAAATTTGAGCTTCTTAAAAACTGTATTTTGGAGGCTAAAAGAGTCATATCTATTAAAGAAGTGTTTTTTTTTTTATTTTACAACCAAACACTTATTTTTCTTAAAAAAAGCTTTCGTGGTGGAAAAAATTACTTATTGACCTCCTAAAAGCTTATCCAAACAGGCACTTAATATTGATACTCTTTTTTTAAATAAGAGACTCATAAGTTATTGTGATAATAGTTAAATTGGTTTTCTAATTCATTTAATATGAAATATATAAAAGTCCCACAAAGTCTTATGTTAATAAAAGTTAACAAAAATTAGTAATTGTATTTAGTTAAAAATTAATTTAAATAGTTCTTATTTAAATACTAAAAATATTATTTAAATTTAAATTTTAACAAAAAGTTAAAAATTAAAATGAGCCTCTAAAAAAATCAACACTATTTTAACTTTTGAGAATATTAAATAGGTTTAAAAGTCAAGAGCCTAAGAAGAATAAAGAAAAAAAGTGCACAGAGGGCACAAGTCTTCTCCAAATGAAAATAAACAAGTCATGACAATAAACAAGGGATTGTTTAAGTCCACTCTAAAAGATAAAGTGAAGTAAGAAATAATGGTAACATCTTTAATGAAAAAGGAGGAAGAAATAATTCATTAAAGGATAAAGAGATGTTAGACAACCTTTTAGAAGCTAAGGGACCGTTTGGTTCCACTTCTGTTTTTCTGTTGTTATTTTTGGTTTCTGTTTTCTTTTTTTAGTTTCTGTTTTTTTCTTAAAAAAACGAAAACTTGCTTAGTTAAGATTTGTAATATAACAACTGAAAACAAAAACCTGTTTGGTTGATATTTCTAAAAAAAGTGAAAACAAAAACATGTTTATTTTTATTATCATGTTTCTATTCTTTTATAATTATACTATTACGTGTAATAATTATAATATAATACATTATATTTTTAAATTAATTAATTATCATTATATTTTTAAATTAATCAACTGTCTATGTGCGACTGCTATATCAACCAGCGCTCCACCATCACAGCTGTGCTGCAGCAGGATCTAAAAACAGAGGCCATACCTCTGCCAGTACTTCAAGGACCCAAGATTCAGGAGCTTTGTTAACTCCCCAAATGCCAGGAAGGTTGCTACGACATGTGGAACTCCCTACCCTAAGTGCTAGATTAAATCACTCTCCCTTTCATCACCCACTCTTCTTCAATAGACACAGTTTGTCTGTTTCAACGGCACTGACAAGGGCTTAGAAGACAGCAAAAGAAGAGTGCCCCAGTGCCCAGATCCTCTGGTTTTTGCTCCAATTTTCCAACTTTTCTGGTTTTTCTTGCTTTTGGTAGTCTTGAACTTTAACCAAAATACCCACGTTTTTCTCATCATCATTCGTGCACTAATATTTTCAAAAAGAAAGACTGTTTCTCTTCTCAGTCACGACGACAGTGGCTGCATCATATGCCTGCTTCAACTTCTCTCCAAAAACTCTCTTCGTTTCGTGGGTGAGAAACCGAAAGGAACAAATACAGATAATATAACACAAACCTGGAGTCAGCCAAAGACGATGATGCAAGTCAGTGCCAAGAGGAAAAAAAACAACAGTTGAAGATGCAAGCTGGCGAAAAAAAATATGTTTCGGAAGAAACGAAAACCTATTGTAAAATATTAAAGCAACGTCTTTTTCTGGTTTTCTTAATATGGCTGTAGTTTTTTGATTTTTTAAAACACGACAACGCAACTATAAGAACCAAACATGTTTTAACCTGAAGTTTTATTTTTAATAAAAACCACAACTGAAAACAGGGAAAAAAAATTGGAAACAAACAGGCCCTAAACTCATTGATTTTTCTTAGATGAAAAAATAAGAGGAGGCAAAGAAGGTGGATGATCCAAAGTACTACAAATATTATCAATTGGTCATTCATCATATTAAACAATGCTTTGTCTTTAAGGAAAAAATTATGGAGTTATAAAGAAATGGAGTAGTTTCCTTTAAGAATGAAGTTATAACATTCAACTTGAAAATTATTATAGAGTATTACAAAGAAATGGAGTAGTTTCCTTTAAGAATGAAGCTATAACATTCAACTTGAAAATTATTATAGAGGAAAAAATGGCATCCATTTACATGAATTCAACTATGGCATTAAGATCATTTGATATTATAGAGATAACATATAAGTTAATTAAGTACAACAAGCTAATTGAAACTCCTCAAGTCTTTAAGGTTAAAAACCTACAAGATGATAGTTGGAAGAAGGACATGTAACACCCAAATACTCCCCTGTGAGGATATATGGATGCCACCCAAGACAGTACAATCAAATCAGACTAGTTCACACACAACATCTCAAACAGTGCTTCCAATACATCA
>JANZLC010000003.1:13837169-13857761 GCA_026413385.1 Erythroxylum gracilipes
TATTATATTCTATTTAATATATTAATATTATGATTTGTTCAGAGTTGGTATTAAGAAGAATTATTGAGAGTATATTACGTAGTATGTATTTATTAGTTTATGTTTCATCCTAAACCTTCTGAATCGGAGATTTCTTATTTTTACTGTTTAGGATGGAATGAAATATAACATGAAACTCTCCGCTTCTATCTCATTTCATTCCATTCCATTATGAAACCCTCAAACAAACAATGAAAGTGTGTTACGTTCCATTCCATTCCATTCTATTCCTAACACTTCAACCAAATCAAGCCTAAGAGTAAATAAGGATTAAAACATAAAGCTAAAATTATAAAAGAATTAGGAATCCACGGAATCATACTCATAGGCCATAGAGATTCCTATCAACTTGTAAGCACACCTTTTTTGTTATAAAATTCAAAAATTAGAAATAGCCTACATATGATAAGATCACATATACAAGGGATCAATGAAAAGAGAAATGAGAAAGAAGGTAAAGAAAAAAAGTTGAATGAGAGAACAATTGGATACGGTGAAAATTGATAAGAGGGCGAGCTTTCAAAATACTCGAGATATAAAAAAAGAAAGAGTTTTGGTATAAAAAAAGAAAGAGTTTTGTTAAAAACGACTTGTCTTTTTTATGCTTTTTATATTTAAGTCTTTCTTGTACGATTGGAAGTCAAACCATTACGAGGAAAAAAGAAGCTAATTAGTATGTAAAAGCTTTGTTTTATGCGTGTCGAACATTACTGGCGTACAAGAGGAATCTGAATCTGAAGAAAAAGAACTGGGATTGGTTTGGCAGCAGACTAAATGGTGAAGAAGGAGTTAGAAGATCATCTGCAACCCCTGTATTTGAAATCCCAACAACCTATAACAAACACTCTTTTTGGTTTCAACAGCAACAACGTGCAGTCTAAATCCCCAAATATCTTTCAAAACCTCCTTGATTTCGCTAACCATCCGTCTACACCGCCTCACCCTCATTCTCAAAGTGACAAGAAACGCCCGTTTGGACCCCCAAATATTTTTGGTCAAATCTTAGATGTCGGCAACAGGGTTTCATCCTTGTCTTCTCATTCATTCACTCCACTAGAAAGTCAACCTCCCGTAAAACTCTCTCTTGATACTTCTCTGTCACAAGAACCTAGAAGGAAACCTGTTCCTTTACCATCCTCTAAAGCCAGAATCTCTAAAACCTCTGATCCTTTACCAGAAACTTGTGCCGAAGAAAATACTTCACACCCAAACCCATTAGCGTCTTTGTCACTATTGCCGCCCTCGCCCACAGCCATACATCCCGCTGCAACTTCTGATCATGATAGCTTAAATAGCTCAGGAGCGCCCCCTCTACAACACTTATTTTCTTCTGCATCTGCTGCTGATTCAAAGTCTGACTTGCTTGGAACAGAAGTACTTGCCCTTTTATGCAAAGAGATTGTTAAGATCATGGCTAGTGCTCCTCCGATGCACGGTAAGTGTACGAGATCAGGATATCACTTTTTAACATGCACGTAAAGTATAAATTTCGCCGATGACCTTCAAGGTCTGTGCAGATTGCTAGATCTGTTTTCAAACATCTTGTTATTTTTGTCGAACTTTAGTGGGAAGTAGAAAGTGAGCAACTTTTTTGAATTTTCATATCCAATTTAGACTTTTTATTTATGTAAGTTTTCATATGGAGCCCTTATTTTCGAACTTCGGTAAAACGGAGATCTATTTACTAAAACCATGAACTTATCTTCAATCCACTGGTCTAAATTCTCAATTGGTCTCGGGAGAGGTTGTATTGATTGCTCAGAACCTCACTCCTCGTTTTATGGAGTAAAATTAATTGATTATATCGTTCGAGTCAGCTCACATTTAAAACCTTGTAAAGCTCTGAGCACCAATCAATTTTATGACAATGATATTGTGTCTGCTTCGGTTGAAGGGATCAGGCTTGGATTTCAAGTTTGACCATTGCTCAATGCAGTTCGCTAAACGAGATGTCTAATCTTGATTTACTTGTATGTTTGAGATTGCTTTTATACGAATGCTTATTTTACTTGCACAATTAATCTATGCTGACATTGAATATTTGTTAAACATTGATATGAGCATGTTGTGGACATAAATGCAAAAAAAAAAAAAAAGGATTAGCCCTCTGTAAGATCTCAAGAGTCAATAATGGAAAGCGGCTTTACGTGCAGTGATCTTATCTACATCTTTCTTATGGATTGCACATCAGAAGGAATTTAATTAATGGTTTATTATTGAACATCCTGGTAGTAGTCTGCTTTTCAGATAATGTACATCAGCAGATATCAATGGTTTGTTCACTGAAGTAATCCTTTCAGGCTTATTCTAACTCCTAATTGTCGATGACAGACAACAGGTTTGATAGGTGTAGTTCCTGCAATAGTCCTATCAGAGGTTGCTGTAGAGAAACTATGCTTTCTTGTCTGTTGAGATCGTCTTCTCTCTGAAATGTTGTCACAATTGTGCATTCTCTGCATCTCCCTGATCGAATTTACTGTCAATGCTCTGCTCTTTGTATTTCTACATTGGTGCAAGATCAAGAAAACAGCAATGAGGTCGTCATAGAAGCATAAAGGGCAGGAAGACGAGCAGTGTTGCTTTGACAGACGCAATATTTCCATGTATTCTTTTTGCAACAGGAGGATGGAGGAGTGTGAACTTCCATTGTACCCTTGGTGATAAGCTTTTGGTGTGCACATTGGTTTCTGTTGTTTCTTCCATATTCAATAGATTTTAGAATTAATCTCAAATCAACCAGAGTTGTTTTACATACGGCTCTGACCTGCAATAAAATTCATGCTTAGCAGTTAATAGCTTTTTAAAAAAGAAAAGCTGTGGTTGGAATAGGCCAGTTATTGCATATAATATTATAAACAGGAAAAAATGGAGAATGGGAGAAATAAGTGGATATTGTTAGCAAATCGTACTGCGGACGATCAGCTACTTGGAATGAGTAGACTTAGTGAGCAAATGCATTGCTTTAACATCTGGCAACGTTTGAGCTCCTTACCGTCGGCGACTTCAGTTGCTTAACCTTTAGAATCACAATATATATATATATATATTCACCAAGGTTCCCGATATAACACACCGTTTGGTTACTGTCCTTAGCACCGAGGACGGATGACGAGGACACAAAAGTTTTGTCCTTCAGTGTGTTTGCTTACCGAGGACACAAAATTTTGTTCCGTCCTCAGAGGACGACGACAAAAATTTGTCCTGAAGAAAACTGTGGTGTATAAATTCTTGTCCGTAAGACAAAAAAAGGAAATGACCAACTTACCCTCTCGTATTAATACTATTTGACCATCAACATATACTAGTCATAATAGGTAATAATAATAATAAAAAATAATCATAATCATAATAATAGAAATAGGTAGTAATAATAATAATAGTAATTATTATTATTATTATAATGATAAACTAATAATAATAATAATAATATTAGGTTATAATAATAATAATAATAATAATAATAATAATAATATTCATAATAATAATAATAGGTAATATTACTAATAATTATAATTATAATAATAAAATAATATTAATATTAATAATAATACTAATATCAGGTAATAAAAGGGAATAATAATAATAATAATAATAATAATAATAATAATAGTATTAATAATAATAAAATAATATTAGTACTAATAATAATATTAGGTAATAAAAGGTAATAACAATAGTAGTAGTAGTAGTAATAATAATCATAATCATAATAATAATATTAATATTCATAATATTATGACTATATTGTTATTATAATTATAATAATTATTATTATTATTATATTCATTATAGTAATTATAATAATAGTAATAATATTAATAACAATAATAATAGGTAATAATAATGATAATAATAATAATAATAATAATAACATAATTCAAAATTGTAAACAAAATATTACAACAATTATAAAATAATCAATGAATTACATCTATTATTCTTATTATTCTACAAGGACATTTCCGTCATTAACATTATTTTCTGTTTTGTCCCCGGCAACTAAACACATTTTTGTACTCAAGACCAAGATAAAAATCTTTGTTCTGTCCATCGCAACCAAACATCTCACTGTCTTCAATTCTTATTTTATTACATTATGTCATATCCTATCCCGTCCCATCCCTATCTGCTGAAGACGTTATCCAAAGCAACATTAATTTCGCTCCTTTGTAAAGGTTTTTGTGTACGCTAAAGTGATATCATAAAATGTGACAGGACATGACAAATAAAGAAGACGATCCACGGCATCGTTTCAAGTCCCTCGTATGATTTAAGACAACTTTCATCTCGCCGCTGCAAATCCACGGAAAGCAATTTTTGGTCCTCTTTGCAAATGAAAGGCACATCCACGTCGCAACCGCCCATCATCAAAACCGCCACAGCCACAGCCACCGCTGCCGCCGCTCAAGTTGACGTCGTTAAAAAGACCCACTTCAAACCAAAGTTTCGACCTGCTCAAGATGACACAAAGCCTCCACTACAAGATCCCGTACGTTCTACCTCTATCCTCCTTTTTTTTAAAAAAAAATTTACCTTTATATATATTGATATGTGTATATTACTATAAGGCATAAACACGCTCTCTCATACACGGATTCATGGTTTGTTTTATTGTAACGGTTACATTTATGTTTCTTTTTCCTGTCCAAAAATGAAAAGCAAAGCGTTGTTGAAATTGACAGATACTGAGATCGGACCCGATTGAGAGTGAGGAAGCAGTGTTAAGGTTACCTCCCTTTCCTATTTCCAGATTAAAATGAGTTTTCTTTTTCAATTTTTCTTTTTGGGCATTTGGAAATTAGAATATGATGCGCTGCAAATTGTTTCCAATGAACTGTAATCAACTTAGTACTTCGTAATTTGCGGGCTTGGGCTTGTACGGATAGAGATATGGTTCAAGAAAGAATGCATAGACATTTGTAGAACTTCTGCGTTAAGAGTTTCTTATGATTCCACTGGTCTGTGACTTTGTGTTGAATTGACAAGGAATCGATTTGCTTTGAATTGTTTACTTGTAAATGTAAGTTATTAATATGACGTAATTTAGGAACAATTATATATAAACAAGACATCTAATAGAACTACTGCTGCCGATCAATCAAAACAAACCCTTTGTTTATATGATTTCAGTGTAAGATTTGCACCCCAAGTAAAATATATATTGATTTCTGTTGCCAAAGTAATGCAACGTAAATCTCATCGTCTCGTCCCTTAAGGCAGTTGACCTATATCTATCCAGGCACTTGAAATGCCAATTGTGCTTTTCCATTCTTTAATCAAGAATGTCCAAATATCTTAATCAGTTATATTATTTTGATTTAGGACTGGTTACAAAACTCTGCTGCCAAGTTTGGTTGTGCACTAGACTCCTAAACGTAGTTTTATGCTCGTAAAACACTAGGTATTGATTCAACACTATCCAATTGATCCTTGAGTAGTTGATTGAATTGATGAATATGCTTTGCTTATTGCCTTAAGATGATGCTTGTTTATGAGGACTTAAGGATCAGTCAGCCATCTCCTAGTAACAGGTGCTGACTTAAACAGCGTTCCAAAAGTATTAATATTTTATTATTAGTTTATGTTACAGCAAACATTTTGACTTGTTTGACAATTAGCTGATTGTATTAGCTGATAGCTGATCATATCAGCTGATTTGATCAGTAGATTGCATTAGCTATTTGTCATTTGATGTTTGGTAAAATTAGTTGTTTAGTATTAGCTGTTTATATGTAAAATGACTTATAAGGACATAACTTTAAAAATATATATAAGAGTATGAATATAATATATATTAGTATTTCAATTTAGATTTTAAATATTTAATTCTACAAAAATTAAATTTATAACTCTAATATAATTATTATATCTTGTAATAATAATAATAATAATAATAATAATAATAATAATAATTTAATAATAATAGAGACCAACTTAATGTCGTGCATAACTATCAATGTTTAGAAATTCTATACTCACGCAACTGTCAAAGGAAAATGGCCTTTGCTACTATTTCACTACTTCCCCACATTCATTCCCTTTTTTTAATCAACTTAAAGAGCAGCAAAAGGGGTATAATAGTAACGATGAAACAGTTGAATTAGTTGTTTCTTTGAAACGCTGCCCATGACTATAATAGTAACGATGAAACAGTTGAATTAGTTGTTTCTTTGAAACGCTGCCCATGACTAGCTTTTAACCAACCCAACCAGCTAACAACCAAACAAAATCAATAGCTGATTGACAAAGTCAATCAGCTAATTTTAGCCAATCAACTGTTTTATAGCTGAACAGTTAACATCCAAACGGGTCCTTTATTCGCATTGGCTGGTATTCGAGCAAATTTGACCCATATTAGTATAGAAGTTATTGTTGGGAAATCTAGTGGGGATGTGATCCGACATGTGAAAAAAAAATGAAAATTTTTGTTTGATTTATCCAAAGTTAAAGCGATTTTAGATTATGTAATATGATTTAATGCATAAAAATATAATAAAGCATGAATTATATGTTCGTTCTTTATTGTAAAGTATGTTCGTTCTTTATTGTAAAGTTTGAGCACTTTTTACATTTCCTTTAAATTGATTTTTATTGTAAAGTTTCTTTTCTTTTTTTGGCATTTCCTTTAAATCGATAAGTTATAATAGAATTTGGACTTTTTGATAATTTAATTGAAATTTAATTTTAATTAAATTAAATTAAAATTATAATTAATTTTATTTAAATACTAAGCCATTTTAAATAATATTCAATATCTAATATTAATTCATATTTATTTAATATCTTAAATTTGATCTTAAAGTTTATTAAATTTTATAATTAAGTTCAATTTGATTAAATTACTTTTTAACTATTTTTGTGTATGAAATATCAAGTTCTTTGATATTTTGATAATAAATATAAATCATAACGCTAAATCATATTTAGGAAATTAGGATTATATAAATTTAATTTCTTTAATTTATGTTTATTTTTAATTAAATTATTTATATCTATAGATTAAAATTGATGTTTAGTAATTTTCATGACTATCTAAATATTAAGAATGTTAAAGTGATTTTAACTAATTTTTTAGTATATGATTTTTTTTCGTATAATCAAAACCTTTTATCATACAATATTCTGATTAAATATAAAGCATATAAATGATGTTTATTCTATTTGAGTCATCATATTTATGATTAAATAAATTAACTTCTTTAATTTATCTTTAATTTTTAATTAGACAATTTATATTTATATATTAAAATTGATGTTTAGCAACTATCATAATCATCAAAATATTATAAATGTTAAAATGATTTGGGTTAACCTTATTTTTCATATATTATAATCCTTTAATCGTATACTATTCTAATTAGATATGAAATATGAAACTAATGTCTATTTTACTTGAGTCCATTCTTTACAATTAATAATTGATGAACTATTAATAACATTTTAAAACTATTTTCAAAGTTTCATTTCTCGAATCAAATACTAATTGAGAACAATAGAATTTAATCATTTTAAAATGATAAATCATATATTGATCACTCAATAACTCGTGTATAGTCCATATCATATCTAATACTACCCATTGAACTCCCTTGAGTATAATAGGTAATAAGAAGTATCAAATTGTAATATTTTCTATATGAGATACTTTAAAGATCTTCAGTTAAAGGATCATTTTTACAAATATCACAATGCAAATTTACATAGACACATAAGTAATGTTTCAAATAAAATTCACATATCAGAGTCAGTTCATATAATTTGTTCCCTAAAATGTACCCACAATTTTGTCTAATAATCTCCACACTTTAGTGTATAAAATCGACTACATCCTTCATATGACGTGTGTTAGTCTGTATGCTCGATTAATATCTAATCTCAATAGAATAACGATTAAGAAAAATTTAGGGATAATATACAAATGCAATATGAATCTTATAATTATGGTATTATCATAATTTTATTTCCTTATACATTTATCTTATAAACTTTAGCGTATACATAAGTTAATTAAACAAATAGGTATAAGATAAAGAATGGCTAATAATTATATCCCAAAAGTTACAATTAACCAATTGCTTAAGCATATGATAATTGTGTTATTACTGTGTCAGTGACTTAATAAGATAATCCTACAAGATTTTCTATAGTAAGCACTTAAATCTTACAACTTTCATCTCAATTATTATCATAATTAAGAGAAGCTGCCTAAATATATAATTGGCGCTTTGACGAGAACTTAGCTCCTTTCACATGCCTAATGACTCTAATTTTTTACAGCTCATTACTATTTTAATAATGGAAGAAACTATACCAAATTCATTAAATAAATTTTTGACCAGATAATCATTTATACTTAACGAAAAATGTATTATGCCTTGATAAGTAATTGATGCTATAGTGAAACTTTTACTCCTCAAAATGACATTATTGTAAGTAAAATATACCTTAATTATGACTTACTTCTATCAAATTGAGGTTAATATTCATATGTATTTAAACTCAAATATCAACTCATAGATAGAATAATGGATATCTTTAATACTTTATAAGTATATCTCAAATACTAAATACCTTTAGTACATTAATCTATGTACTTAGAATATAGTAAGTAAACAATTTCCTTATCTATCTCTATAAATCTAATTCCCAATATTTAGTTATTACCCTTTCACATCCGATAAGGTATGTATTTAAACTATTATATCTTTAACAATTAAAATGTAAATTTTTACTCTCTATGAGTAATATGTTTCTACACACTCCCATTGAAGATTATAACTATACTCTCACTGGCCTTCTTGTAGACATAAATCTATTATTATCCCCAAAATTAACTCTTTGAATTCATCACTCGTAAGCTTTTAAGTACAACAAAGGCACTAATTCTAATTAGATGGATTGTGATGAGATTTGAACCATTTCAAACTTTATCTTACTCCCACTACTTATCTTGAGATTTGAATCATTTCAAACTTTATCTTACTCTCACCACTTATCTTGAGAACCGTTCTCTTATAGGTATGCATTAAAATAATCATTTTATTCAATATAATTTGTAAAATTATATCTAACCTTTAGATATCTTGTAACCTTGTATAACCTATTTTATCTCTAAACTTATTAGATAATATATGATTCAACTAAGCATCACATCCCAAAATCATTAACTACAACTCTTTTAAAGTCTTACCATTCTATATCTAGTATAGAATCTTATTAATTGATTTAGTTAGAACCATTAGAGGCAAGTTGTTGTATTAGGAATAACTATAGAAAAAATAAATATTACATTATACAATATTCTATATTGTATTTTCCGTTTTACATAAAGATATATAATAATATCGTTTAATTGTGGAGATATTCATTAGAGAGTCTCTTTTTTTTGAAAAGGTAAATGAATGCATTAATAAGACTATAAGGCTAGCAAAGTTTTACACATAACTAGAAATAAGGCTGATAAATAAAACCAAAGTAAAGGACCATATTAACTACTCTAGCATGTCGTATAAACAACCAACAAAACTATCATACATAACTTATATCACTTGAGATCTATATGCAAAAAAACCTAAGGGTGAAACTCATCTTTAGCTATATTGATGGAAAAGACAACGAGTGTTAACCTACTTCTTTAATCTTTCAAAGAGCTTCAAATTCCTCCTCAACTGTTGGTGTCCTATACCCTAATTATATGACTTTCTACTATAACCTCCATGTATGAATTATATTGTAACTACAAATTTTAATTTCTTACTCACAAGCAACTGTTCTCTAATCCATGATATGAGCTCTTTACTTATTTGAACCAAATTTCTCCCAATCCTTTTAAAACATTTGTTATTCCTCTCTTTACATATATAAGATGTACATGGGCCAAAAACAATTTTTATTAGTGCTATATCTCCCTTAATTATTCTTCCATTTCCTTCCAACCATCTCAGAAAGTTAGTGTAGCACTGGCCTTGCCTGTGAAGCTGACATAAGTCAATGATCACTTTCTAAACCTCCTCAAAAACTTTGCATTTGAAGAATAAATGCTTAAAAGATTCAGGTTCCTCCTTATATAACAAACAAGACTTGCTACTATTAAGAAAGTTGATTTTGTATAGGATATGAATTATCTTTTTAACTAGTAGCCACATAAAGAAGGATACTTTAGGCATTAAGTTCTTACTCCACTCCACTTTCCATCCTTCCATTTCTAGGATTATATCTCTAGGCACATCTTTAGCTAAATCATTAATGTATTTACCAGATGATTGCCCTAACCATACATATTTATCCCTCCTCCTTTGTTTTGGGTTATAACTTGGTAAGAAAACCTTCATTTCACTGAGGGCTCCATACAATTGATTATGATTAATAAGCATTTTAACTTTTGAATTTGTATGATATCTACTACTTAGAAAAGACATTTGAAGAGTGTTGCACAATGTACCAAACCTACTCCAATTGTCAAAGTAGAGAGAAGCAACATCCCCATTTCCTATCTTGCATTTGAAATTTTCTCCTAGCTCAGTCCTTAACTTCAAAAACTACATGAAGAACTACTACAGAATTTCATTTCTTATAAATAATAGAAAATTTTTAATATTGATCTTAATATGTGGAGATTTATCATACAAAATCGTTAGTAAATATAATAAAATACAATTATTTATCCTTTTTAAATTATTATTATTATATCCAATACATCATATCTATGAGATTTAACAATTTAATAACATAATCGTCCTTTCACTAAAAGTTTATTTGGTTAGTTTTTAATCTAATAAGTTTCACAAGTTTCATATAATGATAACTATCTTCTTCTAATGATAACTATTATTATACTATAGCAAATGCCTTAATTGTAGTCCTTACTTGTGCTTTTAAAGGCTAAATTGAGTAAAACAATCCCATCAAAGTATTATACTTTTCATTTTTATTAAATGCAAATACTTATATTGTGCTATTATGATATTAACATCCATCTTACATGTTGCTATTAAAGTTTATTACACATTAGTTAACTCAAAATATTTCATTTGTCACTCATATGATATTGATATATCACTTAAACTTTGTCACTAAGTTTTAATAGCAATATTACATAATGGACATATGATTTTCTTTTTTAAATTTGAGAACTCTTCTTAAAACTAACCTATGCTTAAGAAAATTAATTAATTAAAACTTAGTATTTGTTATAATAAAAAAGATAAATTCTCCTCAGAATAAAATAAATGTAAAAAAAAGTGGGCGATTGGTTATATGGCATGTCAATCAAATAAGATATGACTTCAATCATTTATTTGGTTACTCACATTATTTTATTCGAAATAATAGCCCTTGCTATTATTCTAAAAATATTTCTATAATATCTCTAATAGGCTAGGATCTTAGTCAAATTTAGTTAATCTCGAGTTTGCTCAACAAACCAGCTAACTTAAATTAAGTAGATAATGACTTTATTAATCACATCTTATGTGACCACATATCTACTAAGTGGCAATTTTTTTTTAAATTAAAAAAGTTGAATTAATAAGAAAGCATTATCAAATGACAACGTAAAACCACAACTACTAAACCAAAAAAAAAACAACAATTTTGTTGTAAGCAACAGACAAGTTAATCTACGGTGGCATTTTATAAACAAGGTAAATAAACCCTCCCCCGTTGATAGAGTCTCCAGATACTTCCTAATTAAGGCTAAACATCAAAGGTTATCTTCTTTTCTGAGCTGGTCAAGTTACCAAGGTATGGGATTTACAAATTAGGGATTAATCTTGTTGAAACGACACCGTGTTAGTTATGTCATAAAACACGATGTTTCATTAATCTTAATCACTAGTGTATTAAGGTTTTTAGAACACGTGACAAGTAATGTAAATATAACAGATAACGACAGGCTACAATTGAAAAAATTGAAAGTTTGAGCATTTTATTGTCACTTTTTAAAGTTCAAGCTATAATTGCAAAATTAGACAAAGTTTGTGATTTTTTGTAATTAACCTTATATGTTATAAATGAAATTATGATGAGATCATAATTATATTTTATAATGTATTATCTGTAAGTTGTTCTTAGTCATTATTCTACTGAGACTAGAAATTAATAGAGCGAAAAAATACCCGCACATTTTATGCTTCTTTCTTATAAAGGAAGCAATCGATCTCACAGATTAAAATATGGAAATACTTAAAAGAACATAAAGGTGCATATTAAAGAACATTTTTACTAAACAAACTCGATATAAGAGTTCTATTTAGAACATTACTTGTATGTCTATAGAAAATTTCATTGTGATGATTATATAAGTGATCTTTTGACTTGAAATCACTAAAGCATCTCTATAAGGATTTTTATATTTTGATACTACTTATCACCTATTATAATCAGTAATAGGTTAATCGGTAGTTGTTGGATGTAGTATGAACTATAAAAGATAGTTAAATAATTAATATAAGATTTATCACCCTAAAATGATTAGGGAGAATATTTTGTTATTCTCGATTAGTATTAATTTGAGAAATCCTTGGTCAAGGTGAAATGATGCTTTGAAAATAGTTTTAAATTATCATTAATTGAACCAATTAATAATTGTAAAGAACTAATATAATTGCACTCAAATAAAGTAGACATTAATTTCATGTTTTATATTTAATTGGAATATAATATGATGAAATGATTGAATTATACAAAAAATCATATACAAAAAGGTTAATCAAGACCACTTTGACATTCCTAAATATTTAGGTAGTCATGTGCGTTGTTAGAAATCAATCTTATCCTATGCATATAAATTGTTTAATTAGAAAATATACTTTAATTTATCTAATCTTAAATATAATTTAGAGTTATAATGTCTATTTATTTTTAATTGGCAATAGATATACATGTGGTGTAACAATATCACGTACCATTATGTTTGTTTGAATTCAAACTTAGGTTATGAACTTGTAGTTATTAATCGAGAAGTAGTAACATTATAAATTCACATATAATTATGGATGATCCTCTGCATAGTAGACCTCTATGATTGTATATAGGCTAGAAATATATGATGCAGCTCCTATAAGTGTTGATGTTTGGATTACGTTTGACTTATGTTTATGCTTAATCTTGATATTTAAGTTATAGTTATCCAATATAACGACACTTGGTAGAAACAAAAGAAAGAAGGTAGCAACTATTGAAGCTATCCCTAGTCAACAACAGCCACATCAATCAAATCCTCCCACACAATAACCACACCAACTAGATTCTACCCAACAATAATAACCGAACTCATCCATCAATAAACCCACTCAGCAATAATTGCCATTTACCTTAAGTAGTACTAAAGGATCTACAGGTGTGTTAATCTTTAACACCTATAGTTAGACTTATGCTCAAATATATATTTACATATTTTATATGTATTTTCTTAACATTTTTCATTTATTATCAGGTTTCAATACTTCTACCAGAAAAAGAGGTAGAGGTATAACTAAAGGTTGTGGGTTCTACCGCATGAATGTTGAAATGAGCAACAAATTGTTTGTTCGTATTGATACCCCATAAGGACATCCTGTAGACAAGATTCAATCAACAAATTTTCTAGTGAGTTGGGTGTAATTGTCATAACTGAATTGTCTTTCCTTACGCATGCCAAGCAATTTAAGGAAGACAACTTACTACAGAATGTTTTGGGCAAATTTTCGATAAAATTTCTATTTATTTAATTATATGCAATATTGTTTGACTTATTTAAAGATTGATTGCAATTCTAATTATTGTTCATAAATGAAGTTGAATATCGTCGATATCAACAATCTTGATGTCTCAAATTATGTCACTTCACTTTTAAAACAAAAGGCTAAGGATCGTTATTACCGACTAAATAAATATTGTAAATCTTTTTCTTCAGATGAGGAGACTCTGAAACATGTTCCCAAATGGATGTCTAAAGAAAATTGGAGCAATATGTGTGATTATTGGGCCTCTGCGAACGTTAAGGTTTATTTTCTTTCTCTTCACATTTGCTTCCATTAATCTTCTTACACAACTTAATGGCCATTTCTTTTCTTTATTTAGGAAAAGTGTGAGAAGACCCAAGTTAACAGAGGAAAATGAAAACTCCTCATAACCAAGGCTCCAAATCATTTGTTTTCATGCGAAACTAACACACTATAAGGAAGGTGAAGGAAAGATATTTGAAGAAGCGCATAATAATTATATAAATACAAAATTTTGTTAAAATGTTAATTTTATTTATTTATATAGTCCTAACTAACAATATTTAAATTTCATTTTGATTTTATTTTTTAAATTTTAGAATAAAATGCATAAGTTGTTGCAAACATCAATGTCTAAGGAAAATAAGTTTAATGTAGATGATATTTGCAATAAGGTAATCGATATAAGATCCAGTTACATCAAAGCTCTTGGGTTTGAGCCTAAGACAAATGAACAAATTGTAAAGATTGCCAAATAAATATTTTCTCCAAATTATGTAAGTAGTAGTGACGATGAAAATGACTCTTAGTCGTTAAACTAATATTTTTAATTTGTAATTTGTAATTTGTAATTTTTATATTAGTATTTTTGTAAATGTTTTTAAATAACATTTAATGATATTTAATTGTTTATAATTTCTAATTATTTTTATTATAATTTTTTAATAAATTATATAACAAAAATGTAAATATTACATACAATAAGATAGATTAAAAATGTCACCAATAATT
This sequence comes from Erythroxylum gracilipes, assembly GCA_026413385.1. NCBI lineage: Eukaryota > Viridiplantae > Streptophyta > Magnoliopsida > Malpighiales > Erythroxylaceae > Erythroxylum > Erythroxylum gracilipes. The sequence goes on from JANZLC010000003.1 coordinate 13,851,923, forward strand.
ATAATCAACATGATAAAATCCTTAGGAAAAATGTATATGATCAAAAATTTCAAAACATAGCTAAAAAGTTTTGGCTATGTTTTACAAATCGTCGCTAATAAGTTTTAGCTATGTTTTAAAAAAGTGCAGCAAAATATTTTTTTCTACATCTACCAAATTCATTCTAGCTATGCTAAGCTTTTGTTGCTAAAAATAATTAACTACATCATAGAAAAAGTTAGAAACAATTTTTAGCTACGAAACTGGTTTTGTAGCTAATAACTTTTTGGCACCAAAAGCAAGCATACCAAAAAAATTTTGGTGACAATTTTTAAAATCATCGCCTATTAGTTTTAGTTCTTCATGTAGCTCGTAGCAAAAAATATTTAGCAACGATTTGGTGAAAATGTCACCGAAAGTTTTTTCCCCACGAGATTTATTTCAATCAAATTACTAAAATTATCATAATCTATTATAATTCGATATAGGCTCTAAGGAAGTTAACATTTTTTGTGTAACCTTTTCTACAATAGTTATAGAATTTTTCAACTCATTATATGAATACTTTAGAAGCTAAATACTTGTGTGACTAAAATAGTTGAGATGAACTACTTTGAAAAATAGTTCAAGAAAATAACAAGAAAAATACCAAGCTTCACAATAAAACACGAATTAAAATATATGCCTTGTTATGTTTTATATATTAATTATGTCGTAAATTTAAAGTAATCTTGAATTTTGAAATGTCATATACAATGGTATGGTAATTATTTCACTATATACCAAATCGGATTCCGCCCAATTTCTTATCATAAAACTCTAAAAAGTAGAAAATCATGTGACTAGTTCTGAACCATGTCATGAATCCATGATTAAAAAGAAGATAGAGCAGATTAGGTAAGCACCGGGTCTGGAATTTGAAGCTTTCTTGCACGTTGCCGAGAGGGAAGAAGTACTAACGGAGTGCAAATGGAGCTCATTTATGTTGTTCAGATGTTGATAGATTTGACATTTTATCCCAAAATTCACACAGCTGTGATAATACCAGATTCCCTTGTGCCCTTATGTCCTATTCCATTCCGTAAATAGCGGCTTGGCATTTGTGGCCAAGTTTTGATTGACACTGGGATTAGGTAATAGGTGCCTGGATTTCATGCGTCAATATTGAAGGAACATGCTTTGCAGATTATGTAGACAAGAAATCGATTGAGAAAAAATGAATGTTTGTTCCATGGAAGCATTAGAAATTAATAATTTGTTCTCTTTTCTTATTCCTGAAATAGCAAATTTTGGCCTCTTGCATACTTGAGATATAATCCAATCTTTTTCACTGATTATTATTTAATTAACATTTTTTTATAGTATAAGAAGGCGTTGTAAAATCAGGCTAATGTTTTTGGTTTAAGCAATTAGTATATAACATGTTTTTATGGCTTTCTATTTTATTAATATCTAGTTTCTGACTCAAATATATAGTTTACTTGTAACTCACCTGTAGCTGAACTCGACTGTGAAATTATAAAATACTGTGAACTCTACAACCCTTTTTGTGTCCTGAGATACGCAGGGCAAGTGACCTGGGATACAGGGGATTTTCTGCTGCCTGGGAGTAGATTGAGTGGTCCACCAAAGCACATGATAAAAGGCATTTGGGGTATCAGAAGCCAATGACAGCACATGATAAAAGATTGTTATCCAAACTGCTAAGTGCCGGTTGACATGTAACTGTCCGAATCTCTCAAATTACCATCGTATCCCCCACACTCTCTAAAAGATTATAAAAAGTATTATTATTTTATCACTAAATAACTTTATCTTATAAAATATTTACATGAAATCCCTATAACAAAAAGTTTTTGGATTATTCAATTTTAAATATTAAATAATTAATTAGATATTGAAAATATATGCACCTTTTACCTCCATCAATCAAATAAAGGTCGTTTTTACAAAATTTTAACAAATTCACTCTTTTATTTAGTTCAAGGCCTATTCTTATAAGAAGTCCTTAGTTAATTTACAAGAGACTTTAACTCTTTGCTCTTTCTAAAAATGCATTAACTAAAATATTATAATAAGCACTATAGAAGTTTCCTAACGAAATCAAATCACAACAGTTTTAGTAGGTTTTACTTGTAATTATCTGCCTTGAAGTAGCCTTTTGAAAGACAATTGTTGTGCTTCTTACTAAGCAGGCCTAACAAGAGTTTGTTACTCTTTTTTTGTATAGTCTTATGTTGTTTAGTATTTTTCATTTTAGTGCATAGCTAAATGAGTAAAAATTAGTTGTTATGAAAATTGGGATTATGTTGGCAGCTAAATATTGCAAATGATTGGAAGATGAGTGATTAGAACTACTGAAGTTAAAAGTCAATAATAGTATTTCTAAACTAGTGTGTAATCCTATTAAGTAATTTGAAAAGGTTCACCAAGAAGTTAGTATATACATATATATATAGGAGAATATTTAGACTAGTTTATTCGCCAGTTGAAATTTACTATATACTTATATATATATAGGAGTATATTTAGACTAGGTTATTTGCTACTTGAAATTAATTCTTTTAAGTAAAGATATTTATATTAAACCTAACATGTTTAGATAACCCACTTTCTCCTTCTGTCTCACCTTGTAGAATTCCATCTATGTGGTAGTAGGGATATTGATATGTAACCAACTTCACTCAGGTAAAATATGGATGTCACTTAAGCATATTTTGACCTTTTTTAGAGGAAAAAAACTTTATAATAAAGTAATGAACCATAAGGGGTTTCCTTTAAGCACCAAAACTAAGTCTAAAATAGATTGCGAAAGCCCATTTTCCTATATTAGAAAGGTTCCTTGTGTGATGGTACCTCCACCTATTTGGATAATGCATATTGACAAATCATCTAATGAAGCAAAAAGTAGGGCTAGCATATTCCTTAGAGTGTCATGTAAGATCGAGATAAAAATATTTGAAATAAGAATTATAAGCATCAAACAATGAAGTTGTGTATGAAGCCTTAACTTACTAACTCAAAAATTCAAGACATTTGCAAGTCTTTGTTATAACAATCAAAATCTAACTCTTAACTTGTAATAATAAGTTAAATAGTTCTTATACGATAAAAGAATAAACAATTACAGATCATTCTCCTTATATCATATGATGACAAAAGAAATTCGAGTCTAAGTTAAACACATTTTAAGAGGAAAAACAACCTTGTTTACTACCTATCCAAATTAGGAGTTAAAGACAAATGGTCAAAAGACTCTTTCTTAGAAGTAAGGCCCTAATATATGAAGAAAACTTCCAACCCTATGTGAAAGAGTTAACAAAAAATTAGGGGATCCTACTAAGATATTACATAGAAAAAGGAGAAACATGTGCAAAATATAAGGAGACAAAGTTATTTATATACATGTATGTGAAATTCATAGTGATTAATAAGAAACTTTACAAATACTCTTATACACAACCCTACCTTAAATACATTGCTTCCTTTAAAAATAGAGATTTTAGAAGCTTGTCATGAATATTATGTGATACTCATCAAGGTGGCACACATTTTTCTTAGAGGATATAAAAAAGCTTATTTTTTTAACTAACTTTGAGTTGGATACTATAGAATACACTAATACCTATAATAAATGTCGTAGTTATTCATGCTTCTACTACTAGTTTATAAAAAATTTTCACATATCTCATCTTCGAACCTTTTGTAGAGTGGATCATATATATCTTAAGGCCTTTTCAACTAGCAATTAGGAATCATAAGCCCATACATGTCACGGTGAATTTCTTTAAACAATGAGTGGAAGTAGAATCATACGTAACTATCATAAGAAAAATAGTCAAGAGTTATCCAAGAAACTATATAATGGCACATATGGAAATGAATTAGAATTGTGATAAATAATGTGGTCACAATTTATTTATGCAAGTTTTAGAAAACTTTATAAATCTTAGGGTATCACACAGAACTTTACATCAATAGCTCACCTACAAGAAAATAGCCTAATCAAAGTCACAAATAGATCCTTATTATAGGGCCCAAAGGGAAAAGTGGATTAGGAAAAAGGAGTTTAGGTAAATGAGCTATAACATATCCTTTAAAGATATAAGACAACTTTGAGGACAAGTACAGGGAAAACTATCTTTAGCTTAGCTTTCAAAGTTAAAGCGCTAATCTTAATTGAATTGAAAATCAATAAAGATCAAGCTTACATGCCAGATCAGAGTGGCATACTAATGAGTGTTGAGTTAAAATTACTTGAAGAGTGAATAAATGAAGTAAATTTAAAGAATACAATAACAAGTTAGGGCTTTCAATAGCAAAAGATCTACAATATAGTTGATAAGGTAAGACAATTTTGTCTTTACCTTATAGACCCATAATGAGTGAGAAATGTTGTCAAGTTTAGAATTTTTAAACTTGAATGTTTAGATGGATCTAAAGTTCTAAGACTTGGAATAATCAACATCTGAGACCATTTTATTAAGTTTTCCTAGATAGAAGGGGCATACTATATTGCACCATATGCATAAAATAATCAATTCATCTTTTAAGTGTTAATTACGTTTTAGGTTCATATTAATTATCATAAAACAAACATGTCTATAGTGAGACAATATATGAAATGGCTAGCATCAAGCAAAGCCATCAAGAATTTTACCTATTATCTTCTCATCTTTTATCATTATCTATATGCCATATATATAAACTTATCATTATCTGTATTCCTCTGCAATATAGATAATGATAAGTTTATATGTATGCTGTGTTTGCATTGACTAATAAGGGAGATAATCATTAAAGACTTATTAGTCTGTTTACTGCAAACTTCATCTTATAACAACTGTTTAATGATTACATCTTTTTGAAAAGAGAGGGACTTGTTCATTTGACTAAGGCCTTTGCTTAGATGGATAACATGCAACTAAATGTATCCATATTATTAAAATCAAAGTTAGGGTCTCCCTATACAAATCTAAACTCCTATTCATTATCTTCCTTCATAAAAGGAAATAAGAAGTTTTTCTTATAGTCATATGTTCCTTTAGGAGGTTTACTCACCTTGATGCTTATACTAGGTATGGAATTCCGACTATACCACCTTAGAAACTTCCCCACTAGCCTCAATTGATCTAGGAATTTGAATAAGTTGATATTAGGCTTTATGTTTCCCAGGTGATAGACTATTAAGAAGCCAAATATCAATCACCACAAATAAGGGTATAGTAGATTTAAGTTCAAACTTATCTCCTCTAATAAATTGACATAGAGATCATTAAGTAAAAACCTCAAGTTACATCTAAATTTATCATGATATATACTCACCTCCCCATACATATAGAATTATGCCTTCTCATGGGTTTTAGATTTATATATTTTAGTGTACAATGGAATGTTGTAATCTAATCTCATATCCCTTAAGTTCACTTTAAACATAAATTATTTTTTTAACCTCAAAGTCTTCTATGAGGTGAGAGACAAACTCAAAAGTAACTAACCATTAATCGTTATTATCAAGCTCATCATTTATGACCATAAGTTTATGCCTTATTAATCTTGACCTTATGCTCAACTCATTTTTATACCTAACGCTTGAGCTTTTGCTACTTGATGAACCAATTTATATAGACATTATCTTAAATTAGGGGATCCTTATCACGTACCAAGTAATGAGGCTATACTAAACAATAATTGCTAAAGTTGGTTTACTTGGAGTCATAGAAAGTCAATGTACTCAATGCACAAGGGTTCTCGCTTTGCCAGGGTCGGACGAGGGTCATAGATGTAGGAAAATCCCGGTCCATGTATCATATACACGGGGTGCGAAAAACAAAAATTTTTGTTGCCGGGACCTTCCCGA
>JANZLC010000003.1:13864256-13876400 GCA_026413385.1 Erythroxylum gracilipes
AATATAAATAAATTATTTTTAAATATAAATAACATAAAATAAAGTAAAATATATTAAATAATTAATACTAATATTTTTATATAATTAATGATAAAATAATAAACATCTTGCAACTACCATTTTAATATAAAGGATATAAAAGTCATTTATTATACATTACATTCCATTCCATCTATCTTCTAAACAACATTTCACTACATTACATTATGAATCCTTCCATCCCTCCCAAACAACTTTTTATTATATTACAATCTATTTTATTATAAATTGTTCCATTCCGTTTTATTCCGTTCTATTTTATTCCATTTCGTTCCATTAATTAACATCCAATCAAATAGGACCTAAAAGGGCAAATCTAGTAATAAGATAGAGGAAAAGTGGTTTAGGAGATACTTTGGGGCGGCTTTCTCAAAAAAGCGTGGGGAAGCCCGAATTATTTCTCTCTCTCCTCGTATTTTCACACTAACAGCATTTTTGTTGAAAACAAGAATTATCTTTTTACAATTTAATTAAATATATAGATGTATATATATTGTATACTTGCTAATTAATAACTTCAATGGAGTTTTAAGAGACTCGTAGCCCTATATATAACTCCATTTTAATGTTATTTGACGTGGCTAAAAGGAGTGTAAGCATATAGTTTAATATTACTTATATTGTATGAGATTCGCCGATAACACATTTTTGTCCATTCATAGGATACAAGGTACTATTATATACAACAAGTAAAAGTATTTGCCAAATACTTGATAGTCTTTTAGATCCTACGGTTTTAATTTTGAGATTGGAGGTCAGTTTTGTTTATTTATGAGGAATTTGAGGGGTTTTCATTTGGGCGTCCAAGATTCGTAGAGAAAGAGAGGAGAATTTTCGCCGGCGTGCGTCGAGGTCGAGGATACTCGCATGTACGGACAAAATGGGATATAGAGAATGTCTAGTTTGTCCTCAGGCAGTGTGGGTTATAGTGTTTTGATCCACTGTATGAAAGCCGGTCTTTTGGGGATTGTCTTATAGTTGGCATTCTAGCTTAAAATACGATTTTTATCGACGGGAAAAGAAGCAAAATTGTCGGAAATATAAACTCTTTTCAGGAATCACTGCTGGAGGCTGATCTAGTCAGGCATTTCAGATTTGAGCCTTGTTGCGTTTTACAATTCCTTAAATCTCTAAGCCCAAGTCTTGTCGAAAAATTAACTACTTGAGAATGAGTGGTGTCAGTGGTGTAGGACCACCTTGCTTATTGTTTTACCATTGGTGCTTTAACCCGGAACAGAAGGTGTTTTTAAACCCTACATAAATGTATAGATGAGGGTTATAGCACGGTAATCGGATTTTATGTGCTTTAACCCACATTTTGCCTCCTGTGATCCTATGCACCTCAAAACAGTAACCTAAGCCTTATAACACGGTAATCGGATTTTATGTGCTTCAACCCACATTTTGCCTCCTATGATCCTATGCATCTCAAAACAGTAACCTAAGCCTTATAGTAAAAACACTATTAAATGGCAGTTTATCAACTGACTAAATTCCGATTAGCTAGCATCTTGAGAACAGCCATCTGTTGGTAAACGATCATGGCAATATATTGACCCGAGTGGTGGATCATGACTTAATTTGAATACGACCTCCTAATTAGTGTGTCCTACAATTTCCTTACAGGGATCTTAGCAACTGTTTCATTCTAGGTATCTGTCCTGAGAACCAGATAAATTAACCAGATGCTGCTAGAACATTATCCGTCGGATAAATAAGAAAAAGGAACTAATGGATGTCTTTCTATGGCATGACTTGAGCTATTCCGTTTCGCCATGTGACAGAGCCTTACAAAGTGACAACTTAGGTTATAACAATAACTGATACGTCCACTTATTGACAATGATTTTGTGTACAAGCAAACCCCACCTTAATTGGTGCATCAATTAATATATAACGCAAGCCATGGTCCTTGTATGGACTAATTTCCTGACTTTGCTGTCTGCGTATAACACTGACCAGTTCGTGAATCAGAAACTTTTTTTTGTGGTCTTAATCTAGTCTGAGTATATAACACAAACTTGGCGTGATGTTTCACACCCTTTTATTGGAAAGTTCCAATTTCAGGACATCTACCTTTGGGGCTATGCATTTATTTTTTAATTGGAGGCCAAGGGACAAATGTAAAATGGATCATGCAACAGCTGCCAAGGACTTCCTATTCGGCGTCAACGAGACCAAGTCCAAAGGAATGGTGTTGGGAACTATACAAATGAGCCATCTTTTTTTTAAAAAAAAAACAAAAGAAAGAAATTTCATTAATAACCATTGTCAGCAGCTAAAGATGAAGAAATACAAACAGGGAAATAAAACTTAAGTCTAATTAATAGGATTGCGTATTATTATTATTAATGCTTTTCTTAATATCTAATAAGTTAATTATGTGAAAGCAATAAAGTGGAGGTTGGAAATAAAATGTAGTCCAGCTTTCAAAGTTGTAAAAGTTGGAAGATCAAAGTCATACTGTTATGTTATGAGTGAGATACCATTGAAGTGCTGCCAGCTTTATTCACATTTCTTGCGATAGAATCCAGGTAAAAATGTAATGCACGTAAAAAAGAGCACGTCCAAAGTGAAATGATTGCATCATGAACCCAAAATCAAACGGCTCACATTACATTCAAAGTCAATCAACTTCCAAAATGTCTCGTAAAAATCCCTTCACAGTGGGACCGATCCTCTGGTTAACCTAAATCTTTCCTCCCTCCGTAAGCGTAACCTTCACATATTTTTCCCGATAGTGACGAGTGCAGGTTTTCGGGGACGACCTTTTAAGTCTAACCTTTCACAAAAGAAAACAAATATCTCTTCCGAGTCTTGAAAATGATTAAAACTTGGTTGACCCGCAACTTGCCACAGGTTTTATTCGCAAACTGTTTTTTTTTTCCTGATTTATTAGTTGATTGTGACGTGTCACATATCGACCAGGCCGCTAATCTTTATGACAACCGATTCTTTTGTACTTCTAATGTGGTAGCGACCAGGCGGCAGCAGCGGTCATCCTACGGTTGCATAGGTTCTTTTGACTCCAAACTCAACACTTAGTTACCCATGTTACTAATTAAGCTTCTTTGATCAACAAGCTTAAGGTTTATAAGTGAAACATGCACCTTTCCTTCTTGAATTTTGTAATTAAAAAAGTAAACTTTGATGTGAGCTTCTAACTCATCACTAATAGTAAACTTTGATGTGAGCTTCTAACTCATCACTAATAGTGTTAACCAATAAAAATATAGGTCAACGACCCTAATCACTAACTGTGTACCAAAAGATAATGAATAAAAACAAAATGGAGTATAGTGCGTTTAATATAAATTTTACTGAAACATTCTACGTAAGATTTTGTTAAAATATAAACACAATTGCTAACATTATGGCTTCTGTATGTGAATACATTAAGTTAAGGTGAACTTTCTAATTGACGTCATCAATCCAGATATTTCTTTTCAGTTCACTATACAACAAACTCGTACAAGGCAACGTATTCCGTAGTCGTACGTATTTGTTTAAGTAGAAAGGACTACAAGCACCAGAGACAAAGGAATCTATCTGCAAATATGTGAACCGTGTTTTTGCCTCCTCTTGCCAGGGCAAAGCTTTTTGGACTTGAGGTCATCGGTTGAGTTCCCCTCAAGTTTCACAATGCCCCTACTATACTATAGGGTGGGGCTTTCGTGGTTATGTGAGTTGGAGCTAATGAGCCGACTTGAATGTCTTGCATGGAATAGTGGTTAAAGATGTAACCATCCCTTTCCCACATCAGATTCAGAAGTAAGTCCACATCATCTTTTCTTTTTTCACAAATCACAACTTCTACTGTATTTTTTGCCTGCATTGGAATTGGTGTAAAAATATTTACCTAGTTATAAAAAACCAAAGAATCCAGTATACATTTCTTTTTATGACTACTGGTTAGAAGTAAAAATGTATGTTTTGTTCATACTTTTATAAAGAAAAGAAGTGCTTCTCTCGTCTTTTGCCTTTTCCTTTCTGTGGTGGGCGTGGGTTTTCCATGATTCTCTTGCTCAATCGTAAAAAAAAGAAGATGATTGCCCAACTGGCTATCTACTCTTTTGTTTCTTGCGATGGTAATAAAAAGGTGATTAGTTTTTAATAACCATTAAACATTCCAATTTGAGCTGATGAGATCTTTGATGTTGCTGCCAAGAGAAGAATCCGATCAGAAAGAAAAGAAAATCCAATCTCGTCAATCTAACCCACCTAGAAGTGGCATTTTATAATTTAACCCAAAACCTCATCCTCCGAACAGTTTCTGGGACCCACCAATTGTTTGCTGCTTTACCCAACTCAAATGGAAATAGAAATACATCAACACAACTGACTAGAACTATATTATGATTCAGTTGCATTACTTTCGTACTAAATAAATACCAGGTAATAGCACTGATTCGTACATGTATGAGTCTGTAGCACTACATCACTTGAAAAGATTCTAACCTACCTATCATAAACTAACACCCGAAAGATAAAAAGGGATGATCATTGTTTTGACAAAAGATTGGAAAATACTGTTTATGTAATTATAATGTATTATTAAGCATTTTTTCTCATGCTAACGAATCAACCGCCTCTTAAGAATTATAGTAATAATATAAATATAACTTTCTTAAAAGATTAGAGTAAATTAGATACTGAGGTGCATAATTGGTTCATTAATTTCTTTGGAAACGAAGAAAAAAACAAGGAAGGTGGGGAGAATCTAGAAAATGCCCACTTCTAATCAAATCCTCAAAAACCACACCCAGAAACGAAATACGAACCAAATGAGTAGTAGTACTATATATGTATGGCAACAAAAAGATAAAAGAGATAGAGTGAAGAGAAAAGTCTGAGAATAAAAACAGACCGGATGTTGACGAATTTCATGTCACTGTTCAGAGAAGGTCGTTTGTTTTGTGTAAAGATTTCTTATCTGGGATCTCTCTCACTCTTTCTCTCTCTAACATAACATTAATAAAATTACAATCTTTCTCTCTCTATTATAAACCTCCATTCTCTCCTTATTTTACCCTTTTCGTTGCTGGTGTGAGGGGTAGAGACGTAGAGTGCCCCCGACAGATCAAAATCCCTTCTTGTTCAATTAGGAGACGATCTGAGCGCTTTTAATAGAGTTGGAATAACACCCACCTTGTTGATTAATGTGGTGCCGGTGTTTTTTTTAGCTTATTTTGTCTGTGTTTTCTGTGTACTGGCAATCCTCCGAAACTTTTTGAATTTTGTCCTTGGATCTGAAAGTAGCTGTTAAATGATTGAATCCCTGGGGCTTCTTGAGGAAACGGAGATAAGAGAATGTGGGTCTGAGGTAATATTTATTTTTCACTTCGTGGTTAATCTTACTTTTTAGTCTTTCATTTTTGGCGATTTTTTAATGGGTCTTATGTTCTTTGTAATCTTTTTAATTCTCTGCTTGTTCACTGAGTTCCAAACTTTTTTTTAAAATTAATTTGTCGCTTTTTGCGATCAAGTTACAGTTCCATTTTGGCTTGCTTTCTGGGTAGTAGTTGCACATATTTGCTTCACCGCATTTTTTATTTCCATTGAGCACAATTAGATTAACTTTTATTTTTGTAATGGTTCTTATGATATTACGAAATTGTGTATGGTAAGTTCTGCTGATTTCTGATAATGTTTAGATGGTATGCCTATGAGATCTATTCTATTCATTTAAGACTCGTACAGCCTTAATTTTTCATTAGGATGATTGGGGGAGAGTATGCGATGAATTTTCCTGGCTGTTCGGTGGGTTCCATTACGTTTCCTTTGTCTTTCAATCATCCATAACACTCCATCTGGCGTTTCTTGGAAGTACAGTATCAATCTATCGTTTATTGGAGCTTTTAAGAGATTATGGTGATAATTGATGTTGTCTTGCTTCTATAAGTTGGTAATATGCCTCTAATCTTACATTTACTTTTAACTATGTTAGCTGAGATTATAGCTACAGGACAATGGCAGGAAGATGTTATACTTCTGCCTAAATGTTGCATTCATTTTAGCTTAGATTGAAGAGACTTACTACTGAATACAATCCTATATTTCTACCTAAATGTTGCATACATTTTAGCTTAGATTGAAGAGACTTACTATTGAATACAATCCTATAAAGATTCATCCTTGAAGATTGATGATACTTCTGATTCTCCACCAGTAAAGGCTTTAGAATATGGTGAATTGATTCCTTAAAAAATGCTTTGTGGTGAAATCTTTTTTGTTTCAAAAGTTATAAATGCCATCAAGTGAAGAAGATAACATTATGTCTATTTCAGTAGGAGGCTAAGAGCATTAGATTTGTCACTCTCACAATTTCAATACTTAATTGGGAAAAAAAGGTTGGGCATCTAGTTTTCAAGAACTCTGGAACACTAAGGCTGATGTTGAGATGGCTGAATATTTTTCATGCTTAACTGAGTCTTCATTGAGTATTGGTTTAACTTCTCTAATTGATCTATCCCTCATTCAGATGCATTAGACTTCGTTTCACTATGAAAAATGTACTTGGGCAAAAGTAAGCTGGAAGAGGGATGACTGTACTTGATGTGAATCAAACTTCAAGTGCCCTGCAGTGTTATTTTCATTTAGGGTTGTGGTTGCTTCTTTGTTGTTTGGAGCATAGATACTAGATATGAATGATTGAGAGTTGATTCAAACAGTTCTTTGTTCTTTATTTGTAGTGAGAAACCTGTACATAAAACTTCAGCTAGGATTAAAATTTAAATGCTTGAAATGAATTGGTTGATTTAGCTTGGTTTGCAGTTAAGTTTCATGTAAATTCTTTGATTGATTGCAGGAATGGGAACAAAAGTGCATTGTGATAGTTACTTTCAAGGACATTTCTCTATGAAGGATCTAACTGAGGATTCTAACAGTTGTAACTGGCCCCTCTACTATGGAGGTAAAAGCTTTGTAAATGGGCAATGTTACAATGGTTTCTTGCCAAGGGCTGTTACAGACACATATCGGGGGTATGACAAGGATGTGCTGAAACAAACAATGCTTGAGCATGAGGCAACATTCAAGAACCAGGTATTAAGGGTTTTCAGTTTCCTTTTTGATCTGTTAATCTGATGTGCCTTCATATTTATAGGCCAATCAAACCCTAGTGCAAGCCATTCATTTTATTTTTGGAAATAAGACATTCAATTTTTTGCTAGGCCCCTAAAAAATTTTTTGTGTTTTGCCACGTTGTATTTAATCTAGCTGTGTGAACTACACCGCCTGTACAACATACAGAGGGACTTGATGGCTGAAGCTAAAAGGAAAGAACTACATAGGAACTGTATTCATTTCGAAGGACCATTATCAAGCCCCTTGGTTTCTCAAATTACATGTGAAGATGGTAGGAAATGGCATATACCTAGCTTTCCTTTGGGAAATTCTGTGGGTGCTAGAACATCTACTTCAGGCATTGATGACATTCATTCTCCATTGAGTTCTATGAAAGGTAGCAGTATACAAATTAGTCCCTGGCCATCACAAAATGGAGGTTCTTCAAAGGATGTGGAGATCTTGGAGATCAGACCGACAAAGGCGAGGAAAAAGATGTTCGACCTTCAACTTCCAGCTGATGAGTACATTGACAAAGACGAAAGAGAACAGTTGAGGGATGATAATTTATCTGGCATTTCAAGTTATCTGTCCAGTAAGTATCATAAAATAGCATCTGAGAGTGGAAAAGATTTGTTTCCTAGGGATGGTGTGAAGAATGGCTTCCAAGGGGATACCTTTCAATCAAAATCATTTTTAAGGAATAAAAGTAATGTGGCTGACTTAAATGAACCTGTTGAGGTTGAGGAGACCCATGCTTCTCCATATGTTAATCTTCTAGTTTCTACCACTACTCGTGGGGAGCTTCAAAGGCATGAGGAGGCTGCTAAGCTAGGGTCACAATCTGTTGGTATTTCCAAGGATGTGCCGCTCGACGCACGTCATGGTTGTGAAAATGGAACTTTCAATAGTTCAATTTCGCAAAATGACCCAAATGAAAAATGCTGGCTTACACACATGTTTGGTGCAGGTGAGGCCTTGTCTTGAAGTTATCATTTCCATCTTTTTGGTTGTTGCATAAGGCCTTGGAACTTGCAAACTTTTTATCTGTAGTGTATGTAACTTGTAACAACAGGATAGAGGATTAAGTGAATAACTTTCAAGTTATGAAATTGAAGGAAATTTATGCTAGTGTTGAAATTAAAGATGCGTTAGTTGACAAGCAAAGTAATCTGTGACTATTTACACTTTCAGATTGGCAATTATGCTCTTTTTTTATATTAGCTTATGATTATTGATACTCCAAATACAGTTCAACAATTTGACATAGCCTGTTACAATTTTTCCATCTGTTCTAATGGCCACTTGTTTCTATCTTTTTTATTTTCTCTCTTTTGTAGACGATGGCAAAAGCAGCCTGAAGTCTGTTTCTCAAAGTCTTGAACATGAAAAATTGGGTGCTTCTTCTCACCCAGGGCAATTTCTGTTCAATAAAACTCAGGAGCAGTCAAAGTTCTTTCAAGCTGATGATAGCAAGGTAGATAAGTGGAGACAAAGATTAGTTAATGGTTCAGAACTCTCTGAAAGAAATCGTGAGAAGTCAAATACTAACCTCCCAGAATCATTCATTACTTCCCATTTACACAGTTCATGCCGTACTGCCTCACTCAATTTGGGAAAGTCCTGGTCTCACTCTGTTTCTCCTTGGGATAGGCCTAGTGGGAGTATAAACCAGGTTCAGACACACAGACATTTGAACACTTCTGCAACCTTGAGTGGTTCTCCATCATCGTCTCATGCGCAAGGGATTTTTGCAGAGCGTTGGAATCATAGCAGCAATGCTGCATGCATCCCGAGCTTCCAAAATGAAATGCCTAAGCAAAATGGATTGTACCATGGGTCTTCATCATGGTCCAAAGAACTACCTAGTTGCCCTCCTTCTTGCAACTATGACTATTTGCACTGCCGTGCTGCAAACAACTTAGCCTCTGAACAGTTCATCAACCATAGCTCAGCGAAGTTTTATGGCAGTTCAAATTGCAAAAACTTGAAGTCTGTAAAAGATGTGAACTTGAATGTGATTCCTTCAAATAGTTCTTCCAACAGACCTAATCTCCAGTATAATCATGAGCTCATAGACATAGAAAGAATTCCTGATGACAATCCTGAGACTTTGCCTTGGTTAAGAGCTAAGTCTGCTTGTCGGAATGAGGTTACTGATGCAAGGCTGGATGTAGAGACAAGACGAACCAGTTCCCTGCAATCTGCTGTTGATCAGTTGTTAGCTGCAAATGAAACTAGGAAGGGTCCCAATCAAATTATTCTGCAGAACTTGAAATCAACGTCATGCTCCAATGTTGCTAAAATGAGCAACTCCCCAGGTTGCAATAAACTTCTTGGATTTCCAATTTTTGAGAAGTCTACGGCTTCCAAGAACGAGTCGTTTTCTTTGACCTCTTCTTCTGTGTCTCATCCCCAGCCATTAGAGGGAGAAATAGAAAATAAGAGGAAACTCACAGTTCTTGATATTAACTGGCCTTGTGATCCAGCTGTTCCTCAACTAGGTCAACAAGCTGCAGCAGAAGGCTTGCTTCCTGAAAGGGAATCTGATGCTAAACTTGGCAATTTGAGACATGAGATTGATCTGAATTCTTGTATGAGTGAGGAGGAAGCTTCTTTGATACCTTCTGTTCCAGGGTCTAATGCAAAGATTGTTTCAGGCATAGACCTAGAGGCTCCTGCAGTTCTTGATACCGAGGAAGATGTCAATTTTGGAGAAGAATGTCTAGAAAATGTGCAGGGAACATCATCACAGTTAAATCAGTACAAAGCTGCAAGCCCATTGGATGAACTTGTAAGAGTGGCTGTTGAGGCAATAGTTGCCATCTCTTTGTCTAGTTACTGCAATGGTTTCAATGACACAACTGTTACTCCATCAGAAGCTTCTATGACAGATCCAGACACTCTTGAATGGTTTGCGGAGATTGCACTCTCTTGTGGAGACGATCGAAAGAGCAAGATTCAAGCCACCTTGAGGGCCAAAGATGGTGGAGACAATGAGAGATCATCTCCAGAGGCTATTGACTATTTTGAGTCCATGACCTTGAATCTTATAGAAACTACGGAAGAAGACTATACGCCCAAACCTCTGGTTCCAGAAAACCTGAATTTCAAAGAAACAGGTACAACCACACCACCAACTCGAACTCGAAAGGGCCAGGCAAGAAGAGGAAGGCAGCGAAGAGATTTCCAAAGAGACATTCTTCCGAGCCTTGCTTCTTTGTCAAGGCACGAGGTAACAGAAGATATTCAGATATTTGGATGGCTGATGAAAGCAACAGGCCATCAATGGCACTCAGGGTTAATGAGAAGGAATTCTACTAGAAGTGGAGGTGCAAGGGGGAGGAGGCGCTTAATGACTTGCCCCACTCCTGATGTTACAGCAATCCAGCCTTGCACTCCTCTTATACAGCAACTTAATAACATTGAAGTGGGACTGGAGGATAGACGCCTAACAGGGTGGGGGAAGACAACCAGACGCCCCCGTCGACAAAGATGCCCTGCAGGTAATCCCCCTGTGGTCACTTTAACTTAATAACGAGGAGAGGCTTTGACTGATCAATCATTCAACTGAGATTTCTATAGATGGAAGCAGGCGTTTGTTTCCATGGCTTTAGGCGTTGAGGTGGTCGTGAGCTGTCGGGAACACCCTGGATGTTTCTTGGCCCACAATCCGGGTCCCTGTTATTATTAGTCTTTGGATCATTACAAACTTCGTATTGTCGCTATATAATGCTGGCTTGATTTCTTCTGGGATATATTCTAAACAAAATTCCTTGAGCCATGTATGCAATGTCCAACTTCTACCATAGGAGTGAATTGTTGTGATCCTGGATACTTTTTTTTTTTTTGGGTGTAAGTTGCTTGGGTTGACTCAAAGAGACAGGTCACCAAAAACATGAGAAGCTTTTGCATCTCATAATGAATGTAGTTACTAAGAATGAGCGATTTGGTCCGGTCATTCTTATTGATGGCAAAAGATGCACTCATGTCCTGTGCAATAGAAATTTTTTATGCCACTGGCCATGCCCATTATCGGAGTTGTACGTTGTGTATCATTGGTTAGCTTAGGAATTATGAAGAGTTAACAACATGAGCAATGCTTCTTTGTGTAGATGGGCAATGCTTCTTTGTGTAGAAAGACTGATGAGCAATGCTTCTTTGTTTGCTTGTCCCATTTAGTTCTGCAGCAATGTCATTCTACGTCCTCCACTCTGCCCAAATGTGTCGTTTTGACTGTTGTCATATTCCATCTTAAACCCTAAAACTCCATAACAAGCAAGCAAACAAAACATGTTTCTTACTTCATATTCATGGGAAGAAAAAGGGATACACGCGCACTACAGAGAGCGTGAGAGAGGCAGCAGAGAAGATGTATCCTTTGTACGGCAGGTGTTGGTGTCAGGGTTTGAGAAACAGAGTGGGGTCCACAAACCAGTCCAATCTCTCTTTTGCTTCCATTCCAATTCCAATCAGATGTACTCTTTCCTCCAATCAGCATCTTGACTTGGACTAGGTCCTTTTCCTTCACCTCCCTCGTCGCCATTGGCCTACGCTCTTTTTGTGGCGAGCGTCAGGTTCTGGATTTCTCCTATTACTATTCTTCTAAAGGTGGGTGTGTGTGTTTATGCTCAATTGTTTGGACCATTGTGGGTACCAACACCAATCATCGTATCCGGACAAAACTTGGTAAGTTCTAAGATAGATTGCAAAATTTATTATATAATCTATCGGAGAACACAAAGGATTCAGTATTTCAGCGTTTAGTTTGAGCACGAGGTTAGGTATAGATATGGGTATAATAATAGAAGGGAATAAGAATAGATATGAAAAATTAAAAAATGATGTTTGGTTTCTAATTTGGGTTTCTGTATTAATACCAATAATACTGCTTGGTTTATTGCATTAATATGAATGAAAGATAATATAATACCATTTTTTCATATTATATTTGTTGTTGTTGTTGTTGTTATTATTTATTTATTTATTTATTTATTATTATTATTATTATTTATAATAAAAATAAAAAGATAATTAATT
>JANZLC010000003.1:13888502-13914426 GCA_026413385.1 Erythroxylum gracilipes
TCCTAGTACATATTTTCAGTTATTCAAAAATGGGAATACCTTAATATTACTTCTATCTATTCGCTCCTAAGTTGATTCTGTAAAGGGCATATGGTAGTAATTGTCTTTGTTCATCTATTGTGAGGCTGCTTGATGGTGGAGGAGCGTTTATCATTGTGAGGAAGTTGGGGAACAATCAAAGAAGGGCCTTCTGGTTTGATAGTTTTGTATCGTAAATAATACTTATGTTTGCCACATCAAAACTGAGTTTGCTTGTTGACTATTGTTTTATACAAAGGATGTTAAAGATTTCAGTATTCTGCCGATTTTTATTCGTTTGAGATTCTCTACTCAATTTAATTTTAGTCCGTAAAATTTATTTTTGACCAACATGACCATCAATAATAACAAGAATTATACATTAAATTCAGTAGGTAAGAAAATGGTTTGATAAATGCATGATAAAAGTGTCATCTATTTTTTTGTTTTTGCTCTATTTGAATTGTATTGCTAAACTTCATTTGAATTGTTATATTTTATGTTTGGATGTATCATCGTGTTATTATTATTATTATTATTATTATTATTATTATTATTATTTCTATTATTGTTGTTGTTGTTGTTGTTATTGTTATTGTTATTGTTATTGTTATTATTATATATTCTATGTTTTTTATTAAACTTATAAACTTAATTTTATATAATTAAATATTTAAAATCTAAATTCCTATAAGAATATTAAACAAAATACTAAGATATATAATATTCATATCCTTATAACTTTTAAGTCATGTCCTTATAAGTCATTTTATACATAAACAGCTAATATTAAACAGCTAATTTTACCAAACATCAAATGACAAACAGCTAATGCAATCCGCTGGTCAAACCAGCTGATAGAATCAGCTAACAGCTAACAGCTAATTCAATCAGTTGTTTGCCAAACAGGACCATTAGCTACCAGTTGATAGAATCAGCTAACAGCTAATGCAATCAGCTGATTGTCAAACAGGGCCTATATATGCAACCGTTTAAAATTTAAAGTCAAAGCTTTGCTTTCCGCAAGGAACCTACTCAGCTCAAGCAAGAATTAATTTGAGTGTGAATGGCTTAAAGATGCCTTCTTATAATTAGGTGAAAAAAAATCAATAAAGAAATAGTTCTTTGTATTTTACTCGCAAGTCTTAACAAAAATGTATTCCTTCTTTTCGCATTACCGTTGACACCACATACAAGAAAATTTGATGATCGTCAGTTAGCTGTATCTTCTCTTTTAACTCTTTAACATTAACAGAAACTCTATTGTTTTCTTTAGCTCTTGAGGAAACTTCGAAACAGACACAAGGGATTGTTTGGGAAAGTACGAGAGATATGCCCAGGTTAGTCTCCCTGTTACATGGGCATATTTGCCAGAAACCCTTTCGTTGTCAGTGGAGAAATCTTTGCTATGTGAGTGTGACCCATCCGCTACCTTTTGACATGGACCTCCCTCATGAGCTTCACCAAACGATGGCCACTTTACACAACATATATACAAACCCAGTTCTTAATCTGCTCCATCTTTGCAGGAGTATCCGTTCTCTCAAGAACGTTCACGGCCTTTTCATCGTTCACGGCCTCAGTGGTGATCTTTTTTGCAGTACCAAATTGGTTAGCTTGTATGGTTTGTTTGGGCACATTGGCCTTGCCCGCTCAGTGTTTGATAGAATACCTGACCCCGATTTTTACTTGTGGAAAGTGATGATGAGATGGTATTTTCTTAACGACTTGCATGAGGATGTGATTGGATTATATGCCCGCATGAGAATGTTTACGAATGAGGCAGATAATGTTGTTTTCTCGGTTGTGCTAAAGGCTGCTAGTGAAAGGCGGGATCTTGATGTTGGGAGGAAAGCACACTGTGAAATTGTCAAGGCAGGGAATCCTGATAGTTTTGTTTTGACTGGTCTAGTGGACATGTATGCAAAGTGCGGAATGATCGAGTGTTCTCGTTGTGTGTTTGAAGAAAATGATGACAGAAATGTGGTTTTGTGGACGTCAATGATTGTGGGGTATGTGCAGAATGATTGCCCTCATGAAGGATTGGTTTTGTTTAATAGAATGAGAGAAGGGTTGGTTGGGGGTAATCATTTCACGTTAGTAAGTTTAGTTTCTGCATGCACAAAGTTGGGAGCCTTGCATCAAGGAAAATGGATTCATGGGTATCTAATTAAGACTGGTATAAAAATCAATTCCCATTTGATTACAGCTCTTTTAGACATGTATTCAAAATGTGGAGTTGTCAAGGATGCCAGATTTCTGTTTGATGAGATGCTCTGTATGGATCCTGTGTCATGGACCACTATGATTGCGGGGTACGCCCAAAATGGCTGCCCCGAGGAGGCTTTAAATTTGTTCACGGACCAGAAATGGATTGGGATGCGGCCTAATAATGTTACTCTTTTAAGCGTACTTTCAGTATGCGCACAGTTGGGAAACTTGAGTTTAGGGATGTCTGTTCATGGTCTTGGTATTAAGCTTGGGTTGGAGGAACCGGCAATCATAAATGCTCTGGTGGACATGTACTCAAAATGCAATAGGAATGAAAGTGCTCGTTACTTATTTGGGACAGTTTTAGACAAGGATGTGGTGGCCTGGAATTCAATTATATCCGGGTATTCCAACAATGGATCTGCATACGAAGCCCTTGAATTGTTTCATCAAATGAGAATGGAATCTGTATTGCCTGATGAAGTGACGCTTGTAAGTATCTTATTAGCTTGTGCTTCCCTAGCTGCCTTTTATGCTGGTTCTTCTCTGCACGCCTACTCTGTAAAGAGAGGGAAATTGTACTGTAACGTTAAAGTCGGCACTGCACTTTTGACCTTTTATTCAAAGTGTGGAGATGTTAGATCTGCTCGGTTAGTTTTTGATGGTATGGAAGAGAAGAGCATAGTCACTTGGAGTGCAATGATTGGTGGGTATGGAGTTCAAGGAGATGTTAATGAGTCCCTTGCACTTTTGGATGACATGATAAAGGAGAAATTGGAACCCAATGAAGTGATCTTCACGAACATCTTATCTGCTTGTAGCCATGCAGGGATGGTCGAGGAGGGTTGGAAACATTTTGTTTTGATGTGCAAGGACTATAACTTTGTGCCTTCAATGAAGCATTGTGCATGTATGGTTGATTTATTAGCACGATCAGGCAGGCTTGATGAAGCCCTAAATTTCATTGAGAACATGCCAGTTCAACCAGATATTCATGTGTTTGGAGCATTTCTGCATGGATGTGAGCTTCACTCAAGGTTTGATTATGGAGAGGTGGCTATCAGGAAAATGCTAGAGTTACTTCCTGATAAAGCTAGTTATTATGTGCTAATCTGTAATCTGTATGCTAAAGATGGACGATGGAGTCAAGTTGGGCAAGTAAGAGAGATGATGAAGCAAAGAGGATTGGTCAAGAGCTCAGGATATAGCCTTATGGAGACAGATACCTGTTATAAGTTACAACCGTCTAGGCTTGCAGCTGTTGCGTAATAATGGACAAGTATATTTGTGGGATCAATAGAGCTTGAACAGTGTACCATCCATTTAAAATGCGTTTGAGGTTGGAATTACCGCCGGTTTTATCATAATATCAGAGCCACTCCTAATTCAATAGTGAGCCACTCGCAGATGTCCAGATGTCCAGATGCACCAAATCTTCATTCTTCCAACGTACCCTCAGTACAAAAGCGGGAAATCTCCAATCTGGAGCTTGTCTTGGCTGTATTTCTTGGACGTGTTAATTGTCTTTTTGGGCAGTAATGTGGAACTTGCAAAGGGGTAATGGATATGCAGGAAAAGAATATGTGGAAGTAATACCAATAGATCAGATGGTTATAAAAACAGAGGGCAGTTTAAATGTATATGTTCTACTGCCAATGATACCACGATTCTCTTAGTTTAATGGCATATGGACGTAAAAAAGCTATGATACAAAGCGCAAATGATGGGAAAGCCTTGCATATGGAGGATCATCTTTGACCAAGTTAGTGAGTGAGGGGATGATGGTAAATATACGGGAATGCTGCTGGACTGATGAATGAACAGAGTTCACTATGATCTGGATTTTCTTGGGGCAGCCATTTTCTGGAGGGATCAGATAAATCTAAGGAAATCGTATAGATATAATTCTTTATATACTAGTAAATCTAATGTAACAAAGGTTTCCCTTTTCACGTTACAGGGCAATGGGATGATACCAACTAGGCCAATTGAAGGCTTTTTTCACCCAAGTAGCAAGCTTTTTAAGCTATCTTAAAATCTCTGATAAAAATAGCCGTAACTACATCATTACAGGCCAATCGGATGATACAAGGCCAATGGAAGGATTCGTTTATTTAAATAGCAAGCTCTGAACTATCCAAATATCTATATGAGAAAAATTTAGGCTTAATTATATTCCACAAGGTACTACAAAGAAATGAAATTTCAAGCTTATTAGTCTGTTCGAAATTTTTTACTTTTCGGTCTTCATGTTGTATTCATTTTTTAATCGAATACTTTTACTAAAAAAGTTTAATTGAGTCCGTTGTTACTAAATTCCCTTCCATTAACTTCTTCCATAGAAAAGATTACATGCCTGGCTAACTCAGTTTTAAAATGACCTAATGCCCACTTGAATTCTATCGCAGGTTAGAATCGCCTTCATATATATAGCTGTTTAAAACTTGGGGTCAAAGTTTTGCCTCTCGCAAGGGACCTACCCGATTCGAGCGAAAATTAGTCTAAATGTAGATGACTTAAATGTGTCTTCTCATAGTTGGGATCCTCCTAGAACGCCTCGTGGGAAACAAAAAATAAATAAAAATCAAATAGTTATATTCTTTCATGGCAAGTTAATGTGGCCGAAATGAGGCCTCATGTTGTCATGCCAAATTCTACGCTCACGAGGTCCGAATTTGGTTCTTCCATTCTCTAGCATTCAAATTTTAAAGAAAGACACAAGGTAATATTTTGTTAACAATTTCACTTTTGTTTGTTTCTAAGATTTCTTTAATTTGTTTCAAATCCTTATTCATATTTGTTTAGTGAAAATACAAAAATGAAATTATTATGCAATTGCGATATTGATGCTATTGTTAAGGTCTCAAGAACGTATCTAAATCGCGGGAGAAGATTTATAATGTATGAGGTGCTCAATCTTAAAGAAAGTGTAAAAAGATGCAAATTCTTTTAATGATTAGTTTTTTACTTTTTCAGTTCAGTTTTTCTAAAAGCATATTATTGAGAAACTGAAGCCTTTGAAATGAAGAAAACCATAATATAGTAAGCTTTAGGTTATTTTAAAGTATTGTTCATTATAATTTTTAACAAAAATCAAACATTTGCATTATTAAGGTAAAATTATGATGGATTTCAAAGTAGGAGTTGGAAGAATAAGGTGGAAGAGGGAGATGGAAGAAGTTGGTAGTAATATCATTTAATTTTGTTTCGAGACCTTTTATTTTAAAATTTTTCTAATGAAATCTTATGTACTGATTTTTGTATTGAATGTTGGGTGTAATATATGTAAGTCTTGAAAGTAAATGTAGTGTGTCTAGTTTAGTGAATATGGATTGTATGATATCAATGTATTATTATTATTGTAATGAATATAATATTATAAAAAATATTATTAAGCTCCATGTTTTAAGTTACCAACAATCTTTGTAAAGACATTATGTTTAATCAATATATACAAAAGTATAATGAAAATGTACATGAAATTTTATGCTCGGGCACCAAAATAACTAATAAAGTAATATGTATAACAACCAATATGTACCAAAATATTTCTTGCTTTTATAAGAACATAATACCCATTCATCAATATATAGTCATAAAATAATACAATTCAAATCAATGTCCAAAAAAGGCAGGGGTTAGTCGTAATATGCGTAAGTTTACATCCCACAATTTAACAAATGTGGTCTATTTTGATATTCTTAAGTGATTGTTATAAATAAAAATCATACAAGAATGAAAAGTGACAAAATAAATTTAAGAATGACAAAATTTTGTCTAACCTTTTACCTGTCACTTATACAATCCATTATATGTCATCTTCAATTCCAAAGTCAACCATTAATAACCTTTAGAACCAACTCCATGTATTTTTTGTCTTAATATCCATCAATGTCTAACAAACATGAAGCATCTTATTGTTTGCATCTCTACCCATAATAGTAACCAACACTCCCTTCATAATTCCTTCAAGAATGCTCCATTAACACCCAAAATCATTTTAAATCCATTAATCATTCCTTTCTTACAGTAGTCAAAAGAAACATACAACTTTTTTTAAAAAAGGAATCCCTAGTAAATGTAAATCTCTCCACCTCAATTTTAGTTGTATCATCTAGATTAGATATTTTCAACTTTATTTTATAATTCCATGACAAAGTAAACTCAACCTTAACACCCCCTTCATCTTTTCAATAATAACCTCTTTTACTACATACAAGACTGACAAACGAATATATGTAATATATTTCTTTATTGTCATTATGTTCATGACCCTTAATAAAATTGAACTAATGTCCTTCAAAACACCAAAATCTTTCTTAACTAATCATGACTTTATAATTATTTTGTTTTTGTACACCTTACTACATTTATGATGATCGATATAATGTACAATATTCCAAACATCTTCTTATCTACATAAGCATCCACTAATTTTTCAAGGTCACCCAACAAATAACACTTAAATCTTACAGTAAACCTGCGATTCTAACAAATTCAATTACATACCTTTCAATAGTTAAATTCTCTCCATCGATACATTATATACTAAGTGCAAATTATGAAGACTCACAACTTATAACTAAAAAAATTCAACTCCATATTAAGATGGAGAAGTATGATATACCATACTCTAGCTTACTAACATTTTCAACTCCAACTATTTATGAGTAAGAGATGAATCTCTTGGTGGGTTAATAACGATTGTTTGCTGCATATCAACATATTAAGCTCTTTCCTCCTTTAACATTTTAAGATTTAATTTACCACCTTTAATTTTCTTTTTTTAGGCTATGTCTAGTTGGGTGGTTATTAATGGAATGGAATGGGATGTAGTATTCCATCGATTGGGAGGAGGGTTTATAATGGAATATGATAGAAGGAGAGAGTTTCATATTATATCATATTACATCCTAAACAGTAAAAATAAGTTACCTCTAATTTGGGGGTTTAGGATGAAATGTAAAATAATAAATAACATCTTACTATATTACATTATAAACCCTTCTTTTAAACAACATTTCACTATATTACCTTATGAACTATTTCATTCCTCCTAAACAAATATTACATCCATTTACATTCCATTCTATTATAAATCATTCCATTCCATTAAAAACCTTACGTCCAACCAAATATAACCTGGGGGTCCTTACAAATGTGTTCTTACCTCCACCAGCTCATCATGATCATTATTAGAGTCATCTTCTACAAATACCTTAGAGAGTATATACTCTTCATCACTACCTTCCTTTACTTATGTGTTAACATTTATGCAATTTGTGAGTCCCTAATATCATAGCTACTCTTAGTTAGTTACTTTAACTTCAATATGGTTGATTTCTTAGTAGAAATTACCTTAAGATAATCTTCAAATATTAATTTAGATTTGTCTATTGGTGATTTTCTACCAGACTTCTTAAAGATGTCACCTTGCACTTTGAAGTTTCTTCATTATCTCTCAATGCAATATTTAGATTTAAACTTCCATTTATCCTAATTTTTCTTTCTTACCCAATAACAAATTTCCTCACAATAGTTTTTGCTTGACATACATATGCACTACTTTACTTTTTCTTGATAACATATGATGGAGTATATCAAGGATTTGTTGGCCATTTTCCAATTCCGTCAAACCATCACTTAAATCCTATAGTGCAAACACTCGATATTATTTTGATGCATCCATGCTTTAACTTCATCAATAAAGTCCTAATGGCAAAAATTGTCAACATCTTCAACCTCAATGACTTTGACCTATCTACCAATATATTTACCCATTATTAACTCCTAAAGAGCACCACCATAATGGATATGAAACGACCTATCCTTTCTCCATATGTTTATTTAGGATAAGTAAAAATGGCAGCCTTAATCCTTATATTTAATATGCCACCTTGAATGCAACTTTTAAAAACATTAAACATGAAAATAAAAAAATACAATAAACTTAATTTCATTCTCTTTTTGAAGGTTGATATGAATGTAATCCATTATCATCTCGTTCTTAATAAGGGAAAATACAAAAGTAAGTAGAAGTGAAAGATGACTAAATCTTTTATTATAAAAGAAAAGAAAATTGAATGGATAATTAAATGTGTTTATGGATCTTCCAACAAGTTGTTAGTAAATTGCATTAAAACTTATAGGTATATGTTTTAATAAGTTAATTAAGTTCTTATTTGTAGAAAAGAAAATAACAAATTGAATGAGTATTTAAATATGTTGATAAAGCTTCCAACAAGTTGTTAATACTCTGCACAAGAGGTAATGAGTATTTATCAGAAAAAAGGAACATAATTAATGTCTTCAACTTAAGCGAACACGTACTAAACATAGAGTGGTGATTAAAATTTACAAGTGCATTATAAGAAAATAAAAAGGTTTTTTATTTCAAATACTAAACATAGAGTGGTGATTAAAATTTACAAGTGCATTATAAGAAAATAAAAAGGTTTTTTTTAATTTCAAATACTTTTAGTGTTATAAATTGTTCAAGGATGGACTTTGAATTTATGAAACTATTAGTCAAAATTATTATTTAATAGATTTATAAACATCTCTGGCAAAGCATGAACACTTTTTATATCTTAATTGATCAATGCGATCTTTATAAGAGACTACAGTAGACATGTATAGGACAATGACAAAAATTAAAATAGACAATCAACAACACATATAAAAACAACACTACTTTTGTAAAAATGAATTGATAGGTAAAAAAGAACCAAAATTAAAGTATATGCATGAAAAACAAACTTATGAGAAAAAATAAAAAAATTAATTATGAAGTTAATTGATTATTGATCCATGTAAAGTATATATTTTAAGAATTGGTAATCAAACGCATATGACAATTTAAGGATAAAAATTAGTCCTACTGTAG
The DNA here is from genome assembly GCA_026413385.1 of Erythroxylum gracilipes. Taxonomy (NCBI): domain Eukaryota; kingdom Viridiplantae; phylum Streptophyta; class Magnoliopsida; order Malpighiales; family Erythroxylaceae; genus Erythroxylum; species Erythroxylum gracilipes. The sequence continues at coordinate 13,897,618 of JANZLC010000003.1, forward strand.
GTAACTCTTTAGTCCATAACCTAAAAAAATTCTTTAAATAACATAATAAATAGATTTTCTTACCTTCAAAAGCTGAGAATTTATGTTATTTAAGCCTCTTTTCCTCTCAGTCTCTATTTTTTCAATCTCAATTAATACTAATAAAGGAGAAGCATTGAGTGTTCTTTGTTGTTAGGTTAAGAGAGTTGTTTCTATCAAGAATTTGAATTTTAAAGAGTAATAGGACCAAATTTAGTCAGTAACTAAAATCTAATATGAACATCTAATGTGTTCATATGGGCCTTATTTTAATCATGTCAGCTTGCAATAAAGGAAGAGACTTACCAAATATGGCTTTCAGGTGCTACCAAGTTATCTTCAAGCTAATTAGCTTACTACATAAGCCCTTCCATTAAAGGAGTTAATGGAAGAAACTTGATTATGAAGATTAAAAATGTAGAAGTTACAATTAAAAATATTTTAATATAGGTACTTGATTAGTGAAATGAATATAATAAAAGGACCAAAAATATCTTAATCTCAAATTTTTAACATGTATTAAAAATTATGCCTCTAATATCATTATAGAGTTATACTTAACTTTACTATATGTAACTTTATTGAGGAGGATTCTCCAAACTGTATAAATTTTATAGTTTTGTGATTCTTAAGTAATGTAGGATGTTTTTAACATAATTAATGCCGAACTTATTTAAGATTTCATTTTTATCTGACTATTTTTTATTGCTCGAGGATTTCTCTCATTGTGTTTGACTTGGAGAAAAAAAGGGTAATAGCAAATAATTGCTAAAAAATGTCATGCCAACTTATGTGCAATTAAACTTAATGAAGTATAAACAATATTATCATTTCAGTCTGCATTTGATCTATAGTCATTTTATAGTAATGAAATCCTCCTTTCCAATCTCAGTATAGTATGATAATCTTATTAGTAATGCTTAAAATTCCAATAATTGCATTCTTAGATAACAATCATTATGGGGAAATTTTTTCAAAAATGATTATTTGTGTTTTCAAAAGTATCCTAGTTCTAGCATTCTAGGCTTCTGTCTTTATTCTTTACTTAATGTCTCTTAGAGAATAAAAATAAATTAGTATAATTTTATTTTTAAATATAAATATTTTCTAAAAAAATCATATTTTCCTTTATATGCTAATGCGAAGTGTCACCAACAAATTTTAAATATATTCCCAAAATGTCATATTTTCCTTCATAAACTTTAATTGTATTATCCTAGTATATGCTTTTAACAGAGGTCCTTTTCATAACTAATATGACCTTTATAGATGCACTCTAATTCTCTTATTATGCATAGATGTTAAACAACATAGTTTAAGGCTATTTTTCAACTCTTTTGATCAATTACATCCTCCAATGAATTTTGCAATAATTGACAAAAGCACCGCAAATAGTAGGATTTGTGTGGAATGGCATGGTACTAATTCTATAGTGTTCCATCATATTTGATTCAAAATGTCTACTATAAAAGTTGAATGTTATATTCTAATTGGGTTCAACACCAAATTTCCTCATTGTGAAGGAGTGTTCATACTGTATGCGTGTAATTTTAGATGAGAATTCTTAAATTGTTTTACTATACCTAATTGAGGGCATCATATTTGGAGTATTATTAAACTTCAAATAGATTGTATTGTCTAATTCGATTCAACAATTTTTAATTCAGTGATAATTTTGATTTCTTGTTTTCATTCCATAAAATATTTGTCGACAAGAATCTGACAATATTGTTAGTAGGCCTCTGTATAAAACTATAATAGTGATCATACTAGTGACTATTAGAACTAAAATATGAATAAAAAATAAAACTTTTAGATATATTTGTATTATAATCATAATTAATGTGAATCTTATATTTACTTTGCAATTTAAGATTACTAAGTTGAATGGTTATATCCTTCATTTTTATTATACGAAAACTAACCTTAGTAACTCCATCATAGCTTATAATAGATTTAGCATCAATGAAACATCTTATTTTTAAAACTTATTTGTGATCATTATAGTGGCTAATATTGTTTCTATCTTATTTGTAATAACAAGTCCTATCTTTTCAAAAGCACTTTCAAAGTAGTAACCACATCTTATAACATGTTGTCTAAATCAATTAGCCCTAAAGCTACTTTAATGATTTCTAGTCAAATTTTCAATAAAGTAAATTTGATTATTAAACTTTTTTTGAAATTTAATTTCATTACTAAACTTTGTTAACTATAAACGATGCAATAAATATGCTTTAATTAAAGATAAATATGAAATTAAATTGACATGAACTAAACTTCATTAAAACCTAGAAGTCACGCTATACATTCTCCTTTATACAAAATAAATAATATAAAATATATTTTAATGTTAATTAGCAAAAATGAATTTACAAATTATTTCTCTTTCATAGATATTATGTTATAAAATAAATTTATTATCCTTATTATTTACTTAATTTATCTTCTATGAATAAAAATAGTATATAAAATCGCTCCATATAAGTAAGTAATTTTATTAATAAAGAGAATCCTTTTTAAATAACTTACATGTCTAATTAGTAACTCATTTTAACAAAACAATTAATTTATTTAGAAAATATTCCACTATACCTATTCAATAATTTCTGTTTATATTTAAAGTGATTTACATATAAATACTTAAAAAAGGTCTTATGGGCCATATATACTCATATTCATATAAAAAGAAAATTTGAGATGCATAAATAACAAAACGTGTATAAAGCAACCAATCACTCTTTCTTTCTTATAATTGATATATATCCATTGGATCTATTTAAAAAAAAATCCTAACTTAGATAATAAAAACTATCTTAAATATTATTTATGTTCATAACTTATGAGGTAAAGACCTCTCCAGTTATCAAGATATAAATTTATTTTCATTTATTTTATGCCCACATTATCTTAAAAAATATCACCCATGTATATAAAAGATGTGAGAGGGCGAGCCTTGTAATAACAGGTAAGGTTACTCCTTTTTGATTGGAAGGTCATGGCTTCAAGTCACGGAAACAGCCTTTTTGTAAAATAAAAAGGAATGGTTGCATACAATTGATGACTCTTCCTCAACCCTCGCAAAGTGAGGAGCCTTAAGTATTAGGGCTTTTTATATAAAAGCTGTGAGACTCTCTTTTTTGCAAGTTGAACAACTCCATAATTGTACAAACTTATTGGGATGATGACACGCTTTAGAAAGAAATGGTATAAATAAGGTTGTTTAGAAAATGGCTAAGTACCAAAAGTTTTAAAGATTCCTAAGTCATCCATTTGGTGGAAATACAACACTTAGACTATTTAGTAATGTTCTAACATCCTAATGCAATATTAGCACAAGTCATTGCAAGAAAAATTGTTATTGGAAATTGGCAAAACATGGAAAAAAAGTTAGAAGCACAAATTAGGCATTTAATGCTTTGGTGGATTAAACATAATGGTAGTTTATGTAGTTAATAAACTATCCATGTTTGAATGTTCCATTTGTATATCATATTTGGACAACTTATTGACTTATCAGTGATGGAAGTTATAAGTAAATGTTGTCAAATTTATTGTAACAACTTGCTAATCAACTTCAAATTCATTTTTCTATAAGCATGATTCTTGTTGTTGGACTTAAAGTGCCCTATTATGACCCTCATCATATCTATTAAATTTGTTATATATCAATAAAGTTCCTTATTATATTATACTCCATGTTGGGGTTTAGTTCTATCTCAAAATGTCCTAATGCTTATGTCTATAAGGTGTTTGATAAAAGATTGATAAGTTTATTGTGAGACAACTTAGTTGTTAATTGTACACTTACTCAAGAAAAACTTACAATTTCTTTTTATGTGTGAAGAAACATGTTTTTTCATATATATTATGTTGATTTTTCATTTTCTAAGTCCTAAAATGTCTAAATCATAATGCACACCAAATGTTTGATAAAAAAAATCACTAAACTAAGTTAGTGTAACTTACTATAATATAGGGCTATTTGTGAGAATTGTCCCAACCTTATCTAAACCATATAATTAGTGGTATCATAACATAATTTCATGTAAATTTCAATGCAATAATGGGTGAATACTAAGTGGAACAAATGAGAGAAAGGATTATTTGGTTAAAGCAATTACTTGGGCCAACTTCAAAAAAGAAGGGACTTTTAATGGTTGCTCAATTGGATGAACTTAATAAGGCATTAAAAAATATCCATAAAAGGCTAGATAACTTTACAAGCACAATTATATGAAACAATTTAGTGACTATCAATATGCCAGTTATGGAAAAAAATCCAAACGTTGAACTTTTGGACCATTTAATAAATAATCATATGTGCTAAATATAAAGGAAATTCAAGATGTTAAATATGGTAAGGTTGTAAGGGTTCTATTTAAGGTGATACTAAATTTCTCCCGATAAAAAAAACGGCTACAAACTGATGAGTAGTCTTAATGATTGCTTGGTAAGGATGTGTGATTCGATTATTGCTTAAATGTATTTAATGACTTAGAAGCAACTGGATTGTTTCAAATTGATTCTTGAATCATTAGTAAGGAACAATGATGTCGGCTTATCAATAATTGCCTCTATATTTATTGTGGACTAATGGCATAGATGAGAGTGCTTATATATTTCTTATTAATATAACATTTGTTATGATTCTTTTACAGGGAAAAGAAGGTTTTGTATATAACTTTGGAAGTAAGTTAATAATTTTATAATAAAAAAGTTGAAAAAAATTTCTTGTCGATAAGGATGCCAAATTTCTTTTAGTAAGGAGATTTGTAAGACCCTCTTTTCAGTAAGTTAGACAATTTCACAATTGCGCGAACCATAAGAATGATGACAACATGCTTTGGTAAAAAAAATTGTACAAATAAAGTTGTCTAGAAAATTGGCTAAATTATTAGAAATTTTGCAAGATTTACAAAATTTTCATTTTAGTAGAAATACAAAACTTAGGCTATTAGGTGGAGATGCACAAAGCATTGATATGAAAATTTTACTGTTGGATATTGATAAAACTTAGACTAAAAGCTATAACACAAGTTAAGCACTTAGAACCTTGGTATATTGTAAGGGAACTTAGTTGTTAGTTATTTACTTATTCAAAAACTCTTACAATCTATTCATATATTATATATATGAAGAAATATGCATTTTTGTATATAGTTTATTAAAATTTTGTTTTCTAAGTTCCAAAAGTTTCTAAATCATAACACACAACAAATGTTTAAACCTTTGTTGAACTAAATTAGTGTAACTAAGTGTAATACCTGACTTTTTATGTGTGTTTTTCTTAGCCTCAATTAAACATTGTACAAAAAAAAATCTTCACTTTTGTATCTTCTTGAAAATTTTTCTTTTTGTTAAAGTTCTAATTTTTGCTCCTTAGGTTAGGTTTTTGCTCCCTAGGTTAGGTCATTATTAATATTTTGTATTTGTATCTTTATTATTTGTATTCAGTTTGTCGTATTATTATTATTATTTGTGATTTTTTTGGTTAACTTGCATCATTATTTTCCTGTCAACATCTGCATGTGGGTCTACAGGGAAGCAGCTTCTCTACTATGTAGGAGTAAGGCTGCGTACTATCAGACCTCCCCAGGCTCTGCTTCACTGTGATACTTCAAACTGAGTATGATGATGATGATGATAATGATACAAAGATAAGTGGGAAACAAGAAGCATACAATTATATCATGATTGTCATTTTATCCATAAAACCATATAAACAAGTATAATAATTGATTAATATTTTTATGTGTGTTTTTCTTAGCATCAATTAAACATTGTGAAAAAGATACAAAGATAAGTGGAAAGTAAGAAACATGCAATTATATCATGATTGTCATTTTATCCATAAACCATATAAACAAGTATAATAATTGATTAATATTTTTAATATTTTTAAGGCATGAATAATTGTAAATTGATTTTAATTAATTTTATCACGTATAATCAAACTAAAGTCTAGGTTGAATTAGTATAAATGATTTAAACCTCTATAAGATTTTGTTTTTTTTTCTTAAATTGAAACTCATCCACCAACTATTCTTTTTTTATTGTACTTTAGTTCCTAATTGTTTGGATTTTATGCCAATTATTCAATTTAATGATTGAAAATAGAAACTAAAATATGAATAAAATTTTAAAAAGTTCTTGATACATAACAAAGTCATAATTAGTACAAATCCTAAATACATTGTCATAAAAATAATTTTCTTTAAATTTTAATATGTAGAAAAAAGATTAGGATATGTTCTCCTTTGAACATACATTTATGCTTAAAGTTGTTACTAGGATTGTGTGAGAGATTTATCCTAATTTTAAGACATAGTATTAATTAACTACAAATACACTTCATTTATTAATAAGTTGAGCCAATTATAGTAAAAGGTTGATTGATTAAGAAAAGTATTTATAGGCAAGTACTAAACAAATACATTTCTCCCAAGTGAATTTGCACTTCACTTCAAACTAAAAAAGTTCAAAGTGAAATGGAATGATTGGATCAAGTGAGGTTTTAACAATGATTTTAATGATAAGGAAATATGTTACTATTAATATTTTTATATTTGGTGATATTAACAAGTTAATTTGTGAAAATTCAAATAAAAGGTCAAAGATCAAGTTAATAGAAGGGCAAAGTAATCAAAGGATCAAAATATGCAAAGCGGAGTAACAAAACAATTTAAAAGAGTTTCAAGATAATTCAAGTAGACCAAGAATAGGAATGAATAAAATAATTCCATATGTAACAATCATTATAATTTTTCTTGTAATATTATCTTGGTAATTTAAATGGATTAAAGCTTTGATCATTATATGATCATTTATATATAGGGAATAATGATTAATTCCTTTCATAATCAAGAGAATTTTTTTAACTTTAATAAAAGAACATCTTGATCTGTAGATATTAAGTGAAAAGGTATGTTTAATTTTTGAAAAGAATTGAATGTAGTGAAGTTTTTAAATTATTTTATGTATGGGTGCAATTAGCTTAAAGGTTTTCTTTGGTAACCCCTATATAGGAATAAAAAGTTACGTATCGAGTTGTTTGTCATCAACTAGCTTATCAACTACTCAAAGGACCAACAGGTGGATAATCAACTAACTAGAGGGTGATGATCAACTAGTTAATTCTTGGTATGTTTATGGACATATTAAGCATATTATATCTACTGAGGGTATTAACTAGCTAAAGGATATCTAACTAGTCAAAAGTAAGTGATCGATTAGCTAATCTTACTAAGAAACTAATCGTTGTAACAATTAATTTGTATATAATGAACATTTTAGTTGGTTTTGGGTATCTAATCACAATTGAGTTGTAAAAAGAACATTTGACATACTAAAATAGTTATTAAGAGTAGGGATGACAAATGAAACCTAGCCTGGTCTAACTTGAAGTTAATGAGTCAAGTTAGGATTAACTAAACTTTAGGTCATATTTTGGCTTAAGGAGCTAGCCCGAAGTTTAACCTAAACTCTTCTATTAAAATGATATCATTTTGGTATAACTAACTAAAAAATGTCATTTTGATATAAAGATTTAAGAATTTATAGACCAAAGCGAAATCATATTGGTATTATTTTAAGTGGGCTCCAACTAGGCCTAGGATGCTTGACTCGAGTTTGACTGGACTTTAGGTTGAACTAGGCTTGGTCTAATCTATTGTCATTCGTAGTTAAGAGCCTTGAGAGTCTATATGCATTGCATAATATATATTAAGTCTGATTTCATTAATATGAGCAAGGAATGTAGGTTTTGATTTGTATATAACTATACAATTGTGAAAATTGCTAAGATATATATTGTAAGAGTTTCTCTCGCTCTCGAATAAATTTTTTAAAGGATTTTTCTTCACCCATGGTACAACAAGATGAGTATAAATGTTCCTCTTCACTTATAGTAAAGAACATTTTGTGTAAATGATTTCTCTTCGCTCGTTGAAGAAAGAAGGTAGTAAATTCCCAAGTGGACTTTGAAGAGTAAACATTTGTTAGGAGTTAGCTTAGTCAAACTACTATAAATCGACTTTATCTCTTTTCCTACTCTCTTTTCTTACTGTTATGGTTTTTTAATAATTATTATTTATCAAATAGCAAAATCACTGAAAAGCAATTTATTCATTAAAATTTCAAATAAACAAAGAAATGGACATACACTATTCACCTTTTTCAAATGTGCCAACTAGTAACCAACAATAATATTAAGTGAGACTACCAATTGTTGATAATACCCACATGTGAGTGTCTTATATTGAAAAAAGAGGGGAAAGAAGACTAACATATAAGTCTAGTGGGCTACTCCACCTATCACCAATTGGTTTTAGGATGAAACCTTACTTAGACTTGTATGTGGTCCAACTTTCCTTCTCGTGTGAGCCTGTAGGTCTATTGTAAATTCTAACATAGTATCAGAGCAGTTTTGGTCTGGATTATTAATTTTTTGGTTGTCCGTCTGGTTGTCCAGTTTCAGTGGCCCGGTCCGGTTTTCACTGTGTTTATTTCAAGTGACAACTAGATGTCTAGTCTAGTTGTACTTGAGGGGGAGTGTTGATAATACCCACACGTGAGTGTCTCACATTGGAAAAAGAGGAGAAAAAAGACTAACATATAAGCCTAGTCGGCTACTCCACCTATCACTAATTAGTTTTAGGATGGAACCTCACTTTAACTTATATGTAGTCTAACTTTTCTTTTCGTGTGGGCCTGTAGGCTCATTGTAAATTCTAACATCAATTATGCTCCTTAGTAGTCTTATGTGCATTTCACCCACTTCTAAATTTTTTTTATTTACAAAAGACTATAGTCATATTGCACCTTTTTACCAAACTCCTCCATACCATGCCTTGAACTTGTGCAAAAAAGGTTAAATTAAAACATCCCCCGTAAAGCTCCAATAATAGTTGGCTCCTAATCACTTTTGTCAATCATAAGAGCACAAGATTGTTTTTTTTTTTCCCTACTGTCAGTAGGAGTTTGACTTATACTAAAGCTTGGGTTTACTCAGAATTTTCATGGATATGCAAATTTTACAAACTTTTATTTATATTATACTATTATAAGATCTTACGCTTTAGGGCCATAAAAGTAGACCAACTCTTTTAATTTGGTTGTAAAAGTTGAACTGTAATTTTCAAATTTTTTATTGCGATACAAGTGGTAAGAAAGAATTGCATTGAAATGGAAATTTCAGTTCGACCAGAGTTGACCGTGCTTTACATCGAGTTTAAGTTTAAGAATCCGACCTAAATCTCTCCTCAAAATGACTTTATTTTAATTTAACTTCCCAGAAAACATTGTTTTGATTTTTAAGTTTAAAAAATTCAAAACCAAAGCAATATCATGTTATGAGTGAAACTAAAACGATATAATTTAAAGGATCAAACTCGGTCAAACCATTCTCAGGCGGCCTTTTCCCTAACTCCGCCCAACTCACCGCTAGGCCTACTAAAGAGGATAATTGTTTGGGTTTTCAAGAAATATTACTTGTTCAACGGTGAAGTCTTGTCATAAATCTGGGCAGAAGCCAGACATTTAATGTCCCAATAGTGAAGTTCTTGTTTAGTTAAATCAAAGTTTAGGACCTCTCAAAAGCGTTCAAAGATCTGCTCTCTTCGCGTAAGAATTTAGGAATAGACTTCTCTTAGAAACTGGTTCAGATCGGGGGAAAGGTAGACAGGTAGAGACGGTATCATATTGATTAGCATGATAATCCAAGTTTCGACAAAACAAGGAAATGGAAACAATTCTAGTGAATTGCTTTAACAAGACTAAGATCATTAACTAAATACCATATGATAAAGCTTCACATATTTTAGTGCCCAGATGGCCTGAAGCCAAGAACTTCTTGTTTAAGCATTGGTCCCACCATCCTCATCTGGTGGATCAATTGGCACCTCATGCCTCGGCCTATTGTATTTTTCCCGTAACTGCTTGATTGGGATAAAATCTCCGGCCGTGTCTGCCCCGTAGAATAGAAATGATAGATAGGGATGATCAAACCTGCCCTGCACATGTTTATGCACAGCCTTAGTATCAAGCCAAAGACCTGAAGCCTTTGATACTATTCAGCATTGCAACTCACCCTGTCCAGTTGATCAGGAGGTACTAGATTTTCCTCAGCAACTGCAGTAGTGGCACAATATCAAAAAATGAATCAAGATATTAGAACAGAGCCATCAACGTACAAGAAAATAGTATATATTCCAACTAAGTTATAGTTTACATCCCATTTCCCAAGGGAGAATAAGTACGCAATTCAAAGATGAAAAGCCATAAAATTCGAGGGGAGAAAAATGCAGAATTTTCAAGTACCATAAGCCACCAGTAACTCAGGATCAGCGTGTACATCAACCAAAACCTGTGAAATAATGCCAAAACAGAATTTTAGATAACTGTATCTTCTAGAAGCCAATAGACAAACATCCTAGATGATACTGTCTTATTTTGTTGTTTAACATAAAAATGCCTTACAATTATTTGTATCAAATAGATCAGGGAAAAACTTTAGTTAACTAATGTTACAAAAGTGTTCAAACAAGAAGCAGGTTTCATAGCGAAAGCAAAAGTATGGAGAGGATATGGAACAGGATCCTAAACCTGATAAAATGGCTGATTACAACCTCGAGACAACTTTTCAACCTGTGCTGTCTCCATCCATGAACCTGATTCACAGCAAACTGGATCCATTCCACACACAACTGCTCGATAGCCTGTGATTAGAAAATGGCTTCTATTATCAAAAGTAGCAAATAATAAAGGAAATGCAGAAAAATGGCAAGAAAGAGAATAGAGCAGTACAACTCACTTTATTAAAATTTATGTAATCAAGCAAGAATTTGCAAACTAAATCTCGAAGTGAAGAGGCACCAAAGCTTAAAACATCAGTTGAAATCATGCTTATTTACCAAAAACTTTGTGCCTCACTTTCTGTCCTAAACGAAATGCATAATCAACTTTTTCATGAGCCAGAGCTTTAGCTGATGCTGCCAAAGACTCAGCCTCCAGTTTGGAGATCTGGTCTCGTAATTGCGCAGCGATTGCATAATTCTCACTCTCTACTGCATTCTGCAAGTCTGCCCTGCAAAGAAAGAATAATAGCCATTTACCTTAATCAAAGCTGAATTAGTATAAACATTTCTACGAGACTAATTAACAAATCCTATAATTGACTGAAGACTAACCGAAGACGTATGATACTTAAAGCCTTATCTTGAGCTTCACTCTTTGAAGATGATCCCCTTTTTGCATCCCGCTGCTTGATGACCTCTGCTTCAACCTTTGAGGAAGAATTTTTAGTTAATCATTCAGTATCATTTTTTACAAAGCCAGCTTTCTCATATGGACAATAAATGAGATTGTTTTCAGTGCGCACACCTAATCTAAAATTTTCTATATCACAGTTGCAAAATAGTTTAAACAACAAAGATTTTCATCCATGACTCAATAACCACAGAACTATTCCGTATCAGTGAAACCCAAATATATAAACTTTCTGTACATTATGATACGATATGATATGAAATTAACTACCAAAACAACTAAGCAACAAATGATACATGTAAGCAGGATCTGTAACGAGATCTAACCTCAGTGAGCTTGTTTCTCAGCTGCTGAGCAATATCATACTGCTCCAAATTCATAGCATACTGCAATTCCATTACATCCCAACCAGCAAAAGCTTGACAATAATGACCAGAAACATCCAAAAACAGTGATTAATGTGCAAAAACAATACCTAAAAGAAACCAGGCCAACCTGAACGCGTGTTGCCAGGTCTAGCTGAAAAAAGAAAATCAATATATCTTCATTGGCACTCTCGCTGCGCTCGGAGCTGGCATCCAACTCCTGCTCACCTCTTTTATTGAACAACCATCCAGCATTAACCTTCAAATCTCTTACTCTTAGTTTGTTGGGGTTACAAGCAAAGTATAAACTCTGAAAACATTGTGACCCGAAGGGTGCATAAGGTTTTTTCATTAGCTTGAATTGAGTCCTCCAGGATGTGATTGACCCACAAATCCCACAATTCCCAGATGTTGATAACGTGCTTGACGATAAACCTTGCACCATCTTTCCGCTAGGTAACGACTTCAGACTACAAACTTCACGCCCCTTCTAAAGGAAAGAAAAAACATTTCCTTTTTATAAATTTTTGAGGAACCTGGAAACCAAATACAAAGACACGCAAGTTGAGGTTAATTCATGAAGAAACTCACCGGCGGTGGTCACCGGAAACAGGATTAAGAACCGGTAACACGAGAAGTTTATCTGAGGGTGAAGGAGAAATGTGAAGTGTTTGGTTGGAGGGATTGTGTTCTGACTGTTGGAAGAAACAATGACACGTGGGCATGCGAGGAGATTTCAATTTTAGGCGATTATTATTTATTGGGAATGGAAATTTTCCAAATATTTAATTAAACCCTCGGGTCGGGAGCCAGGCTGAGTGCTCTATTTTTGGTTGTTGTGTTTGTTATAAAAGATAGAAATAATATGGTGTGTCACTTAATTATTAGTGCACCACTTAATTGTTAGTGCACCACTTAATAGTTAGTGTGTCACTTCTATTATCATGATAGTATTTTATTATAAATTTTGCACTATAAATAGAAGGGTGAACTTGATGTAAATGTTACCAATTTGTAAGAAGAATTCTATTTTCCTCTCCCAAATATTCTTAAGTTTTGTTTCGGTTTTATAACAGTATCTAAATTGACTTCATTGTTATACAAGAAAACTAAAAGTTTAACCTATTTAAACTTCCCCTAATTACCTTTGGAATTTTCTTGGACGAAAGAAGTATACTGGAGGGTTTAACACATCTCTCAGTCCCGTTATGCAAGTAATTGATGGCCTGTGCAATTCCAGGAGCTACCTTGTACCTCACAGACCAAGGAACTGTTGAATTTCTCTTGCCTCCTTTTTTGGTATCTGAAAACGTATGGATATTTAGTAGGTGGCCAAGAATTCTATAGGGTCTTTGCAAAACGTATGGATATTTGGGTTGCAAAGAGAGCTAGCAATCATCAATTCTCTACAAAATGCCTTAGAAGACTCCTTGTCCTCGTTATCTAATTTCTTAATAGCCACGATACTCCTCAATCCAACTCTACCCCTAAAAACAAGAGTCCAGATCCTCTGTCCAATATTATGGTGTCTTATTGTGTCCAGTAAATCTCAACCATTTATTTATGTGGGGTCCGCATGGGATCCGCGTGGATCCCGCAAAATAAATAACTGAGATTCTATGAGACAGAATAAGATAGAGTAAAACTGGATAGAGGATCTGGTTTCTAAAAGAGTCCAGATCCTCTATCCAATATTATGGTGTCTTATTGTGTCTAGTAAATCTCAGCCATTTATTTATGTGGGGTCCGTATGGGACCTGTGTGGATCCCGCAAAATAAATAACTGAGATTCCATGAGACAGAATAAGACAGAGTAAAACTGGACAGAGGATCTGGTTTTTAAAAACAAAGCCCAGAGTTCCTCTTCCCAAAACTTTACCTACTCATTGAAACAAAACAAATGAAAATCTCAAACAGAGAAACAAGTCATTGCGTATACGCAGACCCAACGACGTCTGCTTATTAAACGTAGACCTAACAGCAAATATAAAGAGGAACTAACCTGTGAGTATCGTGGGTTTCTTTGAAGTTGTGAGTGATTAGAGAAGAAGATGAGTCGTGAAAGAGAAAGAAACAAAAAAGAGACGTTCTAAAATTGTTATTTACGAAAGTGACTCGAATTGTCTACCTGGAAAAGCTGTATTTTGGCTTTTGAAAAAGTTATTTCTACTGTAAAAGTACTTTTGAAGTTTTCGGCCAAACAACTTTTTTTTCTTAAAATGAGTTTTGTGGTGGAAAAAGGTACATTTGGAGCTTCCAAAAGTTGAACCAAACTGGCACTTATTCTCCTAGCTTCCTTGTATGTATGTGGAAAAATACCACAAAGTTTAATCTATAATAGAACTTCCTTCTTTCCCCATTATCTCCTTTCTTTACAATTATTCTTCTATAGTGGATGACTGATAATTAATTTTCCATATGGAATGAAGTTATACATATTTAGGTGAATAAATGTGGAAGGCCTCGAGAGCTGACTAAACGTAGTCATCAAAATCTTTGGTAGCTGGACGAGGGTTGCTGAAATGGTGTCAGTTGTAATTTATGTTATTGACTGCTAACTAGTGGATATTGTATTTTATTGTTGTCTTGGAGAGCTAAATTCCATCTTCAATCCATCCGTAAGGAGATAAATTATCATAATTTGGTTAGACATTTACGTTCGTCTTTGTTTGTGAAATTATTTATAGAAATTGTAGGGTTGTAGTTTCGCAAAAATTTCAATTTGATTGCAGTTACTTGTAAGATTCTGCCACAGTTTCTTGTAATTGTATATGTCGATTACTAGATATAAAGTAAATGTATCAGCAATTGTTAATTTTTCTATACCAAACGAAAACAGAAAAATAAATACGAAATTAAACAGATTAACACCAAAATTTGGTAAAGTAATTCAACACACCTTGCCTACGTCTGCGGGGCTCTCACCCAGTTTAATCATTTTCATGAAAGTGCAATATATTTACACAAAGCTTTACTGAACCGACACCACTCACCCTTGACACTATCCCTCGTCTTCACTACCCATGAAAGATTTTCACAGCCAATAACACGACCGAATCGTGTTAACCTCAACAGAAAATTTTTCAACACTCCTTTAACAAAAAGACAATAAATAAATAACTCAAGTGATTAACTATCTAAAAATGAAAACATAAAACACTTGAGACAAAAACATAACAACTTTCTTATGGGTTTAGCTCCTCTGAAATAGATCAGAAAGTTGTTCACACAAAATAGGCTGATTAATGCACATTCAAGATCCATGTTATAGCTGCGGCAAAAGGACTTCATGCCAGATAGATCCAACAAATAAAACTTTATACAATAATTTACTAAATCCTCACCACAACGAGTCACACACCTACGACAAACATGACGTTCACAACCTTCACCACATCAATTGCACAACCTATCATAAACGAAGGTGAAATTCATGGAGATATTTGTAGCTGCACATTTATGAACACAGTAGAACATGTCTTGCGTTATTCAGCCAAGATCTCACAAAATAGATTTTCCCACATAACCAAGAAGTCTTCACACACTTTCACTTTCTAAATAACTCACTACACACAAAATCTCGACAATCCCATGACTTCATTTCAGCCCACTTAAAAAAAATCGTTATCTTTTTCACATATCTCAATTAAAATAAAATTCTATCACAACTGAACCATTATCCAAAAATTCAACAAGCCAGCTGTGCCCAATTTAAATTCAATCAATTTGGATATGAAACTGAATTATTTGCTAAGTCCAATTATTAAAAAATGCAAAAATTCAATAATAAGATATATACCATATATCTTAACAATTATGTTACAAATAGCATATGTAATAAAGACTCACGGAAGAGGCATTGATGGCAGGTGAGCACGTTTATTATCCTGGCTTACCAAGTCACCCTGAGCATCAAATTGCTAAGAGGCAAATGACCGGTTTTAGTGGTGTTGTGAGCTTTGAGGCGAGTTTTTCCATCCTAACAATTTTTGGATTTTCAATCTGGTTCAGTCTGATTTTGATGGGGCTGGACGTTGCTGCTTGGATCCATGAGATTGATTGACTTTGGCTTAGAGATACCTGCAAAACAACAAGGCACAACGGGGATTGACCGCCAGTAGGCTCCTCCGACGCTCAAGTTAGTCTTGTTGTGAGAATTTTGGTGGTTGGGAATAATGAAAATATGAGGGTTGTAAAGTCGTATCTTTTTTATGATGAGGTAATGAACTTATATATGAAAATTACTTGGTAGGTTTAGGTCTTTCCCTACGAGTAGGAAGTCACCATCTAGGGTCATCTATAGCCTGGGTCTAGGCCTAGCACGACCGACCTAATCACAATCTATTTTCGACCTTTTGTGTGCTTCTTTATGTGGATAACTTATGGGGTTGCATTTTAATGATTCAGGTTGATGGAGACTTAATGACCACCATTAAGTTTGTAAATTCATTGAAGATCCCGTATATTGCTCCATCATTTGGTTGCTGTGAAAGCATTGTGAACCAGCCAGCTATAATGTCTTACTGGTATGTTTACTTTAAAGTTTGAATGTGTGGAACACAATTTGGGTTGCTAAAATTTTACTATCAAAATGTAAGTTGTAGAAGACACGAGTAAATTTTCACGGATTTTGAAAGTATTGACATCTGAGACAACTCCGAACCAGATGCAACTATTTGTCAATTCAATGTCTATTTTTCTTTTGAAGCAGGGATCTTCCACAACTGGAGAGGGAAAAGTACGGTATCAGGGATAACTTGGTACGATTCAGCTTTGGGGTTAGAAGACTTTGATGATTTGAAAGATTATGTACTCCAAGCCCTCTGAGAGAATATAGGACTGTATTAGCTTAAGGATTATAATTAACGATTTTAATGATAACTGTATAATATTTCAAATTTTAAATTGGATTTATTTCCTTATATAATTAACGGTCTTATTCTCAAAAGATAATAAAATTATAAGAAATATGCTTTCTTGCAGGAACTTTCATTATGAATTTAACTTATTAGAAATGGTTTTGACGCAGAACGGAAGTTACGAATAGAACAAGAACGTTTAGACTCCGTTCAGGAGTTTAGTCAATGTCGTTTGATTGGACGAAAAGATGAACAAGAGCGACAAGCGTTCTTGAAAGAAAGGCAAAGCCAAATTCTGG
>JANZLC010000003.1:13921116-13932926 GCA_026413385.1 Erythroxylum gracilipes
AATTCTAAAAAAATGCATGTGTGAAATGTTTCGGTTTGTTTGTTCTGTCTTGGGTGGCATCCATGTATCCTCCCAGGTGGTATTTGGGTGTTACAATATCTAATCTCTCCGTCACTTTCCTCTTGTGCTTTGGCGCAAAGGCGAAGTTGTAAAGGCAAACGTTAGCTCTTGGTTGTTTAAATTGTCACCCTCCTTGTATTCTCGTTGGATTTCAATTCCCATCTCTTTTTCTGTGTCTCAATTCCTTCCCACAAAAAAAGTTTCCATTTTTTTGCATAACTACAAGTCTTTTGAAGAGACATGGAGTAGATAAGGTAAGTTTGATTACCAAGTAAAAGTTAAGAAAATACACGCATAGACACCATCACCAAGGAAACAATTAGAGATTGAGTTATTACTTGGTCTTTCTACTAAATATTCCAACCTTTTTGTTTGATGCTTCTGTTTGCCAATTTTCTAAATCGCAGGAGCAGAATGGAAACACATTAGAGACCATATTTACCCCACCATTCTGGGCATTTGGTGGAGGTCTGCCATTCTTATACCAAGTGTGAAGGATCAAACGAAAGATCATGTGGTGGTTCAAGTATAGGGTCAGTGAGTGGAGTATATAACCGCAAGAAAATCCACAGGAAGGAAGTCCCCAAGGAAGCAATTGGCCACAAAGGTCGCTCTTGTTTGCTAGAGGCGAGAGAGTGTTGGATCAAAGATGAGACAGTGTTAGATCAAAAACTTTAAGCTGTAGGAAAGGGTACAGTTGGGTTTTGATACATATAATTTTAGCTGTTGGAAGAAAACGCTGGTATATAGCAACGTTTGTATTTTCGGCTGTTTACTTTCAATCAGCTGATGAAAACGCTATTCTCCAAACAACGTTATTAGCTGTTTGAAGAGTCAAACAACTAAAATCAACCAATCAGCTAAAAAAATAGCTGATTGATTGATAACCAAACGAGGCCTTTGTTTGCTGTCAATTTCATCAAATAGGTGGGCAATCAAAGTTGACCCAACCCAACTAATTATCCTTGATTTTTCAGCCTTTAAATAAATTCTGAAAGATAATAAAATCATCCGTCCTATTCAAGGATTAAACAATTTCCAGAGCATAATTGAATTGCTTCTTGCTATCTAGTTCAATTCATAACAATTACCTTTATAGTAAATCTTAAAATTGATGGGGATAGAAGGTGACGTGGCTCGTGATGAAAAAGCTTCTCAATTTCGTTTTCAACCATATTATTTCTTTTTGTTATAATTCCAAAAGATTAATCCAGACAATTGAGGTTTGTTGCTATAACATATGGATTTTATTGCACCATCAATACTAATTTTCGGTATATAATACCTCTAGTTGTAAGCTTCATATCCATTTTCAAATGTTTCATGGATCCAATAAATTTTTAAACTTTTTGTATTAATTAATATGAGAATATATTAACATAATATTGTTAATTTATGGTCTAAAGTTAATCGATTTGTTGTAGTTTAATGAAAAATATTTATAGACATTCTTTATCTTGTATATATTTAGATGTATATGATAAAGTCCATCAAATAATTATACTTTGCAAATAAAATTATGATAAGATTATAATTATGAGATTCATATTGCATTTATATATTATCCCTAAATTATTCATAGTTATTATTCTATCAAGATTGAACATTAATAGAACGTAAAAAGACTAACACATATTTTTCTTTATAAAGAAAGTAGTCGATCTCATAAACTAACATACGGAGATACTTACACAAACGTGTGGGTGCTTGTTAAAAAATAAGGTCACTGAATTGACCCCATATGAGAAATCCATTTGAAATATTACTTGTATGTCTATGAAAATTTTCATTGTAATGAATGTATAAGTGATTTTTTGACTTAAGGTCTCCAAAATTATCTTGTACAAGGATTGCCATATTTTGATACTACTTATAACTTATTCTAATCATGGATAGCTCATTCGATAGTCATTGAATGTAACACGAACTATACGAAGGTAATTGAGTGATTAAGATATGATTTATCTTCCTAAAGTAATTAAGGATAATGTTTTGTTGTACTCAATTAGTATTGATTTGAAAAATCCTTGGGCGAAATAGAATGACATTTTATAAATAGTTTACAAATGCCATTAATTAAATTATTAGCTAATGACAGAGAACTAATATAATTGGAATCAAAATAAAGTAGACATTAATTTTATGCTTTATCTCTAATCGAAACATTATATGATGAAATGATTGAATTATACGAAAAAATCATGCACGAAAAGGTTAATCAAAATCACTTTGATATTCTTAGATATTTGGGTGGTTATGATCTATGATTATAACTTATTTAATTGGAGAATTAAAAATAAATCAAAAGGAGTTTTAATTTACCTAATTCTAATTATGAATTATAATTATAATTTACAATCGTTACCCAATATATTTACAAATCTAATGGTTCCCAAATAAAGAACAAGTTAAAGAGAGTAAAGATATTTTAATTAAGTTGACTTTATTGTAAAATTTGAGAAACTTTATGATTAAATATGAGATATTTAATAAATAAGGATCAAGATGAGATATTAGCTCTTGTTTGAGCATAATTGGTATTTCATGAGAATTATCTGTAATTCTATTTAAATTTTTAATTGAAATTATAATTTAATTTCAATTATATTACTAAGATGTTCAAAACTTATTATAAATAGGTTTAAGTTATAATGAGGCTAGCACTTCTTACTTAACCCTCTCTATAAAAGTTACAGAGTTCTCTCAACTTATTTTGTGTATACAGTTAGGGACTGAACACATGTATGACTATGGTGGTTGAGATAGATCAATTTCAGAAACAGTTTGAGGGATACGATAAGATTATGATTAAATTTCAGAATAAGGTACGAATTAAGATTTATGATTTATTGTGATTTAATTATTAATCATTTTATAGAATTAAAGTGATCTTAATTTTCAAGGATAGACTTTAATTGTTAATCATTTGAAAACTCTCGTGGAGAAGTCTTAAAAGGATAGACTTGTTCGTAGAAGATAACATCTCTAGAAACAAAAATAGAATGTTTATCTAGATTATACAACTTGTAAGCCTTTTGGCTAGATAAATATCCAAGAAACACATATTTGAAAGCTCTAGTATCAATTTTGATTTTATGGGAAAAGTATTTGAAGGAAAAAAGGCCCACTAAAACATTTCAGAAAAGAATAATCAGGATCTCTTTGAAACAAAACTTGATAAGGTGATTGCCAATTTAAAATCGGAGTAGGCAAACGATTGATTATATATAATAGCTAGGACAACATCACCCAAAAATTTGATATGTAAATCTAATTAAAATAACAGAGCTTAAGCTACTTGCAACAAATGATGGTGTTTATGCTCAACAACACCATTTTATTGAGGCATATAGACACAAGTTCTTTGATGCATTATACCAAGTAACTGAAACAAAGATTGACACGTCAAATTTAAGAAATCAGAACTATTGTCAGTTCGGATGCATATAGCAGAAGCTTGAAAATGTGTATGAATCAGTTTCAAAATCTTTTTGATAATACTAGATGTTTGATCCTTAAATTTTAATAAAAATTCCCATGTGGTTCTAGTAAAATCATCAATAGTTGTCAAAATATAATTAGCACCACTTAAGGAAGATTGTTGGTAAGGTCCCACAAATCCACATGTAAAAGTTCAAAAGCAACAGATGTTTTAATAGAACTTCTAGGAAAAACATGTTTGTGTTGCTTAGACATGGACAAACTACACAACGTTGATCATTAATGTTGGAATTTACAAGAGGAAATAAAAAATTCAAAATTTTAATCAAAATATGAGAGGGATGACCAAGCCTTTGATGCCATACATTGAGGTCTGAAACTTGACAACACTTATTCTAGGAAATGATAGAACTATCAGATGGGAAACAGTTATAGAAAGATTGTGGATGAAATGACTGATCAATCACATATAATCCAACTATCACCTTTCCCACTGCTAACACGTGGTTAGTCTGAAGGTCTTGTAGAGCGCAAAAGTTAGGATAAAAAATGAATTTCATTTGCGCAAAAACACTAAGTTTATTAACAGACAATACATTGTATTTGAATCAAGGTATGTATAGTGCAAAGGTCAAGTTTATAACTTTGCTCAAGTTAATGTTACCAATCTATTGTACCAATTTCACAGTACCATTAAGTAAATGCACAGGTATATGATATTTAACTGGAATAAGATCGTGGTAGAGATTTAAGGTAGAGCACGTATGATTTGAGGCCACTGTGTCTACTATCCAAGATCCACATTTAATACGATCAAGAGAGTTAAGACATCATTTAAGAATACTAACTGCAAAATTATCGAAGTGTTCAAAGCTTCATTTCTGCTTCTTGTTTGCCTTTATCCTTAAAGTAGCTAGCAATTTCCTTTTATATCATGGTAACAACGCTAGATTTCCAGTTTACGTTTTTGTGTGGCTCATCCAAGACTTCGTCTAATGATGATTCTAGCATAATTGCATATGTTCTACCATCGCCCTTTGCTTTCTTATCCTTTGATCCTTTGCACGAATTAAGATATCCATGCAACTTGAAACAACTATCTTTAGTGTGCCTGGTCGTTTGCAAAATAAAAAAAAAATCATCCTTATTGATCTGCTTTCGTGAACTGCTCTTGTTGGAACCTCTATTTCCTTCATTACATTGGCCTTTAACCAACATTGTTGTAGCTGCATTATCAATTAATCCAATATTTATTTCTTTCTATTTCTCCACATGAACCACGATTGAATATTCTTTGTTAATATTTAGAAGAGGATCCATCATTAGTACCTAGTTTTTAACATCATCATAGATATCATTTAAACCCATAAGAAATCGCATTAATTTATCATTTCCATCCAGTTCTACCATTTGCTTTGCAGCCCCACAACTACACTTAGGAATTGGTGCTAAACAGGCTAGTTCATCCCATAAGCGTTTCAATTTTGTGAAATAGTTCACAACCGACATATTTTCTTTTGAAATGGAACTTATTTCTCTTTTGATTTGATAAAAAAGAGATCCATATGCCTCTATTATATCTTTAGAAATTGAGTTGAGAATCCAAGATGTTACCATACAATCAACATGGCACCATCGATCGAATTTAGGCAGCCGAATCTTCATCTGGTTTCTTATATCTGCTATTAATGAATCCAAGCTTAACCTTTGCTCCCAAAGCAATTCATATTGCTCCGCTCTAGGATAAGAAATTATTACCATTCAAAGGCATTGTTACTAGGACCATACTAGGATGATCATAATTCTGCAGATATAATGAATCTCCGCCATTAATGTTTGACATGCTGCTTGAGACAGAATCAGGTTGTGTTCATGCACTTCTATAATTTCATCTAGAGCTAGATCTTTCCTACTCTGATATCATGTGAGACAGCAAAAAGAAACGAAGAATAATTATGTATTATTTTCATACATTTACAGTACAAATAATATTAGCTTCTTATAGGAGATTACTAATAAACTATATCCAAAATTTAAATACCTATACTCTCTCACAACCGTCTAATCTTTTCTGACAAATAAATTCCTAACAGATGATATATTTTAGTTTTTTATTTCATTCTTATTTACTTGCACAATCACCCCAAATATTAAATTCTAACATATAAATTCTCAAAAATGATATATTCTAGTTCTTTATTTCATTCTTATTTACTTGCACAATCACACCAAATATTTTAATTAGATTACTAATTTCATTTTATAGCATGGGTATGGACCACGATATTATTTTAACTTCAAGAAAGGTTTTGTAGATTATTTTAAATTCATCAATTGTTTATAAAATATTAGTTTATGATAAAACACTTCTTAATATTAGGGAAGTGATGGATCACATTTAGTTTATCATGTAAAAATTTCGATTCAACACAGCGCGCGCCCTTCATGCTTATCTACAATACACCAAAAAAATTACATGTTTTCATATCTATCTGTAATACTGCTATTTTGTGAATTCGATGTAATAAGAAAAAATAATTAATTTCTATTCAACCACCCTCGTAGTTTTACATGCAGAATTTCACTAAATTTAACTCGGAATTTTGTTAATTTACTCGGTCGTCCAATAAATTTGGGTTCAAGATATGATACGAAAGACTTGGCAAGCGGCAGTCCTTAAGAAAACGTGTGGCCGACGTGAACGTGTGGGCGGTCTCTTGAAATCAACCAATAAAGCAACACGCTACCGTCACGAATCATGAGCTTGTCCCTATAAGACGTACGTGCCACGCACCAATAATATCTCACAATCTCAAATCACTTTGTTAAGCAGTCAAACAAATCCACTTTCCATATAGATCTCTGACCCTAGCCGATCCCTGAGAAAACTTTAACATCTTGGCAGTTATCCATGGAACCAACCGAGTCTCACCACAAACCCTCAAAGCATCACCAAACATCATCCTCCGATCTTTTGTCCAGCGCCAAGTTGGTGGCAGAAGCAGCACAATCCACGTTCCGCCATGACACTGACAAATTAGACAAAGGAAGGGTCGCCGGAGCCGCCGCCGATCTTCTCGACGCCGCCTCTCATTACGGCAAACTCGACGAGAGCAAGGGAATTGGCAATTACATGGACAAAGCTGAGAACTATCTCCGCCAATACCACACTTCCCATTCCACCACCTACTCGGCCCCCGCCCACGGGGAAACACGTCCAGCGCCGTCGCATGGAATTGACTACAGTGGAGAGGAGAAGAAATCTGAAGGTGCGCACGGAGATTACCTGAAGATGGCTCAGGGATTTCTGAAGAGCGATGAAACAAAGCCGTCCTCACATGGAAGTGAGAAGAAATCTGAAGGTGGGTACGGAGACTACATGAAGATGGCTCAAGGGTTTATGAAGAGTCACGAAACAAAGCCATCTTCACATGGAAGTGAGGGTGGCGGAGAGAAGAAATCTGAAGCTGGCTTTGGTGATTATCTTAAAATGGCTGAAGGGTTTATGAAGAAGTAATAAAAACTCATCATCGTCGTCGCCAATAACAAGTGGGAAGGTTGTGAATCTTTCCTCTGCCAGTAGTTGTGGTGTGTAATTGTGTTTCTCAGTTTGTGGCTTATGAAATGAATGTTACCCCAGGCCCAGAAGTACTGGATCACGGTAACTTGTAACAGCTTTGTTGTAATGTGGTCGAGATAAATCCTGTTTATGATAGATATATCTCGTATGTCTTCAAAATCTGAAACTTACCGTAATTAGCTAATCTCCTTGTCGACTTAGCGCAGTTTAGTTATCCATTACATTTTTATTTTCTTAAATTATATCAATGTTGAAATTAATTTAGGTTTATCTAATAAAAGAAGAGTTTCTACCATGAAACGACTTTTTTTTTTTGAAAAGTTTAAGGGCTTCACTTTGAACCCCAATTGATATAATATTATTAAGAGACTGTTTTAACAAATATGTTTTATATATAACTGCGATCCAAGCTTGTAACAGAGGTTTCAAATGTTTATGTCATGAATCCTGAGTCAATGTAAAGTTATTAAGGGACTCTTCTGATTTAAGTGAAGTCACGAGTTCGAATTCTCCTCATATACGTAGTTGTTTAAAATTTGGAGTCAAAGCTTTGTCTCTTGTGAAAAACCTACCCGGTTCGAGCGAAGATTAGTCTAGCTGTAAATGGTTTAAAAGTATAGACCTTCCAAGCTCAAAAAAAAAAAATGTTTATTTCAATGAGACCTTCAAGTATTGTTTCTGTACCAGATATACTTAAATAGCTCAATTTCGTATTCCAACAATGTAATATATTTTCCGTTTATTTTCAAAGACCAATCATCAATTTGATAATTTTTATAATAATAGGTATTATTAATATATAGACTAAATGAATTTGTGATATATAAAATATTTTATTTTACAATAATCTTAATGACTATAAAATTTATTACTAGATAGGCCATGGAAAGCGCAGAAGGCACTACTCTCAAACGACAGCGTTTCTACTCGTTCTCAGTTCACCGCCGAGGCGTCGACTAATTCCAAGGAAAACTACCGAACAAATGAGAATTCACATCATAGCACAGATCGGGAGACAGAATTTGTTCCTCGTTCGATCTGTGTTTTACAAACTCCTCTCTCTTTCTCACCAAATTCTTTTGTAGCTTTAAAGCTAAAGTCTTTCGTTGTAAATGTTTTTACGGATCATCTCAACCCCACAAGGTTTTCAACAGATCTGTCCATTCTAATGTGTCGTGTTTTTTAACCGATTTGGAGGTTTTACGGTTTCGTTGTCGTTGGAGAAATGTCTCTGATTCTGAATCTTCAACAATTACTCGAAAGTTGACTCGAACGTCTGGCTTCACGATGTGGGGTTTCGCTTCCAATGCCGTCGCCGCCATTGGCTTGAAGAAAAACTCCGGTGAGCCTTCGATTTCCCATTTGCCTGATTGCTCTGACGACGACGACGACTATTCTAGTGGCGGCAGAGAAGAGGGACTCGAATGTCCCATTTGCTGGGAATCGTTCAATATCGTCGAGAATGTGCCTTATGTGCTGTGGTGTGGCCACACACTTTGTGGAAATTGCGTACTTGCTCTTCAAGGTGCGGTCTTTGAGTTCTCTGGTAAAAGAGTCGCCCTTCCCTTGTTCATTTCATGTCCCTGGTGTCACTTGTTCTCGTTCCGGCTGGTCTATTCGGGCGGTCTCAAGTTTCCTCGCAAAAATTTCTTTATTTTGTGGATGGTTGAGAGATTGAACGATGACAGAGTGAAGTTTAGTTCATCTTCTTACGGGAGAGGCAGGCCAATTTGGCCTACTGGTGGAGATGAAGATAGTTGCAGGGTTGTCAGGAGGAATTCATATGATCAAGGTCGCAGATTGGTTGGTTTTGTTGGTGATGGTGACGATAACATCAATGCGGAGAGGCATCAGTATCATTCGCTATATAAATCTCTGGACTTTTTCATTCATTTCACGTCCAAGTTCCCATTTGTCATCGTATTTCTTTTTATTGTCTTCTTTGCAATGCCCCTCAGTGCCCTCATTCTAGTTCTCTACTTAATGCTTACAGTACTTTTTGCAGTACCGTCTTTCTTGGTATTGTACTTTGCATACCCTACATTGGCTAGGCTGTTGAGGGAAATAATCTCCTGAGATTTCTTTGGTTCGTAAGTTCTAGGGATCTTCTGGCTCCGTCATGGTCTTGTTCCATATTCATTTCGGCAATGGCGCAGTTGTCAACTATTAAGTTTCTCTATTAGAAAGCAAAATTTGATGCTACTCTAAGATTGAATTGCTAAATGGCCTTGATCTTTCAGATTGTACCTGTAATTTGCGTGGATAGGCAGAGTTAATTTAATGTTCTCTTGTACAAGCGACTACTGCCAATTATTGTATTACTAGTTGATTGTTTTCTGATGTCTTAATGGTTTTCTCCTGTTTGATGTCTGAGTAGAATGTTAAAATATCGGTATCCATATTTGTTTCTGTAACTTTCATTCATCAATGCTTATATCACCAAATGACAATCCTCTTTGTTACAGAAAAGTCAAATTGAACAAGATGTCGCTTTGTTTTCAGTTGGCAGCAGGTGACTTAATTATTTCACCTGTCCCACATATTGGTAATAGTCATAATGCAACGTTCTTAAGCCTCTCCCTATATGATGTTAAAAATTTACTAAAGCTTATTTGATGCTTCCAGGCCCCAGGAAGGCTACACTACTTGCTTTAAAAGATATTCCTGATTTCCTTATTGCATTTGCCCTTTCTTTTGCTTTGAACTCCTTAGAGTGAAATTTTTCCAAGACTTTTAACTGTCTGCGGAATATCAACTAGCCCATTGGTATCCAATACTTAGTTTGAATTGAATAAAATGTAAATTAAACAAACCTATGTTTTGTCCAGATGCTGCCTTGCTTTTGCTTTCTGCTTGTTAGTGAAAAACACAGAGGAGATATCTAGTTGCATTTCATTTGGAAATTGCAGGGTCATTATATATCTAGAATTCCCATATTTCCATATATTGCTTGCATTATGAACTAGAATGAGACTCTCTGTCTTGAGATTCTGTAAAGTTAATTATATCAAAATGAATGGGTACCTCTTTTTATTTATTTATTTATTTAAGAAAGTAACATGAATGGGTACCTAGTTATGATTTTTATCCAACTCAGCCTTTTCCCAAGAATCTGTGTTTAGATCTCCTTTTATTAGGTTTTGTTGTTGTTTGCTTTGGACCTGATGCAAAGATGTTATATATATATATAATCTACTAAGTTAGAGGGACTGCTCTTTAAATTGAGGTTTTCATATTCGTAGGACTTTTTCTTCAGCTGGAGACTTGAAATGACTTCTTTTGGACTTGAGGGATTTAGACTTGCATGTCCTTTTTCTTAAGCTAAGGAATTGAAGAGACTTCTCTTAGACTTAAGCCCTTCGAACTTATAATTTTTTTCTTGAGTTAGGGAGCTGAAGGACTTCTGGCAGATCTAAGGCCTTTAGTCCTACATCTATATTCTTACTGATTACAATTTTTTTTTTGTAAAATTAAATAAGAACACCATAACCTGCACCCCTTTACTCCAAGTTTAAAGATAAGAAATATAAAATAAAAATGAAAAGGTATTGTAGATTCTTTTTATTATTGTTTCAGTTATCTTATGATGAAAATTGAAAAGGTATTGTAGATTCTTTTTATATATTGACGGTTAAAATAAAAATGAAAACAAAAATATCGTGTTGCAATAAAAATTAAAGCATGCTTAGAGTTGTTACACTGTTTCTCCTCTTGAGTACAATTTACGATCAAATTCGAAACTATTTATAATCCACATTAAGACAAACTTGCAGTAATTATTTATCCGTAATATCTATCTTCTATATATCTATGTATAGACTATTAAGAAATACACTCACTTCATATTTGACACAGCTATTTAAAAGTAGGGTAAACTTAGCAAAATCTTACTCTTAGCTTTCATTAGATAACCATAAAAGGATAGATGGAAAAACATCTCATATCACACTTATTGCACAAATGCAAACAAGTTCCTGAAGTTATTTACCAAAGAAAAATAAAAAATCTAATCAACTGTACTCATCCTGACAGAAGAAGAAAGACTAACAACACTCTAAGCACAAGCAGGTGCCTTGTAGTCTCTAATAGTTACAAAAACGATTGAATCAGGAGCAATGACGATGGGCCTACAAGGATCGACCAACTTTGGTTTCAGTTCAGGAATGTCCAGTGAGGGTGTGAGCTTCAATGGAGTATCATTCAACAATACCACATCACTCTGAATATTGCCACCTTGTGGGGTCAAATGATACTCCTCCCTTGACAAAACATTGCTAGCAGAATCGGATTTATACATATTTCCTTCATCTGTCACAGATATCTCAAATTGGGTGGAGTTGGACATGTTAATGAAGAGAATGGTGACTCCAGGCTGAAACAAAGAGATAAAATTCTAAGATCAGGAATATCAACAACAACAGCGAAAATCCAGAAAACATTTGCCGCACTAACTCAATTACCTTCTTCTTTGAACAATGAGAGTAAGTTCTTAAGTAGGCAGAGCCCTTTTGACTAGTAGCCAACACTTTCTTTCCCATCAGACGATGCCACAGGAGGGCACTGGTAGAAAGAAAAAGCCAGTTACTACAGGAAAAATGATGAACATTTTTAAGAATTAGAATAGGGCATACCCATAATAGTCTGGATTTGGAATGAAGGTTGTGGTGTTAAGGAGAGCATAATTTCCTCCAATAAGTGCTTGTCTGCAGTATACCTTATGGTCGTGTTT
>JANZLC010000003.1:13948290-13962359 GCA_026413385.1 Erythroxylum gracilipes
CTCTTTTGCATTTGTTTTTGATTAATTTGGTTTTTGTGTGAATTAACTTTTGATATTATTGTAGAGTTATTCGAAAATTGCAAAAGATCTATTCAACCCCCCTTCTAGATCATTTACAGAGAGGAGAAATCATTCTCTATTATACATGGTATAGTTGTGTTACTTTCTATTACTTTTAATTGCCTTCATATCTTGACATGACACCAAGGACAATGAAGGACAAAATTTGCATAAGGCGTCGGATCCTTATCAACCACTAACTCCATATCCAAGTCTCCTTAAAGAATCAAAACAAGATGAGCAGTTTTCCTATCTATATAGCATACTTTCTAAGGTTAATGTTAATCTAGCCTTTTTAGAAGTGATTAGGAACATTCTGGCTTATTTCAAGTTCTTCAGGGAACTAAGCACTAAGAAACAAAAGTTTGAGCCTAAAGAAAAGGTTCTGGTTTCAGAAGTAGCAAATGCAATTTTGTAACAAAATTTACCCCTAAACTAAAAGTTCTAAGATGTTTTATCATGAAAGTATCAATGGGTAATGGTGATGAGGTTAAGGGTATACTTGATTTTGGAGGGAGCATAAACTTTATGCCTCACTTTATTGATGAGAACTTAGATCTAGGAAGGTTAAGACCTACGAACATATGTTTGTAATTAGCTGATAGGTCAATCCGTTATCCGAAAGGAATAATGAAGGACGTGTTAGTGAAAGTTGGAGGATTGATTGTTTCCGTAGACTTTGTTGTACTATATATGGGGGAAGTGAAGGAGAAAGAAAAGGTGCACTTCATACTCCTAGGGAGGCTTTTTATAGTCACTACCAATACCTTGATTGATGTGAAGAACAGTAAATTGAGCATGAATATTTT
Source organism: Erythroxylum gracilipes (assembly GCA_026413385.1). Lineage (NCBI taxonomy): Eukaryota > Viridiplantae > Streptophyta > Magnoliopsida > Malpighiales > Erythroxylaceae > Erythroxylum > Erythroxylum gracilipes. Next base: position 13,949,160 of record JANZLC010000003.1, read on the forward strand.
GGAAAAACAGTATAATTTTTAATCTTTGATGTTGAACTTATTTCTACTACTATTTTTATGAAGACTGTTCTTTTGTTGATCAAGTTAATGCTGTAGATTTTCATTTTGCCTTGCAAGAAGAAGAAGAAAAGAAGTTGGACTTAGTTAAGCAGAGTGATGAATGTTGCCGATTACTAGTAGATGCAACTGAGGAAGTATTTGGGAGATTCTTGGAGACATATTCGAATGAAAAGGAGGAAACGGTGGAATCACTCACTTTGAGTGACCCACCTTGAGTATGACCATTAAGGCATCCAACTATAGGACATTAAAGAGGCAACCTATTTAATTTCTGTTTGTTTTCAATTATTTAATGGTTGTTATTTTTCTTAGTGAACCTTAACTTAGTTTTTTTTTTCTTTATGTGCTAGGCTTACTCTTCTATCTCTTTTATTTGTTTTCCTTGCAATTGTCTTAATTCCTCGATACAGTACACTGCGCTCTACACCAAATCAATGCAGTGATCATCCCCACATTCGTATCGTATTTCTATCCCTTTCTTTATTGCTTATTGGTTTATTTTCTTTTAGTTTAAATTTTTTCCTTTATTTGTGTTAATTTTTTCTTTTATCTTAGACCCCTCTTTTACTTTTTTGTATCTCATTAGGAATAGTGTGATGTTCAAGTGTAGGGGGAAGTATAAAAAAATGTGTATTGTGTGTTTTTTTTTCCCATTTAATGTTTAGAGATGCATGATCATTAAATGAACTCGATCAGGATTAGAAATGCATAATATGAGTGAATGAGTATACTAACATGCTTAGAATGATTAACTTGGATTTCGGATAAAAGGACATTAGCTTGTTGTGATAGATGAATGACACTTTTCTTTGGTAAGAATTTGAGCCATTTGAAATATTTACACCAAATTCAAGTATTCTTTGTTGAGAGTGTTCTTTCATGATTGAGGAACTCTAAAACTTGCTTGCAAATACTAGTTGAGATCATATAATCTTATACAAATGCTGAAATGATGAAGGCAGTTAGGATTTAGCCCTTTGGCTTAAAAAGCCACCATGATGTGACCTTTAGTGAACTCTTTTTGAGCTTAACATGAAACTTTTTCTTTCTTTAAACCCAAAATATGAGCCTTACTCTTAATATTTATCCTCTTCGTTGTACCTACCATAAGGCAAGTTGAGCATTTGAATGTGTATGATTGGGTTTAGGGAATAATTGTTTAAATAAGTGTGGGGGAATTATAGGATCTAGTTGGTTTTTGAGTTAGGAATGGGTATGGTTGTAATAATTTGTATCTCTCCTCTACATTTTTTGTTATAAACTTGATCTTGTTCTAAATCAATGAATGAAAATATATATAAAAAAGAGAGAGAAATAAAGGGAAGAAAAAAAAGAAAAAGACAAGAAACAAAAACAAAAAGGAAAAGGAGGGAAGAGAAGATTTAAAAAATGAAAGGAAAGAGGAGAGACATAAAAAGGGAAGTATTAATTTTGTTAAATGAGAAAAAGGAATTAAGTGTTTTATGGTTCATTATTTTTTTAATATTTTAAATGCTCAATTTGTGTTGTGGTTTTAAACTATAATTTTCTTTTTTCCTACCTTTAGCCCAACCCCATTACAACCGAAATAAAGACCTTTGGATTGATGTTTGTGTTTGATGAGTGGTGGAGGTTAGATTAGTAAGCAAGCTTTTGGTAAAAGCCCTACATGAAATGAACGATGAGTGAATATATTATCCTACCTTTAAATGCTTGAGGGTATGGAGAGTGGAGTGAATGCTTGATGGTTATTTGAATTGAAGAACTTGTTGATTTTGGCTTAATATATGAAGAATTGCTTGTTCATGGTTGGAAAAATTGTTGTTTCCGTTGTTGTTCTTGTATAGTCTAGTGTTCTTCATTTTCCTTGAGGATAAGCATAGTTTAAGTGTGGGGGAATAGTTGTGTCTAGTTTCTATTAGTATTAATTGCCTTCATATCTTGATTTTGGTTACAAATTCTAATGAGTTGATCCAAATGAGAGACAAATTGAATGAAAATGGTGTAAATATTGCATGCATGTTAATTAGATTAATTTGTGAATTTTGCATGAAAAATAAAGTTCATGTCACTTTGCATGAGGAAAAAAATAACATTAAAGATGTCACCGCCTACATGGTGGTGACTCCCTTGTCACCACCGTGTATAAGGTGGTGATTCATTAGTCACCACTTACAGACACTTTTGTCACTGTCATGCTTTAGGTGGTGACAATTATGTCTTTGACCAACCCTCACACAAATTCTCATGCACTTCGTTTATCCATCTATTTTATTACGTGGCAGTTGTAGGATGAAGGGGCGCAAAAACCTAAACCTAGACGAGGCTACAAATAGAAAGGATAGGAGGGTGGTAGCGACATCATTCATTCACTCTTCATTCTACACATCACAGACACTCTTATTCGGCTGGGACTAAAAGGAGATAGAGAGAAGTGTGGAGGCGGAGAAGGAGAGAGCTTCAGCTGAGAAGAAGGAAGGAGAAGAACAACAGAAAGGGGTAGGCAGTGTGAGCAGTCGGTCGTTTTGGGTGAACATCAACTAGAAGCAGAGGGCGAGAGCTAATGTGGAAAGCTTGAGAGTGTCAAGAGAAACTTCCTCAATCGCTATTGTTTGTTCTTTCTATTTACTATTTCTTATTGTTTTTTTACATTTACTTTTCTGTTATAGATTCATGCCTTGTTATGCTTAACTGACCTAAATTTTGTTAGCTTTTAATAGTTTATTTGGGTTATTTACTTAGTTTGTTGCTTTAATACTTCTTTTATACTGATCAAGATGAGATTGAAGTATTTAAAGATGATGATCTTATAATTTCTGTGATGGGCTAATCTCTTTTCTTAAGGATTAATGTAGCTATTTTAGTTAAATAAACATGACTGAGGGATTGTGTTGTTGTCTTATGTTTGTTATAGTTTCTGAACTGAACTGAATAGATGTAATAGCATGATCAAACTTTGCATCATTTTGATATTAAACGATAGACTGAGAAGAGAAGCTTAATATGGAATAAGAAACTATAAGCGCTTAGGTTAAGAATTAGAAATAGATTAACGTAAGTGGTAATTAGTAGTCGAGTTTCCATAATTAACTTGGGTGATAACTTGTCGAATACGAACGTTAAATTAGTTAATTATTCGAGTTAATCTTAGGGCCAAACTGTTAATTTCGGTAAGACAACTGTCCAATTAGTTCCCCTTAATCATGCATAGGAGATTAAATTAGGGAAATTAATTCTCAAGAGTTTTCCACTTTGATTTCCACTCATTTTTGCTTCTGGTCGATTTAATTTACTTTTTAGTTCAATTGTGAGATTTGCTTTAAAGTCTTTTACTCAACAATTTGAGATAGAGTATTTAGGATTGTATTGTTTTTATTTTTAATTCAAAATTAATTTTAGTTAACCAATTTCACCTCTGTGGGAGACGACCCTAGGTAATCACTACAACTACCTCGTATATTTAGGAGTAGGATGGCCTAGGTAATTTTTATAATTATTTGGGCACAACAAATACGTTTCATAATTAAAAGATATGTAGTAAATTTAAAGGCATATCTCCAAAAAGAGATAAATCATCGTGGAACATATTGATTGATAAGACTCTGTATAAGATATGGAATAATAGTAGACTAAACTGATCATACTTAAAAATTTGGGTATATAATGCTTAAGTAAAGCATGCAATATATGATAAGTTTCAAGCTTAATTAGATAAGTACAAATTATAGGGTATCTAAAAGAAAGTGTTGAATATCAATTTTACCATCCTCTTAAGCAAAAAGTGTTGTCCCAAGCCTTGCAACATTCCTATAAAGATAATTTATTCTCAAAGAAGATAGTGGGAGCAAGGTAAAACTTATAGAAATTTAAGAAAAGCATATTCACATCTAGATATAACAGGAACCTCAAATTAAGACATATGATATAAAACCAAGGGTTTAAGAGACACATAGTATGTGATGCACTAATAAGATATACAATCCCCCTATTAGATTATATTTAAAAATTAAAAAGAGAAAATAAAATGTATTTTTTATGGATGATAAGACTACTACTTTTAAGGAAGCAATGTTTGACACTAATTCTTTAAAATGGCATGAAGTCATCATATCTGAAATGGAATCTGCGTATATTAGCCAAATATTGAATTTAGTGGATGCTCTCTATGGTATTATACTTATCAGATCCAAGTGATTTTTTAAAATAAAATTGATATTAGGGTACACACATACAAAGCAAAGCTAATGGCTCAATTTTATAACAAAAACAACGAGTTGATTTTGATAAAACCTTTCGCCAATTGTTATGCTTAAGCCCGTAAAGATCTTATTGGTTATAACTGAATATCATCATAATTATAGAATCTAGCAAATGGATGTCAAAACAACATTTTTCAGTGAAAGCTTGCTTGAGATACATGACACAACTTAAAATTTTTAAATGTAAAGTTTTCCTAACTCTTAGCTTTATCGTTCCAAACTCTCATCTAACAACTCTAAGCAGATATGGTGATTATATGATCACCCCAAACCAATTTCCTTTTAACTTATCATCTAAGTCAACATTTTTAGTTTAAGTATCTTACTTTAACTATCTGTTATTACCTTGATAATAAACTTCAATCATGCCTCTTCTCTAGGCCATATGTGTAATTTTATTATGTAATTTAGAGTCCTTTGTATAAGCAATCATTGTTTGATTTTCATAGTTGATTGTTACTAGGTTAGTCTTGCTTTGAGAGATCCCTAAACTAACTAAGAATCATCTAAGCCATACGACTTCTTGTGTTACTATTGAAAATGTTATAAATTCAGCTTCCATTATGGATAAAGCAACATATGATACCCTTTAGGTACCTTAATATTCTCTTTTTGCTTTCTAATATACTTGTCCTAGATTTATTTTAAATATGGTCAGGATCTTAACAATATAATAAATATTTAGCCTTGTACAGATCATGACATACATGAGACTTTCAACTGCACTAGATAGGGAATTTTCTTCATTTCTCCCTTTCTTATGGCGTAAATATGTAAAATTTCTTACTGAAATCTTCGCCTTTAATAATAAGATTATCTATTGGTTTGCAATCTTGCATGCGAAATAGTTCTAAAATCTTTTGAATATAAGTTGTTTGATAATTTCTTTGAATGATCTCTTAAAATATTAACTCTAAGAATGTATGCAGCTTCACGCATGTCTTTCATCTCAAATTTAGATGACAACCAATCTTTGATTTGTTTTACAAACTTATAATCATTACATACAATCAAAATATCATCCACATATAAAGATAATATTGTAAATTTATATTTGAATATCTTAATATATACACAATGTTCTTCATCAAGTATATGAAAATCATATGAAATGATTACTTTATGAAAATGTATATGTCACTGTCTTAAAGACTACTTTAGATGATAAATCAATTTTAATAACTAGCACATTTTATGTTATTGGCCTATCTCTATGAAACCTACATGTTGTTCCATAAAGGTTTCTTTTTCTAATTCTCTATTTAAAAAATAGTCTTTACATCCATTTGATATAATATCAAGATTCAAAATGGCCACTATAGTTAAGATTAGAAGAATCAAAATAAACCTAATAACTAGTGAAAAGATTTCCTCATAATCGATTCCCTCCTGTTGTGTATATCCTTTCGTCACAAGGAGTGTTTTGTATCTTTCAATACTACTACCAAAGTTGCATTTTATTTTAAGAACCCATTGGTTCCCAATAACTTTACACCCATTAGGGAAATTAACTAAGTCCCATACTTGATTTCATATTAAGAATCAAAACAAACCTAACAACTAGTGAAAAGATTTCCTCGTAATCGATTCCCTCCTATTGTGTATATCCTTTCGTCATAAGGAGTGTTTTGTATCTTTCAATACTACTATCAGAGTTGCATTTTATTTTATGAACCCATTGGTTCCCAATAGCTCTACACCTACTAGGGAAATTAACCAAGTCCTATTCTTGATTTCATATTAAAGAAATCATCTCTTTTTTCATTGCTTTTGTATGTGTGTTTAATGCACCAGGAAGTAAAGTCTAACTCTGTACACTAAGATTTATAGCAGCAGTAAGTAGGGATCATATCCACAGGGAATGAACATATAGCTTTTTTAATGAAAAGAATTGATGTTTAGGAAATAAAAGGGGGTTTTGGTTTGATGCAATGATTTTTGGAATCTGGTTATTAGTTTAATCTCATCCTACACACAAATAAGCATACTTAATTGTCTTGTTAATCTTATACCTCTTTTAGAAACTCTTAATCAACAACAAGCTTTGTTAAGTGAGGTTTTCCCTTAGGTCGTGTTTAATCAAAATAAGCTCTTTAACTAACCTAGCTATCGAACTACCTAGAACAAGCTGTCTAGATTTCATAAGACAATCGCATTATGAATATGGAAAACAGATTAATCTAGGAAAAACCACACAAGCTCGGGTCATTTAACTTTTTTTATGTTATCCCTAATGATTTAACACCATTAGTTACCACAAATGAATCCAAAGCATAACTATTATATATTGTATTTGAGATTCTAGCAATGGGTTTATATAAAAACAATATAATAGAAGCATTCAAGATCATCCTTACACAAATACCTAAATTAATAAGCAAATAATAACATAAACAATCTCTAGAGAGAGAAATTCAACAATAAACAATAAAGAGATGCTCCAATGTGATCTTCAGTTTTGATTTCCCCTATGAACCGGAAGAAGGAAAATTAACACTCCATAAATACCAAAGAAGTAAGGTTTTTGCCCTTCTGGCATTCCAAAAAATGATTCCTCTCTTGTTTACCTGCTCAAATGTCTATTTATAGAAAAAACTAGGTTTATAGTCATACATCCAACCATGCATGACCAAAACAATGCATCATTCGAAATTATGCAAGGTTGTGCATCTTGCAATGCATGATGAATTCTTCATTTTATGGCATTTTCTTCTCCCATCTTCACTATAATCCATCTCCTTCTTGTTTTGCAAAGACAAATGAGTTTGAACAACAAGAGAATGGCTCAAGGAATGTACTTTTAACCCATTTTAGCTCTTGAACTTTCCAATTGTACCTAAAACCAAATATGAACCAAAATAAGTTTCTTAAACATTTTATAGCATCAATCACTAAGTGATAAGGAGAAAATGTATAATCAATTAGGCATATATCAAGTTCCCCCATACTTATCTTTTAATTATCCTTGAGAAAAACAACAAAATAAAAGTAACAATCCAAAACACTTACTTATTTTCCATATTTTCTAAGAATTGATAGCCATAAAAAAAGAGAAATAACTTTTAAAACCATAAAAAGAACTCAACATTCAATGCCTCTACTCATTATCAATTAACAATCATTCCCTTCAAAAACTGAGCAATCTAGGGGTAGACTTTGATAAAATGTGTTTAAATATGATAAATTTATGACTACACTTAAACACCATTTATGATCAAGACATTCAACAACTTTGCATATCATTTCATTTCTCTACCACTAAGATTCACATGCATAATTATGAGCCAAAACACTTTTCTAAGGTTGTAATATAGGAAAAGGTTAAGGTGAGATGTGTTTGGGTAATGTAGCATTAGAGTCATAAAGCTAATGGAGTAAGAAAAACACTCAATTTAACATCAAGCATAAAAGCCAACATTCACTCAAAATTGGGTACTATCAATTATGATGAATGAAAAAACTAGGTATCACAGTTCAAATTCAAGCTCTCACACCATAACCTTTATGAAGCATAAGGAATTAGAAGGAATCACTTATACATTCAATGAAAAACAATACATTATAAGCATAAGTGGTGATCCTTTAAAACAACATCTACCTTATACGCATCATACTCAAATCACCCATTCCATACAACTTTAGTAGGAGAAATTAATCATGAATAACTTTGCAAAACAATTGCATCTCCTCCTTGATAGTTTTATTTAAACATATATATTTTCTTCTTTTTTTACTTTTCTCTTTCTCTTTTGTTTTTGTTTTTAAAATTTTTTAAATTGAAAGAAGTAACATCAATTTTGAAATTTTTTTATAAGAGATAAAATGATATTCCAATAATTATAACCAACCCACATATATGCATACCCCTATACTTATACTCTTGTGCATTGATAGATGCATAATTGATCATAACTTTACCTCATATTTAATGTGTTTTTGCTTGATATTTTATACTTATGTTGTATATTTAGTACTTAATGTGTTTCAAGTGTGTTTATAGGTTATAATTGCCTTCACTAACTTAAACGAGAAGAATTTGAATCAAAACACAACATAAAATAAATAATCGAAGCACAAGAGTGATGCACAGTTGTGCATCAGGCCGTGTCCTTCTTCCAGACATTGCAAAATTATGATTTTCATTGTTTTTAGACATACACAGATACACAGCCATGTACCAGACCGTGTAAGTCCCTAAAATCCTAAATTTCAATATAAAATGACATGTTTGGTAGCAATTGAGGAGAGCAGTCATTAGGAGACAATTTCCAAACATGGAGTTCATTCTCAAAGCACGATTTGATCTAGTGAAGTCAAAAACGCGAAGAAATCATCGAAAAATCCATCAAAATATAAGATCAAACTCGTACATCACAATAATATTTGATAGAAGACAATTAGGGAGATTTAGCATTATGAACCCATTGTTTTCAATTCGTTTTTCTTTCATTTTATATTTGATTTTGTGTTCAATAATATGTAACTAAACGTCTAGTTAGTATTTAGGTTGGATGAAACTTACATTAATACATTGATAAGATTTTATTCTTTTATTAATGCAATTGTTTTGATTGTTATATTGGATCCAATTACGTGTTTTATTTATGTTCTGATTTCATATGTAGAGATTGAGAAATCCTAGGTTGGAATAGATCTACCCTAATTGGAAGGAGTTGATTACAATCCTAGAGATAGGAATAAATCTTTGAGATTAGGGTCAAACCTAATAGAGGGATTCTCAAATTAGTAAAACAATCTTATAAACTTTAACCTAAGTAATTATGTTGAAAACCTTAGGATTCGTTGTTAGTAGACTCAAGATCAGTTACTAACATACCATAGAAGTCTCCGCAGTCCTAATAATTCAATAAAATAATTGCATAATAAAATATCAATCTGTTAAGAATTCAGGAGGATTTGAAACCTACATACTAATTCTTGATATCGATAATTTCATAAGTGCTACCTTAATTCTCTATTCAATTTTGTTACTTATTTTATTTTTCTTGCCTTATTTTTAGTTTCTTTTAACTAACAATCTAAAATCAATCTTTAGGCTAGATAATAGGGGAAGGGTAATTACTAGTATTTATAATCTTCATAGGATCGACCTATACTTGTCGGTATTAAATATAGCTACGTCATACATTTGTGGTTATTATAATATTGACTATCATAAAATAAGTTAATCAAGTTTTTGGCATCGTTGCTAGGGACTTTGATATTAGGAAAGCTTGAATGTTATTACTCTAGTGATTTTCATTTCATTTTGTTTTTGTTGTGTTTTGTTTTATTTTATTTTATTTTATCCTTTGTATTTATTTTATTTTATTGTATCTCATTGTATTTTTTGTCTTATTCATTCAATTATCTTTTGAACTTTTCTACACTAATAGTGTAGGGTGGTTTATCTTAGGAATTGAGATTTAATGTCATAGCCAACATACAATGGAAGGATAGAGCACACAATACTTTTATAGAAGTTGGGATATATTTTTGCAATCTATAGCATCACCATATGGGAGAGAGAGGTGTTCTTATATATTTTTGGACGCTTAACTGATATTAAGGTAGTGTCATGACATTGGTGGGAGTTATCAGTACAATCATGAATTTCGAGCACCTACGTATACATAGGAGTGACCGAGCATGTATAATCGACCTTAAGTTGTATTATACGAGAATAACTACAATTCTAAGTAGAGCAACTCTTATACTTGTGGATGAAATGGTTACACTCTAGTTGGATATTTATGACACCAAGTACCCTAGTTAATGAGCTAACTCTAGAAGATATGATGGTTGATTTCATTTAGGAATCAATTATGAAGCATTAGGAAATAAAGGCTCGTATACAAGATTTGGTAAATCAGATGGACCAAACTGGTGGAAATATTATCTAATGAAATCCAAGGGAATGTGCCTAGTCCTACTGAAATAGATGCTGAAGAATATAGAATGACAATCACCCTTAGGAGTGGAAACAAGCATTCAGATAAAAAGGAAGCAAGTCTTAGAGATAAATTAATAGAAATCCTTGTTGAATTGAAAGCTAGACATCATGAATTCTAGAGTAAAGAAAAATCTTCCCTAAAGAATAACTCCACATCTAGAAATTGCCTCCCAATGTCTCCTCTTTTGATTTGCCTCCGAAACATCACTTTTATATGAAAATCTAGGATTTTAAGTTATGCACGGTCGTGTGCACTCCTTCCAGACTACTGATTTTCTGTTTATGCCATGTTTTCACCCGAATTCTTCTTCTTTAAGTCCATAAAGGTAATTATTACCTGTAAACACACTTGAAACATATTAAGCACCAAATATACAACAAAAGCATAACATATCAAGCAAGAATACATTAAACATGGGGTTAAAAAATGTTAACCATCTACCATACCTTTATGTGTAAATATGTCCAATATTATTTCTTGGTGGTTAGTAATCATCAAACGAGTTATATCTCTCTTTATCTTCATTGAAATCATCTTGGAGATCTCACCTTTATGGCTGATGTACATTAGGAATTTGTGGTGATTGTCCCCTTTTCAAATTGGCTATGGAAGTATCTTAAATATCTAATTGATCCCTAATGTTGCTACGTATCATATTTATGCATTCAAGTTATTGTTATTTAGCTTATAGCATGAACATATCATCTTTCCTTCCCCCTTCAATCTTGTCTTGATCAGATATACTTTAACCTTAAAAAACTTTTAGTAATTGCCTTATAACACACCTTCATGTGTTTCTCTTATTTAATGTTACTTAATTCACTTATGTTTCACTTTAAATTTTTAGCTTTTTTCTACTAACGTTGCTTACATACTATTTTCTTTTACTACTCATTTTCTCTTTTAATTTTTTGTCAAACTAACTAAAGTACAACAAGGAATAAACTCTTAGTACTTAATCAATCTCAAATGCTAATGGAGGAAAGGACAAGTACGAAGCCAACTATGAAAATAAAATGAAGATTTCAAAAGATTATGAATAATTGAAATGGAGTATAGATTATAACCAGATTTTTAAATGATTTTTGAGGAAATCTTCTTAACCATATTCTTTCTTTTCTTTTCTTTTTCTATTCTATTATATTTTGTTCTTTTCCTTTTCTTTCCTTTTTATTTTTTAGCACATAAACGTTCTTTATTCCTTTGTTTATAGGCTCTAAAAGATATTAAATAAAAAGGAAGACAATAAGAAGATGTAAGAATGAAATAAAAAAGAAATCAATAGATATAAGAACAAGAAAGAATGAAGGAAGAACATAAAGAAGGGATCAAGAAACAAGAAATAAGAGAGAGTAAAAGATAGATATAACTTGATTATAGAAAAAAAAAATCTCTAATACGAAATTGATTAAAACCCAAGGAAGAAACCTCGAAACTTAACTAGTATGATGTATCCAAAATAAAACAATACTAAAGATCACTAAGCAAGTACATATGTTGGTAAATACAAGTTTTGATCCCATAGAGACTATAAGTATTAGTATTAGTTATCTTTTTATTATCTAATCTAACCAAAAAATTGAAGTAAAAGAAAATATTCACGAAACTAAAATAACAAATCAAAGTAATGAATAAGAATGGAACAACTAAATGATAATTAAGATTTAGATTAAGCATCCACCATATTTATATGTTTTGAGTTACCTCAATTCAATTATTAACCCTAGTTTTCTAAACCAATAGTAGTTCTAAAGTTACAACCATATTCTTTCTTAAGACATATAGCCCATATCCTTAAGTTAAATTATTAAAATCCCTTTTTGATCAAAACTCCTATGAATGCCTTAACTAATTTTATGAGTTCTCATAATAGATTTGAGTTTATCCCAGAAGATTTATATAGTGTTATCTTTAGAATTCCTGGAACCCTTATTATTTATGCTATGATCTATCATCAATACATGCATATGATTTCTTAATCTTTATATATGAAATTCAAAATTGAATTAAAATGTTAGCATATTTCTATTCAATCATAATAAGTAATCATGAATAATTTGCGTTAAAACTTATATCTATTATTAAATCAAATAATCAATATAAAATAATATTTATAAGTTTCATCCCATCTAGATCTTTTCCAATTTAGTTCATATTAGGGTTAAAAAAATCTAATAGCAAATAAGAAAGAAAGAATGATGGAAGAAGTCACTCTTATCGATTCTTGAGATCTTGAAGTTCATTAATTGAATCTTCTTTATCTCCAAGGTTGCTCATTTCTTATTGCAAAATTCTCTAGTTTGGCTCCTTTTGGCTTATCTTTCATCCCCTAACCATCTTGATCCTTTTAAGCATAAAAACTTATATTTTTTTGTAAAAATTACCACTAACACAAATCTATATTAGATATATATTGCTTATTAACTCAATAGAACCCTAAATTGCAAATCTAAGGATTTATCTTTAGAGCATAGGTTTGAACATCGTGAACGTAGATTTATGATTAGGTTATGTTGTTCATATGGAAAATTCTTAAAGAAAAATGTACCAATAATGAACATGTGTCTATATTTGACCTGTGTTTTGAGAATATAAGTCCACATTTGAACTATGTTCTCCTAAAATCATGCCAAAACTTCTTCAACTTGACTCCAGCTTCCTAGAAACCATTCTTTCTTTGTTAAAAAGCTAAAATAAGGTGTATAAATAAATATGGCCATATTGAGTAGCAAATCCAACAAAATCATCCAAACATAAGCAAAATACTTATATAAAATCATGCTAACAATATAACCTAATCATGTGAGACCCTGAAAATTTTTTTCTTTCTTAAGCATGATTAGATTAAATTAAGGTCTTGATATATTAAAATATGTTAAGATTAATTAGCATGGTAACATTAATTAAGTTAGGTAGCATGAGTTAATGAAATTAAATGTGTTAGTTAG
>JANZLC010000003.1:13962459-13972937 GCA_026413385.1 Erythroxylum gracilipes
GGAAAGGCTGAGTCTTACTTTAACGGATCTAAGTGAGATTGCCGTGCAAAGGGTGTTGGTGATCGTCTTCGGGTGAAGGTTCAAGTCTCCAAGGTGACCTTTGTAACACCACCCATATCTTACACCTCTGCAAGGACATGGTGCACATGGTAATTAAATTACCTTGGAAGACCAAAAACGGTAGCTTGCTACCGCGGTCTTCAAGTCAAGCGTCGCCTACGTTACGAAAAAAAAAACTACTAGTATTGAAACAATGCAAGCGTTAGAGACCGACGATCACCAAAGGACGCGACGATCCACGGACACCGCATGGCCAAAGAACAAGACGATCCAAAGCATGCGTGTTAAACAATGACCCGAATACGAAAAATGGGTCTTGATCAATTTTATACCTTTATTTTTAACAAGTTTCAATGACTTTTCATCATTTTGGAGGCAAAAAATTCGTTTCTAAACTAAATGAAACAATTTTTTGACGATGACAGTAACGTTTACTTGTTTTCTAATTCACCGCAGACTAAGATAATCAAGAAATCAAAACATTTCTATCTTGGTCGATTATAATTAAGAAAACAATAAACAACAACCTAAAACAAATGAAATCTCAAATGATATATATTTGTAATGCATTTTTACTACTATAAACATATTGGACGGAGTGAAAAATGAAACTTAATATCATGTTGAAATAATCTACGTGATGTGGCTCTGATATCACTTGTTAGAAATCAAACCTTATGATTATTATTTAAATTCCTAAACAATCAACCAGAATCATACGTAGATCGAATAAACAATGATATATATACAAATAAAAACACTAATCTTGATCCATTGTATAGCGGAAGCGTAAATAGCAAAATTTGATGGATTTGTGTTCTTCCAAGCCAAGATCAAAAAATCGAATGAATTCTCCTTATGGAACAGAGAAAACTGACGAACTTTGTTTAGAAGGAATGTCAAGCATGTATCTGGCTTGGAGACCACAACCCTTTTTATAGTCAGGTTTGACTTACGGTCCATTATGGGTCCATTAACCATAATGATTTGTAATGGGCTTCTACACATCAGGCTCATATTAATAATTAATTAACATTTCCGTAGGCTCAATTAATTTACTAAAGTTAGATCATATTTTATTAGGCCTATAATAAAGATAAAAATCTACGTACATATATTTATACACGTGGCCCATCAAATTCTAACAATTCAACCTATATTCATATCCATATCCATCGATTTTTACGAATTACTACCCATATCTAAATTTATTGGATTGTTCAGATTTTTGGATATCCATCGGGTTGTATAGTACTTAAAAATATAACTTCTAAATAGAAAATATAAAGAGTAGAATTTTGTGAACGCTCCAAATCAAAATTACTTTAATAATAATAAGTCAAGATTTTGATTTCTATGTCATAAAAAATCATAAAATTGGAATAATAAAAATCATAATGTCTAGTGCAAAGACAACATATATTTTTCACAATCAAGAACTGAAACAAAGATAGAAATATCCAAAGCTTCAAATTGTCTTTGCGTGAACTCCACAACATTCAAAACTCCATCTCCATATTATTTGCATTATTATCATCCAATAAGAAGATAAAATATGATGAAAAAGGTGAGGACTGAGGAGTAAAGTGGAGATTTTAAAGTTGTTTCTTCTCATAAAATATTAATATGATATTATATTTAACCATAAATATTCAAGAAAAAATAGAAAAATAGAGTTAATAAAAAACGGATAGGGTATTAGTATCCATCGGTTCAGGTTATCACTAGACTCATATCCAAATTCATATCCACATCTATTTTTTAGCATTCATTTAAAATCTATTTTTTTAGCCTCTATGTCCATTTTTTGGGTTGGGTGGTGCAAATATTAATCGGGTTGAAAACTCACTACCATCCCTAGCCCTAGTTCACCGAATCATATCAAGGTAGCTTAAATAGAGAAGTCCTTCAAAAGTTTTATGTAACAAAAATATACCATTCAAGTTTAAAGGTAAATTATATCATTTATGATTAAGTCAATCCTGCTCTATAAGACGGAGTGTTCGCATATCAAACAAATGCATAGTCATAGGCTTATGATGAAGGAGATGAGAATGCTCCATTAGATGTACAACCTTACTAGAACATACAAGGTCACGGATATAAAGGTAAGAGGTAAATTAAAGGTGACTAATATTATTGAAAATTTAAGAGATACAAGACTTAGGTGGTTTGTACATGTTAAGAGGAGACACCTAAACACTTCAGTAAGAAGATGTCAGAAAATTGTATTTAGAGATTGTAAGGGAAAAAAAAAGGGAAGGCCTAAGAAGAATTGGAGAGAGATGATCAAGAATGATATGACACTGCTAAAATTATTGAGGACATGACCCGTAATAAAGAACTTTAATGTATTAAGATATAGATAAATGATATCTCATAAAGAGACCCTTGTCATTCTTATAGTTCTTTTAACATTTTCCTCTTATAGTTAGCATAAACTTTTAAATATGTAGTACTTACTTCTTAGGGATTTAGCCTTTGCTTTTTCCTACTTAGCCTGATTATTATTATTGTTGCTATTGTTGTTATATTATTTAGTTGATTACTTATTTCATATTTATTCTTTTTTATTATATTTATTTTCATGTGGGTTGTTTAGAAACAGTCTCTCGACTAGTTAGAAGTAAGGCTACGTACTACTGAATCTCCTCAGACCCTATGATTTAACAAAATTTTTACTGAATTATTGTTGTTATTATTGTAGTAGCTTAGGTGTATGTTTTAGACTTTCAATTAAATAAGATATGTATGAACAAATATGTGAAAAAGACAACATGACACAACAATTCACTTGGGTATTGCTTGCAAATGTAATGCTGATATATAATACATATGGTCTGTCTCAAGATATGACATTTCGTTGAATGTTGATTGTTTAGTACATTTTTTTTTGCTATTGTGTATATTCTAATGTTATGAATATCGTATCGATACTGGTACCAGAGTGGGTTATGATATGGTACTGTACTGGTATCGGTCAATACCGAGTATCATTTTAGGTAATTTTTTAATTTATGAAATAGTCCTTGAATGATTTAAAAATTGCAAAATAGTCCATTAGTATATTTTACTGTATACTTTATAATTTTACATCAATCCTGTCTACAAAATTCATAATAATAAAAATTTAAAATTAACAACAATTTATTTATTTTTATTAACATTAATTTCCAAATATTTCACATATAAATAATAATAATAATTAATATAAAAAAGATCATTCAATTATCATACAAATATAAAATTAAGAACAATATAAAGTATTTAAACTATTACAATGTCATCATATAATCAATAATAATTACATCAAAATATCAAATAAAAAGAACAATAAATATCCCTAACTCTCTAACTATTACAAATTACAACGACAGATCATGATGAGGAAACAACCAACTAGAAGTGAAACCTTAAATAAAAACATTTACAATTACATTGCATATATAAAATTTAACATATATATCAAATATAAGTAAAATTAAAAGAAAATGAGAAATAAAAGTCTAAAACATTATTCAATCATCTAGGGGGATACCCGTTATAACTGCATTGATCTCAATTCTCATTTGGTGCAAAATCTTCATCATTGAGAGGAGCCTCATCATCAACACCATTCAAATTCATTGCACCAAATGACATGTCAACCACTCTCATCTATTAAACCCAGTTCCTCAAAAACCCAATCCTCCAAAAGATCGATATTATCAATGAAAATTAGATTTATTGAACAACTTGTTCTATTAAAAGTCCTAGTAAATAATAAAATTAAATCATTAAAAAATTATAAGAAATTATATCTAACTTAATAATGATAATAACATACCTTTTTCAAAGCTTTAATTGTATCGAACGAAGACCAAGTTATTCAATCTTTTATGCTCCAAATTATTCCTTCTCTTGTAATGGATGAACTTAAATGTGTTCCAATTCCTATCACAGACTGTTACAATCACACACTGACTTAGAATTCAAATTGCAAACCCTTGCAATTTTGAAATATCACTTCCGAATTGGTCCCATGAAGAAATTGCAAGTTGTAAGATAATAAAAGTAGCGTTATAAACAAAATAAAGTAATAATTAATTTTCAATAAGTAACAAAAGTGGAAAAAAATAGCGATTGGCATCCCAAAATCTCCAAAAGACTCTTTATAAATCTTCATTTGTGAGCTTAGGAGATTTTGCATCATCTCATGGGTAACAATTTTCCTTGTAAAACTTAGTATGAAATAGACACTAGGATTAAAAAATTCCTTAGATGCAAATAATGGAGAGTAAAGTTGCATTTTCCATCTCTCATTGATGATTGCAAGATAAGGTGTGTACAAAGAAAGCCTATTTTTCAAATTGGCTTTGATTGCTTCCTTCGCCCTTTCCATGGCATCATAAAAATAATTCATTGTTGCCTTTTCATTACTATCGGCCAAATGAAGCACCCTTACAAAAGGTTCACAAACTCAGATGACAAATTGACATTGGGACCAAAATTTAATATCTTCAATTATAAATCTAGAAACCTCTAATCCAATATTAGACTTAGCATGCTGAGATGCAACCTACTTATCACTTGTAAACATCTATCCCAACTCTTTTTTCATCATAATAAAACAATAAAGTAATAAGAAATTGCAAATCTTGTAACAGTAGGATGACACAAATTTCTACCATTGGTAAAATCCTTTCCCATTAAATTTAAGACAAATGCGCAATCATAGATGAAATTGGTAACCTTTTTTGCTTTCTGCCCTGTCTTATCAATAATAAGAAAATACCTAGCATCCCATCTACGTCATTCACATCCCATCGTATGATTCATTTAATGTCCAACATAAGACTACTTGTTATTCGGTTAAGAATAACTTAGTCTAATGTCAAAACACTGAATTCCTCATGTAGGGAACCATGATGACTTCAGGTCAGAGGACTAAAGTCAAACCATATTGAGAATCACTAATGACATGAAACCATGTAGTGTTCTCTTTGTGGGTCGGTCCAATATATGTTCTCTAATATATATCTATGTTTCTGATTTGATAACTCATATCCATGATCAGTAAAACATGATCATCAATCAGAACACATACTAGTCTTAATTCATTATTGTTCCACCAATAATGAATGACCCGAGACAGTTTAGAATAGTTTTATACCGCTTATGGTTTTACTATCAAGTCACATACTTGATGGAATAAATCTAATACCATTCATGGAACGTAAATCACATTACATAAATGACAAACATGCATATATGAAAAGAATACCTCATAATATATTATTAACAAGTCATAATATTAATACATAAATCACGTACATCTATTGGCCTAGGGCACACTACTAACACATATGCCGAGGCGATGGTGAAGGACCCGGAAGGGGTGGGTCCCCACAGCAGCTAATCGGCCTTGTGAGCATTGTGGTGGTAACTAAAAGACACAAGCATCATACAAACTGTCGAGGGGAGGTAATGCTGGAACCGAGTCTGGTGCTAAGCACCATCTTGGGTGAGGTAGTCAAACACTGTGGCATCCAATTCACTCTCCGGGACCTGAGTGGTCACCACTAAGTAGAGTGGACCCAGGTCCTCAACCCAGTTATCGCGCCAGAAGCGAATGTGTCGGCCATCACCGAACTGCCAAGCTGCTCCTTGATAAACAATATGCCAAATTGCTGTCGGCCCCCTCCAAAAGGTCGACGGTCCTGCGCTAGCTAAGGAAAGGGGGAGGTGGGAGAAATCAACTCTGTATTTAGCGCGCAACTCTGTATTTAGCGCGCAGGAGCCAGACCCATAATGAGGTGAAATTTCTGAGACCCCTCATGAGAAGCCTAGATAAAGTTCTACATGATTTTTTCCAAATTGTCGCAAAGTTGGCGGGGCAGACAAATAGTATGCATAGTGAAAATAAGGAGGACGGCAATAACAAATTGGGTTAGAGTAACCCTGCCCGCTAAGGAAGTGTCCTAGCCTTCCACCCAGTCAGTTTCTTATGGACTTTATCCAGTATGTACTAATAAGAGTGACGGGAGGAACGCTTATGAAGTAGAGGGACACCAAGGTATTTTCCAAGGTCGGTCGTACTAGGAACATCCAAAGTTTGGTTGATACGTCGAATGGTAGCACGGGGAACATTCTTGGAAAAGAACACCCGAGATTTATCCTTGTTCATGCGTTGGCCAGAAGCTTTACAGAAGATCTCGAGCATCTTGGAAAGCACTTGCGCTTGTTGGTCTGTGGCTTCTGCAAAGAGGATAAGATCGTCAGCAAAGAATAAGTGAGAGAGAGGCGGGCCTGTAGGGCTTAGTTTGATCGGGTGCCACTGTCCCTATCCCACCTCTAGGTTAATAAGATGCCCTAACCGTTCGATACAAAGCACGAACAAGTAAGGGGAAAAATGATCGCCCTGCCTGAGGCCTCGGTAGTGGTGGAAGGGTTCTAAAAGGGTACCTTGCCAGTCCACTTGCATGGTAACGGTTGTGACACACTTAAGAATGATCTGGATAAGGGTAGTCTGGAGCCCAATGTCGGTAAGGGTGTCAAGCAGGAAATCTCATCGAAGCCGATCATAGGCCTTTTCTAAGGCCATAAAACCAGTTTGGCCTTGCTTTTTGCGCATCCTGTGAATAACCTCCTGGATAATGATAATGTTGTCGGTGATTTGGCGGTCAGGGATAAAGCTACATTGGTTGGACGCCACCGGAGAGTCGAGGTGCCCTTTCAGCTGATTGATGATAATTTTAGCTACGGCCTTGTACAACATCGTACAGAGACTAATAGGTCGGAACTAGGAAATGTGGGTAGGGTTGGGGATTTTAGGGATGAGGACCAAGATGGTATGATTCAAATCCCCCTCCCACTGCTCTTCTCCGAAAATCATTTTGATAAGAGTGATAATAGAGGGACCTACCATGGCCCACTGATTATGAAAGAAGAGCGCTTTGAAACCATCCACCCCTGAGGCTTTATTAGGGTTAATAGAAAAAAACAGCACTCTGAATTTTGGTAGCATGGATCGGGGCTTCAAGCTCAGAAAGCTGAACGGATGAGAGACGCAGGAAGGCTCTAGGAGGGAGCGGATGGGGCTGGGGACCATCTTCTGGGGTGTACAACTGCTTATAATAATGGCGGACTAACTAGCACTGCTACAGCTGGTTTGAGATCAAAGAGCCCGTGTCGTCTCAAAGGAAATTGATTTTGAGTTTCCTCCATTTAGCCAAGGTGATAGTGTGGTAAATTTTGGAGTTACAATCCCCTTCGAGATCCAATCACATTTGGCTCGTTGGTGCCAAAAAATCTCCTCCTTGCTCAGCACCTGGAAAAGCTCGGAGCTAATCTAATCCTTCAGATCCAAAAGCGATTCGGAACAAGCCGTGTGCATGGCTCGGTGGAGGCCCGCCAAGCGAGCGAGAAGACGTTTTTTACGATGGAAGATGTTTCCAAAAACATCCTTGTTCCATTGCGAAAGGTGAGTCAAAAAGGTGACGAGGGAAGTTCTGAAGGTGTCCACCTCCGGATGCCAGTGAGTAGTAACCACCTCTGCAAACCTTGCATGAGCTAACTACGCGTTTTGAAACTAGAAAACGGGAGATATTCCAGCAGTCAGAGAAGGCTTGTTGATTTGGATCAACAGGGGACGGTGGTCCGAGCTGAGAAAGGGCAGATGAGTAACAGACGTATGAGGGAAAGCGGTCAGCCAAGGAGTGGAGCCAATGGTAAGAGGCGAGCATGTGGAAGCTATAAAACCTTGAGGTCTTGTGTTCGAATCCTGGAAAGGGATTCCCAGACCAAAGAGGACAATACCGATTGTGTGGGCTGTTGGGGTATGCTGGGGCTTATGGCTGGGCCTGTCCCCCCAGGTACCGAATCCCGGACCCAACAATTAGCCACTGAGCTTTGTAGCTCAACCCATTATTTTTCACTCCTCTGGTGTAGAACGAGAAGATCGTTGATCCTTACAAGGCATTTGGACAAACTTCGAGATAGCTACATTTAGTGACTAAGTTAGTTCCATTATACATATATACATACATATGCTTGATTGTATATGGCTCGCTATCAATGGCTATAAATGTATTAGACACTGAGCTTTGTAGCTCAACCCATTATTTTTCACTCCTCAGGTGTAGAACGAAAAGATTGTTGATCCTTACAAGGCATTTAGACAAACTCCGAGATAGCTACATTTAGTGACTAAGTTAGTTCCATTACTTTTGGGTAGCTTTAGCAGCTTATCTAGCATGAGCATCCATATGTATTTTGTATTAAGATGATGATGTAATTTGTTGATATGTAACTAAAGCTTTGTTCAAACTCTATCTTGTTTGCGAAATGAGATTGAGAATTGAAGAAGTTTCCAATGTCTACATGCATATTTTTGTTGATGGTTGTAGGAAATTGGTAATGTGTATAAGTGTAGAATTTGGTGTGAATGTTGGGTTCTGGGTTTCGAAACTGAAGTTTACTCAAGTATTAAATTTTGGCTTGTACTCTTTGACCAATTTCTTATTTGACTCCTCCTCTTTCTATCTTTCCATGTCTTCATCTTCTTCTTTTTTTCTTTTTTCTTTTTTTTTCATCTCAACCTTTTCCTCCCTTTCTTTCTCTTGTCCTTGAACTTTTAACTCCTTGGTACTCCTCAAAGTCATTGTGTTAACTTACTCCCTTCAGTTTAGCTCAGTTTTGTTAGGTAAAGTATCTAGCTTCCTTTTAGAGACAAGCTTAGCAAGCAATCCAATCTGAATTTTAATATCGTAGATGATAAGATATTAAGTATTGAATATAGATACTTATGTCTTATCATGTTTATTCCTACGCCTGAATATCTTACACCAATGTTCTTAATAATATTTCTCATTGAACGCTTGTTACTACTAGGAAGGTGGTGGTCATTATTAAGGAATCATGAATCCAGTTCTGCAGGCTAAAATAGGTAGAAATTCTTCTCTTCTATTTGCACTTGGTCGCGTACCCCATCTGGTGGTGAGGAGTTGGTTCAATTCTAATGTGAGAAAAAGGTACGGTAAATGCAGTAAAAAGGACATATAAATGCAGTAAAATGCAGTAAGAAACTCTCCCCTCCTCTTCGTGGGCCTTACAAAAAATTGGATAAAGTTGGATCGAAGTAGGCCACATATAAACTAGAATTATAACCAGAAGTACTGACACAACTTGTGTTCCATGTTTCTCAAGTCAAAAAAGCATGTTGATTTAGTTGTTATTGCTTCTAACATTCTAGTTACATAGGCATCTGATGATCACCATCCTGTAAAAATGATAAGAAGACATCTTTTCAAGCGAAGAAACAAACTAGCGATGATCACCATCCTGTAAAAATGATAAGAAGACATCTTTTCAAGCGAAGAAACAAACTAGCCACACAACCTAATTCAATTGTCTTATGCATCTTTGAACGAGAGTCACATAGGAATTTTCATTTGGTATGCAACAAAGGTTTCTTACCTTGTGAACAAGGTCCTGAAGGCGTAAGCATTGATATGAAGTATTTGAAGGAGCTAAAATAATAATTCAAATGTACCGTTTCATTTAGCCATTATATTTGTCTATTTAAAATCTTTTTGAGTATTAAGAACACTATATTTTTTTGTTTAGACTATTGTGTATATCCATAATGTACTTAACTGTGTGGCTACATGAAAAAATAAATAATTGTTGATGTTAATCCATATGATCTGTGTTTCTTCTTCTTTTTTTTTAATTTATAATCCAAAATTTTCTTAAAAACTTATCTATTGTACACTCAAATGATAACAAATATGACTTCTATGCTTAAAGGTGTTTTAACCCTCCTAAAACATCTCGTGAGAAACAAAAAAAAAAAAATATTGGGGCACGTCACAAAGTTCAGTGCCATGGTTAGGTATTATTTATCCTAACCCCTGCACGCTACACTTTGTAACTCATGCATTGTGTCCCTAGAGTTTAACAACGGGTAATTCTCCCTATCCTACACCAAATTATACATCTTAAGAATCAAATCCATTCTCCTACATTCATCGGTATATCTTTTGAGTTACAGTTTTTTTTTTTCAAATTTTAAGGTTGCGAACAAAAAGAAAGAAGATACAAAAAACAAACAGAAATAATATCCTTGAATTCAAGTTTTTAAGCAATCTTAATATGACTCGACTAGCATTGAAATCCTATTAGCGAGTAAACATTAATGCCAATTTTAGCATTATCCCTTTTCCAAACCGCCAAAGATCGCCACGGAGTGGTCGTTTTCCACTATTGTTAACTTACGACCATCTAAATCGAATACTCATCCTGTTGAATATTGGCTTAACTTCTCAAAGTCAAAAATTGAAACTTGCAAAGTCAAAAAAATGAGGCTACTTTTGGTGATCAACAATGGTGGCTTCAACAATGGAGGCTTCAACAATGGTTGATTCAACAATAGTGGA
>JANZLC010000003.1:13973037-13991795 GCA_026413385.1 Erythroxylum gracilipes
AAAAATCTTGGTGTTCTTTTCTTTCCTTGTTGCTATTTTATTTTCACTCCGAATTTATTCACGTTTCCGCACAACACATCCCGACCTTGAAAACCAGGATTCAAGAGTGTGCAATCGTCTTTATCACCACAAGAAAACAAAAGGGTACAAACCACTATTGTTGGCCACGTTATAGTATGCATTTTATTAGTTATTTTCTTCTTCATTAGGAGTTCTTAAAGGAGACACAACATAGGTGATAAAAGAAAACCATGACCACATGACCATGACAGTTGTAATCATGATTATTTTTGTTAATTAGAGCCAAAAACTATTTGGATGTCGGCAAGTTATTTACATACGTTGGATCTTAATCTCGCCATTTTATTCATGATAATCATTATTTGAGCGTCATCTATTTCTATTAATTGATTATAATGGTCATTGTTAGGTGATGTTGAATTGATGAAAATATATGCCGGCACAGAAACGTACAGATATCTACGCGTCTATAATAAGGCTAAGGCGATGGTTTGTCATCATGCCTGTCAATTCCATGAACACTAAGTAGGCCTACGTGTATATCTGAAACTTCAAAACCTCCTTATTAATTTAAGCATCCTTTGACATTTCTATATATCTAGTACAGGTATTAACTGCAATATATAAGTCTGAAACGCAAGAGATTTCTTGAATGTCATCGCCTACATGTGATGAATTCCCTTTACTCGTTTAGATACTATCTGTTAAAGATACGAGAATTAAGCAATAATTCATTACCATATTGCACAATGCAATATGATTACTGTCAAAAGTATAGGCATTTCAAAATTTGGTCAAAGCAGTAAACATTATGTTTGTATCACGAAGATCCTTAGAGGTAAACCGCCATTTCTACTTGATAATCCTGGAGATAATTAACCGTTTATTGTAATGAACAATTCGGCATCATTTCAATTAACTGTTCAGGTTAATAACATTGTTCTTCCTCTTTCTGGAGCTCTTATGCTGCTTTGGGTTATGCCATTTTCCTTTGACATCTTGGCTATTTTCATGTCAACTTGTTTAGAAATAAAGATGCAGTAGAAGTAATTAAGAGGTAATTCATAATGCAAATCTGACTCTGTAGCCATCCTAAAGGCACAATTTTCATAAGCAAGATGAAGGAAAAACAAGCATCTTTATACATTTGTAGTTTTTTTGTAAACCAAATTACCTTATATAGACATAATAGCTCAACGAAGTCCCTTGGCAAACCATAGTTTGGAAGAGGAAAAAATAAGCAATTAATTGCCAAGTGTCTTTCGAACAAAGAAAATCGTAAGATGTGCAAAATTATCTTTTAAGAAGGAACTAAATGTCCCACATGTAAAATTTCAATTAAACTAAATTGATTTAGTACATTACATGACTAGTGGTTTGCAAGGACAAGCAACGTTATGACCACTCTCCATTGTCTTTATGAAAATTTAATTTAAATAATTAAATAACTGATTTAGAAGTTTTTTTAAGTTGAGTTATAGCACGAAGTCAATTGATGTGAGGATATTTGAAATTTATGAATTTAGATAAAATGATGAGTTTCTAATCCCTTAATTTTAAATTCGAAATATCCACTAAATTTTGTGTTTGAGGCTATTTTAAAATTTCACTATATTTTCTACCTTTGTTTTGTTTAACAATTAAGTTTAAATAAAAAAATAAGAGCATTTTTAAAATAATATTGTTTTCCTTTATTAAATGAAGGGGTGTTTGTGGATGTTAAAATATGAAATAAATAGAAAGATAACAAAAAATTATGTAATTTGATATAGAAAACTACTCAAAGGTAGCAATAGCAACATAATACTTGCATTTTTCTCATTAAATATATGCGTATTTATTACATAATACGAGAAGCCCTACTTTTAAGGAAGAATGATGTACTTCATATTAAATAATGATATCTCTTGATTTACATAATAAAGTCGGATTCTATAATTAATTCCAACTCTAAGAAACCAAAGATGATTACAATCAATCTTCAAAAATTCTAACAATGGACTAAAGAATCTTATTAAGATCTCTTCTGAAATTTGTTAGTAACTCACCACCTATGAGTTATCAAATTCATTTCTTTCAAGAATTGCAATATTTTCAGGATAGTCAAATACTATATTTAATTAAAAAATCAAAAGATTTTGCAAATCCCTCAACATAATGTATTCACACCAAATGATTCCTAAGGTAGAAACCTTTAGATTTCTATTATAAAAAAAAAACAAAACTGATCTACCAATGTAAAGTCACGTTATTTTATATGCATAATAAATCATATAAAAACGCTATTCACTAATAGACCCTTAAGATTTCCGCCATCTCTATTCATCAGGGTATTTCTTTTAAGTTTATACGCTTCTAACTTGATATTATGGCACAAAATATCCTTGATAAATGGTATTAGGGATACTTGTGCATGAAGGATGAGAGTAGATATAGCAACTCTTCAGAGTTTAGGCACTTATTGACTATGGATAGGTATACTTCCTATTAACAGCCCCTTACTAACTGACTGTTACAAAACTTATATTTGATTACATTTCTATTAATTTAAGAGGGCAAAACTCACCAAGGAAAATAAAGTTATTGGTCAACTTTTAAAATAAAATTGTTAATAAAAGCTGAAGCATATGTGGCATAACTCTACTAGACAAATCAAAGCAAGCTATTATTCAGAATTTTCTAGACCAAGCAAACACTATAAAACTTTTGTTTACAAGTTATTGTGTTTTCGGTGGCTCAATATTTTTGTTAAACATGAGATAAACTGGAGGGTAGAAGCCATTAGTATCAAACAGCAATAATATTAGTTTTATGATCTACTTAACGAATACGGTACTCTTGTTGAAATTTTACTTGTATCAAATTCATTAAGCTATTTCATATGGGTGAGGCTCACATATGCGTCTTCTGTAGATGGAGGCGGAGGCACTGCATGTCCTATTATGATTAGGGTCAGACAAAAGAGAACCTGTACTCTGCCTTTGGACACAACACTGATATGCCAAAAAGTTTAAGGCGAGATTAGTGGTCATGGCGGTGCATGAGGATCCAATAATTTTTAATGCCGGGAAGTGTACTAGGAGACAACAACATGCATAAGCAAGAAAGGTTGTCGGTGGTGTTTTACAGAAAGAAGGATATTGTTGATCCAGTGATCACGCGTACAATTAATCTTTAACATAACTTTCCTGATCAACAAAGTGTAATGTGTAGCTTTTGTTTCTTGCTCTGTAGAACGGAGACATTTTGTTTTATACGGGTTTGCTAGGTTGCAAAGTCATTTTAGCTACTTTTCCAACTCTATAGCAAATTTTTATTTATTCAGAAAATCCCCGAAAATATGGTTCTTATTGTGAGTTCATGTTAGAAACAATACCATTGATTGTTGACCTCGCACCGAAAAAACTTTGGAGCTGTGACATTCATGGGGTCAATACAAAAACGAAAACAAGAGGAAAAAAGAAGGAATCCCTTCTCCTACAAGTTGATTTATTTTGTTTTTAAGGGCAAAAATACTTCTCGTTATTATAATTAAGTAAGGATCTATTTTAAAAAACTTATTTTTTGAGTTTTTAATTTTAGTTTCTTCCGGTTTTATAAAAATGGTTTTTGTTTTCTATTTTTTCATAATCTAAATTAATATTAAATAAATATATATTAGTTAATTAATTAATATTAATTATTAATAAGAATTATGAATAATTTAATTTAAGAATATATATTTAATTATTTAGAATTATGAATAATTTAATTTTAATAATATAATATAATATTTATATTTAAATATTAATTTTAAAAATAAAATAATTTTAATTTAATAAATCTTCTTTAATTGCAAAAATAAATATTAAAATAAAATTTATTTTATAATTATTTAATTTTTTACCAATAAGAATAATTTATTTTTAATTTTTATCTAATATATAATTATTATCAGTAATAAAAACTATTACTACATTTACATTAACAACTAAACAGAACTAAAAATATAAAAACCAAAATTAAAACTAAAACTAAAAACTAAAAGGTAAAACAAAATGGCCCTCATGAATATGTATATAAATAAATAAATTGTTTATGGAACCGAATCTGTGGGATAGGTAATAATCTTTGTTAAAATTTTACATAAATTTTATTTTATTTACTATGTTCCTTTTTTTTTTTCTTTGTACATTGTGTCCCTAACGTGCTTGTGTGTGTCCAACTTAAGTAGCTGATAAATCGGCATCAAGAACATGCATATTGGTTTAAGCGTAAACTGTTGCCAACATTCAGAAAAATAGGGAGTTCAGGCTAAGCTAAAGCCTAAAAGTATTCCTTCGCCACTTTATGGTGTTATCTCTTTTTGATCGTTCCAAGCCCTTACACACACAAAAAGAAAAAAGAAAAAAAGAAACCTAAAACCTAAAACCTAAAACTAAGACAAATAGACAATGCTGAAAGGAGGAGTATACGTGTCCCTCTGGCCTTCCGGCATGCTGTCGTAGGTAGGATACAAACTAAGGTTCAATTGACAAATAAAAAAACGCGTATGTATCACCGGAATCACAACAAAGCTTGCGTGTGCATGTCTATAGATCATGCAGATGGAAGAAGATCAATCAGTGTAAGAATAAATATACTTTAGGGCTCAAATTGGATTATTTTATTAGCACCAATGCAATCCCTGTGATCTTCTTGAACATATTCAAACACCTACCCTTGGTTACGACTCATTGAGAAAGTGATAAGGTGGCTTGGCCTTGGACCCATTTTTGGAACCAGTCTATTAAGATCTAAACACTACCCAATTGTGATGTTGTTTTCAAGTGTTAAATGATTCGCGTGATATGATAATGACAAGTTAGCTTTATGGTAGTATAGTGTATATATTTATATATAAATATCATATAATGGAATTCGGTGGAACCAAAACATGGAGGTGAAGAGGGTCCATACTGTACGCCGAAGACGAAACCGCAACGAACTCAACTGACCTATCAGTTTCGGCGTCCATCTCACGCTTCATAAAGTTGATTTATCGCTTTATTATGGACGGAACGCAACACTTAATTTGTTAAGTATTTTCATCCATTATTACCTAAACATATCAGTACTTTAGATAATTAAATTACACAGAGAGGAAAAGAGATCATTTATGTTTGACGGGATCAATATGTATTTTGTCGATTGCTACTCGGGGCATTGAGCCATTAGGTGTCTTTCTTTCAATTTAGTATCTCAAAAACATATTTTTTTTCCAGCATTTTAAGAATTCGTATTCATCACCATCCATGACTTACCAATAAGAAGAAAAAAAAATCATTGAAGGGGAATGTCACTTTATATGTGAATTAAACTAACTGCTCATTTGCATGTCAAAAAAGATAAAATTTTACATTTCAATTAAAAATAGAGTTTTAGTTTCTTCCTTTTCTTAAATCTTTAAATCAAATAGAACTAAAAAAATTAATCTAAGGAGGCAAAATATGAATAAAATCATTGGACAGCTGAGTTATGCAACTTTCCGTTTGGTTCACACTAAAATAACAAGAAGGGACCATCAAATGTTCACCCGCGTTAGAATGTCCTGTCTTTCTGGTCACCCCACAATCCTACAAGTGGACTCTGGAGGGTGCTAAAAGCCAGATTTGGCCGATCGGCACCATCCGATCTGAATACCCTACCCTACCACTAGTCAAAGCTAGATTTCTCAAATATTAGAAGATTCGATGAAGTGACCTTGTGGCCCCACTTTTCTACTACACGTGGGTATATAATATAACCCAATGAAGCAAAATACGCAACATAACACATACGAAAGTAAAAGTATATATTACGTAAATCATAGTTTCTGTTCTCTGTAGTTCTTTTTTTTTTTTTTTACATATTTACAGAGTGAAGAGGTTGGGTTGGAATTTGGAAATGATGAGCTTGCTTATTAATAAAGATATTCGAATCAGTCCCCACAATCAATCTCTATCTTTTCTCTTTCTCTTCTTCTCCCGAAAATGCTTTGGCGTTTCGACGAACCTAAAGAGGAAAAAGTTGAAAACTTTCCATCATAAAAATGAACTACACCATACCATGAGCTAAAATTCTTTTATCTGGAAAAATACAAAATACTAGACCTATGTAGTTAGTGCCTCACAGCTTTATATGCACAGTACAAATACTGTTTTAATATATAAGTGGAACATTAATGCCCATTGACAACGTTACCTTTTGTTTTCTAACGTTTGCCTTTGTGGCTAAAATAAAAAATAAAAAGGAAGCATGTCATCTCTTAGGGAACCGTCAAAGATTATTGTTATCTTGGGGAAGAAAACATACTTAGCATGATCAGACACATTCCACTTGTGCATTTGAATCCAGTGGCTTAGTGGACGACGCATACCTTTGTTTCTCTTAAATTTATTTCTTTGTCAAACTCTGGGTTATAGGGTTTTGTACAAAGTCAGCCGCCATTAATTCTAGTATTTACAATACAGAAAATCACAAGTTATAATGTATGAATATGAAATATTCCGGTTGATTCTGTTAAGTCTAGGCTATCTAAGTCAAGTATAGTATCTGTTTCAGGGGATTCAGATATATTAGTTATTTTAGTCATAATTATGATAAATTTGTTAATATTCTGTTAATTGATTTTTTATATTTTTATAATTCTTCATTATATTCATTGTCAAGTTTTTCAGTTATACGTTTTAGAGTTTGATAATAACTTGTATGGTAAATAAGAATTTTTAGAATTATAGAATTTTGATTAAATGAATTGATTATTGGAGTTTTTAATGTTATAAAATGTAAATATTGACAGAATGAATTATATAATTTCAGAAAATTGTTTCCTAAGATTAAAGATAAACCTGATTCTTGTTGATATATTGATGGTACTGTAAATATATAATTTTTATAATAATATTATTATAGTAACTTTCATATTAAATATATTTTATACTACCATTGACTATTCTAATTTGTAAAGGTTTGTTTAACTTTTTCTAATTAGTTAATAAGGTTTTAGTAGTTATACAAATAGTAACTCCTGTATCGATATATGTATTAACTTTTTTATTCTAAATAATCACTTGAATAAAGGTTGTGTTCAGATTTGGTTGTTGATTTTGAACTTTGAAGTTCGTATTGATATAATAAAAAAATTGTTAAATCTGTTTTGTACTCTGATTCTATTAGCTCTAGGTTATATTGTAATGCTGAATTGAGAATATTGAGTTTTTCTTTAAATTTATTTTAGTTTCGATTTGGACAATTATTTGCTTAATGTCCTTCCTCTTTACATAACCAATATTTTTTGGTTTTGAGGACAATAATTCTTATTTATTTTGTTGTTTTGGGAAATCGTATTAAAATTTCAGTCAAAGTTGCTTTCTTATATATACAAAAAAGAACACAATTAGAGAAGGCAATTATTAATCAATTGATAATAATTTAAATGGGAACATGGGTATTAAATATTGTGAAGGAATCAGTCCTCAGCTGTGAAAATAACGTCACCCTGAACTAAAAATATATAATTTCTCCACTATATATTGCCCCTGCGCTTGTAAACCAAGCAGCGGCAGAATCATTTTAATCAGAAAACGGATGGACGCTATACTTCCACGTCGAAACACGGTTCTGTGCATGGCGGGGCTGCCGTTGGTCCATACTTTTCATTTGTTGCTTTATCAAAATTCTTTCTTTTTTTGTTTTAATTCTCCAAATTTTGCAAACACCGTTCTCGTGGAAAAGATGCCATAAAAAAATTATACAACAAGAAACCGTGGTTAATCCTTTTTTTAATTTTATAAATCCTTTATCCCTGGGTTAGGGTGTATTGGAGTTATCCATGAGAAATAATCCCTGGAATGATTTTTTTTTCTACTTTTTATATATGAGAATGCACGAATTTTTTAGAAAGATTTAAAGATGATAACTAGAATTCAATGGCTTTGGGGAGTTAAAAGAGGGTGTGGTCAGGTTTCGATCTTATGTTTCACTCCTACCTATCTAATTAACAGAAGCAATCAGAATCGGAGTTAATAGAGAAATCAGACATTTCAATCTTGATTAGAAGACCATGCAAACTTAGGATCAAGTGTTCCAAATTCATGAGTAGATTTTGATCGTCATAATTACACTTATGGGATAAAATGGTATATTCAATTCAATTCAATCAAAACCTTGGAACTATGCCCTGAATTAAAAGAGTTGAATGTCAATGACATCCAATTTGCTTAGTTTTCTTTTCAACATCAATCGTTATGTTTGTGGGCCACAGGCTTAAAATCAAATTATTGAAAAGTTCAATCCTCTTTACTTCACAAATTTAATGACATTGATAAGAACCCAGCAAAGCATTGTTCCAACCACTTGTATGAGCATATGATGGTCATTTATTTGCTATCTATCTAAAGTCACTTCTCTTGAAGTCAGTGGTTAATATTCTCATCCTAATTGCACCTTCCTAATCCTTTTCATTTTTTTCTCCCATTGCAAGGCCATTTTGACCGTCTTCTCAATTCTTAATGTATTTATTACGACTAGAATAACTTCAGGAGAAGGAAACTAACGTAAATGGCTGTAGTTCTCCGAGAAGGTCGACTTCTTTCTCCAACCTGCTCCGCATTTTCCTTTTTATCTTTCTTTTCTTTTAATCTGACCGTGTCAAACGCTTTGTAGAGAGACGATTGACGAGACCTTTTTGTCAACTACAGTTTTTCCACCTTTTCCTCTGGGTGGTCCAAATCTTTCATGTGTTATAACCCAGTTCCAAGTGCAAAACTGAGATATCTAGAAGTGTAACACCATGATCATGTGTGGTGGTCGAAAAATATCAAAAGTTGTTCATGTACAGCACGCCACAAGGCGATCTTCGAATTTTGTCTTCACACATTGATTTAAAAAAAAAAATAGAACGTCTCTTTCTAGAGTTTATTAGCCGCCAATGCCATTGCAGAAACCCCACTTTCCTTAAGTATCTAAATCCAACAAACTCCTCAGCTCCTTACATCGATCATAAACGTTCAAGCTTCAAACTTCATCCCTCTAAGCTGTTCGATCATATAGGCCTTACCAGAACTTTAAAGTATCAAACTTAACAAGACTGCTTCAATCTTGCTTACAAGCTTTTCTAAAATAGAAGTGCTAAATTGATCCTAGAGAGAGAGACACAAAACACGGTGCTACTCCCTTGTCGGAAAGCATCTAGTATTTTATTCATGCGCGTGGGCCCCATCCCTTCAATATCATCCCTCCACCACTCTAGGCCTTATTCCTGTTTCTATTAACAATAAATCTCACTCAATTATTATTTCTTTTTCCGAACTATTATCCCTTTTATGTATATTCTTCCCCTTTTCTCTTTCACTCCTCACTCTTCACCCTCATCTTCTCTCTCTAAACGCCCAATCAGGAGGTCTAAGCATTGTATTGACAAGACAGAGTTTTTCAAGAACACAACACTGCCGCGGCCTTCCCCCGAAAAACGAAAAACCAAACCCTAACTCACCCCTCCCCCTCTTTCTCTCACACACACTCACTTTTGCTGTTATTATAAGCCTCTCAGTTCTCATCTACCCTCAAGAATTTGTGTTCTCAGATTCTATGGACAGTAAAGACGATCCCGATCCGGAAGCTGAGTTCATCCCCGATTCCAGCTGGTCGCTCACTCCTGACTCCGATACCGTAAATTACTTCTTCTCCGGCGACAGAGATAACAGTATACTGGGTGAATTTGGATGGAATCTTCAGAGCACCGACTTGGAACCGATCCAAGAGGAAGCTAGAGGTCACTTGCTTCGCGAGCTTGAGAGTAGAGGAGCTATGCTGGGGTCGCCCGTTGCTGCTGGTGGTGATCCGGCGGCCCCTGCCGCTTCCGGTGGTGGTGGACCTGATGTGTCAACTTCAAATCAACCGTCGGTGTCTTCCAGCTCCAGCGAGGATCCGCCGGAGAAGTCTACTGGTTCCGGTGGGAAATCGCCTGAGATACCGTGAGTGGACACACACACGTACATGTACATATACACAACAAAATCCACGTTACAAGAACTGAAACGATATAGTCTCTAATATTGTAAATATCTCGAATTCAGAGGACCACAAACGGGTGTCAGAACCGAATTCTCTAGCAATCAGTTCTCTTTGGGGCGAGAAAGAGAGAGGACGGGTGCAAGCAGTTTTGTGTCCGTACGCTCTAGAAACCGTCAAAATCTTTTTCTTTTTCAATTTTGGGTTCATGCAAGTTGGGGGAGAGGTAGTTTCGTAATTTGAGAGAAACCCTGCGGATAGAAATAGAAATTCGTTGGAGTTAAAAGATGCATTTTCAAGAAAAGATAATAATTGAGATCAGAGACCCCATGAACACCGCCGCTATTGCGGCGGAAATGGCGTGCTCTAAAGCCATTCTTCGCTTTCCATTTTTTAGAATATATCTACAAATGTATATTTGAGTGTGTGATCTTTCTTATCGGTTCACTAACAATGTTGGCGGGAATATGAACAAGACGAAGAAGAAAGTTGCTTTTGTCATTGATTACTTTTAAGCATCTGTATATATACTTACTTTCTTGTTTGCTGTTCTTTTCGGTGCTAGCTAGTTAGATACTAAAGGTGAATAAAATATTATATAAGTTTTCCGTTACAATTCCTGCTTTATCTTCTATATACGTTGTAACAAAATCTTACAACGTGCTGTTTAAACTTTGAAATCATGCTCATTGACTCAGAAAGTTTACTTTGATGTTGAAGAGTAGGGGCTGTGCATAAATTCTGTATTGGTAATTTATAAATTTAGAACTGATCACTTGCTAAAAATGCATGTACTCTTCTTTACTATAACTAATTTCTCTGAGTTACTACCTTCACTCCTCTACATCTTAAATTTATGGTCTATACACTTCCTTTTTACATCACAACTTCTTTAGGTTTGTTGCCAAGCCTTGCCATTTGAACTAAGTGAACCTGAGTTCTAAAGGATAGTAGTACTATGTGCTTGTACGAATGAACTTGGTACCATCCATCATTAAAGCATCACATTGAATTCCCTAGCAATTTAGAAGTGTCTTTTCTTCTTCTTTTTTTCCCTTCCTTCTGATTTTTTTTTAGAATATTATGTCTATTTGCATAATTGTAGGTGGGGTATTTTGTAGGAGTAAGGTCAGAAAGAAGGGACAAAAGCGAATCC
This sequence comes from Erythroxylum gracilipes, assembly GCA_026413385.1. NCBI lineage: Eukaryota > Viridiplantae > Streptophyta > Magnoliopsida > Malpighiales > Erythroxylaceae > Erythroxylum > Erythroxylum gracilipes. The sequence goes on from JANZLC010000003.1 coordinate 13,984,226, forward strand.
GCCAGCCTCGTTTTGCATTTATGACTAAAAGTGAAGTTGATCATCTTGAAGATGGCTATAGATGGAGAAAATATGGTCAGAAGGCAGTTAAAAATAGTCCATTTCCCAGGTATACGATTAACTCTTTAACATCATTCTACGTCTACTCTGTCCCAAGATTATGTTTCTCGTTCCCTTAATTTAGCTTTAATTTGGGGTTAACTCATTTGCATACTTTGAATTTCTCGTTTGTATCAATGATTGACATGGAATTTTAAATGTTTAAACAGATCATATGACTTGTGACTATTACGTTTTTTATTCGACAAATTGGGAAGTCTAAATTTTACATTCCATCACTCTACATACTTATTAGATTACATAGCAAGGGTAGGTTATGAGGCAAGTTATTAAGCCATTTTGCAGTTGATACGGTATAATTACAACTATTAACAACTGCAAAATACAGGAAGGATAAAAAAAATATCTACAGTTACAATATTGTGATCACTGTTATAATTACAATTTGCAATTTAAGAACTTGCTACGTTATTTCAAGAGGACAAGCTCTTAGTCCAAAGTCCTAAGTACTAGATTATGAATAATTGTTTGGAGTTGGTTTTGCCTTGATGTTTACTAATTCCATTCTTAAGGTATTAATTCCTTGATGTTTTGACCTTTGCGCTGGTCACATGTAACTGTATAAATTTACGAGGGAAATGGTCCTCAACTATCACCATGTCTCCAACATCTGCTCCAGAACTATACTCAATTTGACATTCTAAACAAATCGAATGAGATTTATGGTGTGTCATTAGATTTGTTAGTTCCCTTCAAGATCTATACTCGTTGTAAAGGACTTGGCATATGGGCGTACTTGGGTAAGTCTTCTTTTTGATCTATGATGCAAAAATAACGAAATTGTTTAGAAACTCAACATTTAGACAACTATTCTTCAAGCATGTTTCATATTTACAGGAGCTACTATCGCTGCACAAATAGCAAGTGCACTGTGAAAAAAAGGGTTGAACGATCGTCCGAAGATCCTACTGTTGTGATTACTACATATGAAGGGCAGCATTGCCATCATAGCATTGGTTTTCCCCGGGGAGGAATCATTAATCATGAGGCTACATTTGCCAGCCACTTGGCTCCCCAAGTGTCGCATTTCTTTTATCCTAGAGGCCAGGTAGCTAGAGCGCATCATCCTACTAATGTGCAACAGGCACCAGTTGATGCAGAACCATGTATGGTGTCAGAGGCCACGCCGCGTCATCCATCCGATGAGGGACTACTTGGAGACATTGTGCATCCGGGAATGCGTGGCAGATAAGATAGAATGTAGTGCACATTTCTTTCTTTACCCAGTTAGATTTACTACTTATTTAACGTCAGTTAACGAATACTGTCTTTCAATCTGTGTGTTTATGTCAGTTTTATAGGGGGGATGTGGGAGAGACTACTATTCATGAAAAGCATTAGTTGTCAATTTCGTACTCATTTAGCGGGAAAACCCACCTTTTACCAGTTCAGAAGGAAGATGCGTACGAGCAGATTGTAAAACGTACAAATGGTTAGTTTATAAAGTCAAGCCCTTTGCATAAAGCATCCATCATTGTTGAAAGATCTAGTTTCATTCACGGCCACTAGGGTGAAATGAATTTGTAATATTTGTTAGAATTCGATCATTTATTACCTTGATTAACAAATTAATGCACTTCAACGCAATGTAATTAGATTGCATAGTAATATATTACGTCAGAACTCCTGATTTTCAGCTGACAAAGTTTTTGATTTGAGGGTAGATAGATAGAGAACCCGCGTCACTTGACTGTAAATGTTTCTGTTGCCAGACTTCACCTCTACGGATATGGACCACATGTCCACTGCAAAATCTAAGCACGAATGTGAAATATGAGGGGTGATTATATGTTGACTAGATAGATACGTCATAGGTAGAACAATTGCCCACACCGTTGAGATAATAGGCCAACGATTATCTAACGTTTGATAGGTACCGTGTACTTGTTTTCTTGTGGCGACGCATCATTGCCAGCACTCTTGTTATTGCCTCCAAAGTTGTCTGCTATTGTTGCCTTTGATATCTTTTGCTTAGGGATACCTTATCTTTTTAATAATTGCATCTGCATATCTTTTCTGGAGAACAGAAAGAGAAAACTTTAGGGTAATATTGTGGCTGAAATAACTTTTGTCAATGACCACCCAAATGTTCTTGGACCCTTTCCCATGAAATGAACATTGTATCGTTCATTTCCAATCATCAGTCTCTTTCACAACTTCTGTTATCCGTTAATGGTATCAAGTAACTGAACAGCTAAACTAGAATGTTTTAGGTTATAGATGAAAGGAAGTAGTTACAAGACTAGGGTAACGACGCTAGCGTGACACTATTGGAACAGTTCAGCTGAGTCCCATCCTTTTCCGTGAGTAGAAAAGTTCAGTCGATCGTAGTCAATAGGTAAAGCTAGAGATAGCATGGAGCTCCTTGTTGATCATAGTCTTATATCCATCTATAACAGGGGCCTTATAGTGTAAAACAATCCCCTACACCGGAAGTTTTTCTCAATTCTCATCCGCTATATATCGACCTATCTATGTGGAAAATGTAGTTATATAAGCATCATATTCTTCCAAAAGTTACTTTGTACTTATCCCTACTTCTCTTTTAGTATAGTACTGGGGAAATTCTAGCAGTTGTATGGTTAAGCATTCTATTGTTGGTCGAGTTTACTTTTTGAGCTAATAATAAAATTTTTAGATTCCATTTCCACTTCTTCGAGGACAAATGTGGTTGAGTTAGAAAGTGGATGGACGTTGCTTAAACAAATTCAACTACTTTATTGTGCAATCATTCCGGATTCCTTTTTCAGAGCATGCATGTGGCTATTCTACAGGCCATGTAACATGCAGCATTGGCATAATAACAACCTACAATTGGTCTAGGGTTGATTGAGCTTATTATCTTGAAATCTGGCACAAACGAAATACCAGACATAAGAGTACATTAGTTGGCGGTGATTAATCACACGAAATTAGCTTAACTTTTTCCCCCTTGTTTTTGGTTGGCAACAGAATTAGGTAGAAACTTTATTACTCCAAAAGCTTAGATCTCTTAGGGCAAGGATGTGAATTCTCGTGATGAAATGTTTTATGTGCATTTAATTTTCTTGAGAAAAATATATAAGACGCAACATTCAATGGTGCAATTTACTTGTTTAGAAAAAAATATAAGTAATTGAATATAAATTATCTATAATTTATTGATAAAAGTTTATCATACCTATTAAGTTATAGGATTATATGATAACATTTGATTCGCAATAATCTCTATAAATCTATTATATGTAAAAGAATCCTCTATTAATTTTAAGTTGTTGAACTTCATAGTTTATAAAGGACAAAGGGTAAGGCGAGACTCTGCAATCATTCCTAAATTTTTCATCTTATTTCTTCAATCCATCAAACTTACTCTTCTCTTACATGAATAGGTCCTGCAGTGAAAATATGTACAGTACAGAGAAATTATGTTACAGTATTGTGGAGATCCATCCCACAAGGAGATCTAGTGGCTAACGACATCTATCTTAGTTAGTTCCAACTCTCAGTCACCTTACCTCCCACACCAGGCCATGATTATGTTTCATATTCATACTGAGTATGTTAATGTATACATAATTTTAATCAAGTTATTTCTATAAGTATTTCCTTTTTCTTTTATTCATACAGAGTCGGTTAGACTTCTGTCTATTCTTGCGAGTTCTGGGCGAGGGACGTACGTGAGGTGATGTTATGAATGTGAACACTGAGAGTACGGAATATCGGTCATAAAGAAGAGAAAGGAACTGCCCAACTGAGTGACTTAATTGGCTTCGGTAGCGGTAATTTCGATGTTGCTTCAGAGTCAGCCGACAGTGCTTTTTATGCCCTTTTCTTTTCACCTTTTTCTCTTTCAAAACAAAACCCTAGTAGTAGCAGCAGTACTGCCCATTTCACCGTTTTCATACTCTTTTTCTTGAAGTTTACGCTTCTATCACTACTTTGCATGTGCTTTACTTCCCGGACAATTTTGTCCTCTCCCATATATTCCATTCCAATCGCGAATTCACTGCAATTTCTCCTTGTCCATGGAAACGAAGTTTCATCCTAAAGACACGAAGCAATGTGCATATTTTATTTAGATACAATGGAAGTGTTTATGTGATGCTTGTAGCCTTTTTCATTATAATAAAATTGAGAGACTTATTTAATAGGTTATTCCATTATTGCTCTATTCATTTAGAGCAACCAAATCAAATGAGAGAGTGGCTGTATAATCAATGTCTGTTTGGGATTATGACAATTTTTACTTTTAATGTATATATTTTTCTAATAAAGTATTTGTACTCAAAATTTTTTTAACTGGGATTTCTAATGGTGTAGATTTTTTAATAAATTATTTTCCATTGACTCCCTAAATATCATACCAAATGAGGAAGATAACCAAGATTAGGTTATGGAGTCAATAATTATTTTCCGTAGATTTTGTTTGATTCCTCAACATTATTTTTTTGTCACATGCATTTGATTGTCAATTATTGCAAAGTATACATTCTTCAACAATCCGAAAATGAATTAATTTATTTCACATTCGATTTTTTGCATTTGATTCTTCTAGGGCTTGTCACATGCATGTGTTCTTTTATTTTATTGTATATACTAGTTTATCTTTATAAGAGCAAGTGTTGTTCATATTATTTTGATGGTATTTGATTGATTGTTAAATCTATTAGTACTTAATAAGCACTTGATGTAGATAGGCATAGGAACCGACTACGACCCTAAAAAAAAACTCTCATAAAACAAAAAATTTCTAACTATTTTAAATGTTCAAATTATTGAACATAACAAGTAAATAATAAGATCTTAGATCCTAACAAATGAATCTAAAAGGACCAAATTGACACCACATCTAATCTTCATATTGCATTTTGTTCTAGCATATTCTTAAAACTCAATCTTCATATAACACAATTCCTAATAGCTAAAAAAATTAGTTGCTAATTGATGAACATACAGATCGGTTAGTATCCAGTTGTGGATTAATCTTGAGAGCTTGCATTATCATTTGGCTCTAGCTTTTTCTGATTTAATGAGTGCCTAAAAATATAGTTACCTCTGTTTATATAATTATCAATGTTCTTGTTTCAGGTTTTTAATAACTTTCTTTTGTTTTGCATATATTTTTTCCTAAGAATAGGGAAAGACTCCTTATTTATGTTGTCTGCATCGATGTTTGTTATAATATCCTAAAAGGGTTTGCTTTCTTGTGTTATAATTACAATGTTGTGGTACCTCTAAAGTTTGACTTCGAATCTTCCCTTATTAGTAGTAGCAATAGGAGAAGAGTCCCTTTTGGTTTGTGGTAAGGTGGGGGCTAATAAGAACTACAATTGTAAATATTCAAAACATTATCCAACTTACTCTACTTTCTCTTCCAAGTATAAGGGCTATATAGCACAAAGAAAGGTCGAATTAGTTTGCAACCTTTTGTCCTAAATTAAGATATTGCAAATTAAAAGTTTGTAGTAAAATGGGTTTTGAAAATGTATTTATATATGCTTCTTGGGTTGTTAAGATTAAAAGGGCACTTTTAGGTTCGAACATATATGTAACATCCGGTCCCTATATCAAGAGTTATGACCCAAAATTTCAGTACATGGGAGCTCAAAGAGAAATTAAGGAAATGCATTTTCTTGCTCATGCATAATGTTAGCATATATGCACATAAATATTGAATGTTTGCACATAAAGACGTGATACATGCATTCATTGACAACTTCCGGGTATAATTGTTTTTAAATGTGATTTTATTAAACATGAGAAGTAGAGGGAGTTGAAAGAGTGATCTTAGTATGAGTTGTGGTAGGGATATGGAAAATGTTCACTAAGTGTGCTTCGGTTTGTTAGCCATAACTTTTTCTCTAATTATCCAAATGAGATGATTCTTGATTTGGATTAAACTAGAAACATATGGCTACATTTCTTACGAAGCCATAGAATTTCAATTCTGTCTGTAAGAGTCTCAAAAATTTTATGAAGTTGAGAACTGGGTGCAGTACTTTGGGAGTTGAATGTGAAATTCGTGTTCTGACTTCGGGAGAAAATTTGAATTAATTTAGATTGATTTTAGCAAAGTTGTCTTAGTTGTAGATCCTTCATTTATCTTTCCAACGGTATATAGTATGAAATTTTTGGACATTTGAGTCGAAAGTTATGATCTTTATATGTGGAGATGCAAAGTGAGACGAAGCAAAGTAAAACAAAAGCAAAGTAAGACAACGTAAAAGTAAGACGATGCAAAAGTAAGATGAACCAAAAGTAAGATGAAGCAAAAGTAAGATGATAAAAAAGTAAGATAAAGCAAAGTAAAATGATGCAAAAGTAAGACGATGCAAAAGTAAGAAGGAAGAAAACATCGTCTTAGTTACTGTTCATACCTATCGTCTTAGTTACTGTTCATATCTATCGTCTTAGTTACTGTTCATACCCATCGTCTTAGTTACTGTTCATACCTATCGTCTTAGGTACTATTCATACCCATCGTTTTAGTTACTATTCATCTCCCATCTTTTGTTCTATTTTTTGATCCTTCAAAAGATAGAATTTGTCTTCAAGATCTTCATGAAAGTTGTAGCTCTTGAAGTCCTCTTTCGAACCATCCAAAGAACACCTTAATCAGAAATTTCTAGAGAAAATTATGGCTGTTTCCCGGAAAAGGGTTCAGTATGATTGAGGACAAAAACATGTTTGATTCTTTTGGCCATAACTTCTTCTCTAGGCATCCAAATAACTTGATTCTTAAACCATTGGACTCGTAATATATTTCTCTACATCTCCACCAAAAATCATAGCTATCTGAAATGAAGTAAGAAAGATTGAGTGAAAAAATGGGGCGGGTGTAGTGTGTGTACTCTTAAGTAATGTGAACTGGTGTTATTCCACTAAACATACTTCAGTATTTTGATGATTTATGGATCAGTAGAGCTCCAAATAAGATAATTTCTAATATGTGATAAACTAGAGACATGAAGCTATAAATGGTATGAAGAAATTGGAATCTAATCCAGTCTCTAAGATGTTTAAATTTTAGATGAAAATTGTGCATAGCACACTATTTTTGAATATGCACAACCTGATAATGTTTGAGGCATATCTTTTGAATCTCTGAATCAAATTGAATGATTTCGCTGGCATTAGAAACTTAAAAAAATGGGGGACATTTTCTGAAAGAAAGTGTTATGTTAGAATGTTTAAGGGTACTGTTGGCACGACACTTACGTATAAAGGACATAAGGCTTAAATGGAAGGAAAAATGGGACAATTCTCAATCATTAAGGGTATAATTATAAGAAGAAGTGTTGCCTTGCTTATAAATGAAGTAGAAAAATGTGAATGTAAGGATAAGCAGCAGAGAATAACGAAAATGAGTAAGAAAGAGAAAGAGAGTTGGTGAATTGAGAGAAAAGAAGAGAGTTGAGCTAGGGTTTAATTCTTCTTCATCTTCAAGAAAGATTTTGAAGTTGATCAAGAA
>JANZLC010000003.1:13994384-14027358 GCA_026413385.1 Erythroxylum gracilipes
TTCAACCGCTTCTTGATAACTGCTTCTTTCTTCTTGTTTCTTGATCTTTGAAGAATCAGTTATTCAGTTGAGTTCTGTAACTAACTCAAGCTGATTAGTAATCTGACGTGGTATCGATTCTTCCGTCTCACTTTCTTTTGTCGGATTTTTCTTGCGCTTCTGTCTTACTTTCTTCCGTCTGATTTTCTATCGTCTGACTTTTAGCTTCCGTCTGACTTTTTATCATCTGACTTTTAGCTTCCATCTGATTATTTATCGTCTGACTTTTAACTTTCGTCTGATTATTTAGCTTTGCTCCTTCTGTCTCATATTCTTCTGCTTCCGTCTTACTTTCTTCTTTCATTATTATTTGTTATTCATCAAAATCATTTACGTAAAGTCATTTTGACTAAACAATTTGAACATGGAACATTGGGAGACCCAAAGGAAATAGAAGTGATGATAAAGTGAATTTGTATACATAGAGGCAATTAAGCCTCATGAGTTAATTACTAATATATGAGTTAGAACTTGCTACAATAGTAATTACTTGGCAATCTTGGAGACATTAGGTACAGAAATCAGTAAAGATTGAGCTAATTATTGAGTTTGAAAGGAATGTACAAATAAGTACTATACTGTTAAAGGTAGTGCGTAATCTGATACATTAAATAGACAATTCTATAATGGAATAGTACAAATTCAGATATTGAGGTTACCATACCTAGTGCAATAAAGAGCATATAATGTGAGTTAAATTTTGGTCGATTCAAAGTACTATAAGCAATTGAAATTTAAGATCAGTTTCGCATGAAAGAAGTAACAATGCCTAAAAGCTAAGGATTCAGGATTGTGAATCCTATAGATGAATTGAGAATGAATCTGAATTTTTGAGTTTGAATTAGAAGAATGATATTCTGTAATTGAAATAAGAAGTATGTGCACCCGATAAAGATGATTATGCAAAGAGATTGTTAGAGAATCCTAAGTAACAACCTAAGCTAGACATTCTAGTAGGAATACGCCAGAATAGTATTTAGCTGCTAAGGATGTAGAAACAGGTGGCTGAATGTTTGAATAACCAACAGTTCTAACTATTGAGGATGTGCTTAAAGCTTATATTTTGGAGTTCATAGGAATATGAGATTAATGTATAGTTCCCATTGACTACGGGCATAACAATTGTTATCATAGTGACATTATTAAAATACTCTAGGAGGCGTTGTATGACAAAAAGGGGCGGTTCACCCTTACATTGAAATGACGAGTGTCTTAAAAAAATGGTCAAAGACCATAATTGATTTGAGATACTGCTGATGAGTGAAGTGAATCTATAATAAGAGTTAAGTGATTCAAGAAAGATAAATGAGTTAGGCAGATCAACACCAGACATATGGAATATAGTGAAATAGACATAAGAGTTGAATGGATTAACACTAAAGAGAAGTGTATTATCAAAGGAGAGATGAAGTGTCTTTGTGAGTACCACCTTGATAAGGTGTGCTCAGATTTGGAGAAAGGATAAGTTAAGCTATTATGAATTGGTCTACACGGCAATTTTTATGAGTTAGTGTTACTGATAAAAGATGTCTTAGATTTATAATATGTAATATGTGAATAGGTTAAGAAATAATGATTTGATCGACAAGGATAGATTGACAGCGTACAAAGTAAATGTTTTATGAGTAATCTGAAATATATCGATGAAATAGTCAAGATAGTATGATAGATAAATAAGTGATTGAAAGACCTATTGAGTCTATCAACTGTGGTCATTTGAAAGAAAGTATTTGAGTAGGAAACTATATGGGAAATGGAGGAGCCTATGAGGAAACAATACCCCTACCTTATCGATTAATTAGATATTGATTTCAAGGATGAAATTTATTAAGGAGGGGAGAAATGTAACATCTCATTCCCATACTAAGGGTTAAAATTTAGATTTCAATAATAGAGAGAATAGCAATGTGAGAGTTAGAAAAATTTGCATTTCATGTTCAACAAAATGTCAGCATACATGCATGTGAGTTTGAATCTTTTCACACATGAAAATAATTGTACATGCACTTATTGACATTCTGGGTATATTTAATAGTAATGGGATAGATTGAAAATTGTGGTTATAGTGAATGAGTGGAGTGAAATAGAGTAGAAAGACTAGAAATAAAAATTTAAATGTTGGATTTAGTGAAGGAAAATAAGTTGGAGAAGTTTACTGAGAATATATAGTATTGAATTTTTGGATAGTGGAGTAGAAAGTTATGGTCCTTATAAGGGGAGATACTTAGGAGCATAGATGCACCGTTTGTAAAGATGTATCGTCTGTAACGATGTATCGTTTGTGTTGACATCATATCATCTGTGATGACGTCATATCGTCTGTGAAGATGTATTATCTGTAATGATGTATCATCTGTGATGACATCATATCGTCTGTTGATGTCATGTCATCTGTGAAGATGTATCATTTGTAAAGATGTATCGTCTGTGATGATGTCATATCGTCTGTGATGATGTCATATCATCTGTAAAGATGTATCATCTGTAGAGACATATCATCTGTGATGACATCATATCGTCTTAAGTTGACTATGCTTCGTCTTAAGAGTTGCATCGTCTTAAGTTGACTTTGCTTTGTCTTAAGTTGACTTTGTTTTGTCTGCTCGTTACTTTATCTACTCTTTGCTTTGTCTACTTTTCGATTCGTCTGCTATTTGCTTCGTCTACTTTGTGCTTTGTCTGTTTTTGTTAATTCATCTCACCCTTCGTCTTACGTTGACTTTTTGCTTCATCTTATGTTGACTAGAACATCTTCTGCTTCAAATTTGACACTCTAGATGATAGAATTTTTTTTAAGGTCTTCTTGAAAGTTTTAGATCTCAAAGTCCTCTTTGAAACAGTCCTAAAATGATCTCAATCCGATATCTCTAGAGAGAGTTATGCCAATTGTAAAACAGCTTCTATGTATTGTTCATTTTCTATCGTCTAGTCCCACTCTTGACCCTACAGTTGATAGAATTTTTCTTCAAGTCTTCATGAAGGTTGTAGATCTTGAAGTCCCCTTTATAACCATCTAAAGAACTACTTGATCCGATATCTCTAGAGAGAATTATGCCAAATGTAAAACAGCTTCTGTATATTGTTCATTTTGTATCGTCTGGTCCAAATTTGACTCTCTAGACGATAGAATTTGCCTTCAAGGTCTTCATAAAAGTTATATACCTACAATTCCTCTTTCAAACCATCTAACAATGACCTTGATCCAATACCTATAGCGAAAGTTATGCTAGCTGCCCCAAAAGATAAAGGTTCAATATGATTGAGGACAGAACCTTGTTTGATTCTTTCAGCCTTAACCTTGTCATCCGACCTCCAATTGGAGTGATTCTTGGACCAATAGATTCCTGATACATTTTTTTATCTCTCCATAAAAAAGGGTAGCATTCTGAATCGAATTGAAAAAGGCTAATCAAATGAAAGTGTGGGATCTATTGGAACAATGAAATAGGATTATCTTACTGAATATACTTTAGTGTTTTGATTATATTTGTATATATAGGATTCCAAATAAAATGGTTTTTGATTTCGAGTAAAATAGAGACATATGACTACAAATCATCTAAATAAGTAGAACTGTGATTCAGTTTCTAAGATGTTCAACTTCTGGATGGAAGTTGTGCATAGTATACTATTTTGGACAAGAGCAGTCCGAAAATGTTTAAAGTATATCTTTCAAATCACTTAACCAAATTGAATGATTTTGGTGTCAATGGAAACATAAGACATAGGGGATTATGTTTCTAGAAGAAAGTGTTGGAAAATAACTTGAATATTGGGGTCGGAAAGAACATGCAATTTTGACCCGAAATGCTGTGTTTATGGAAAAATCTGAAAAAGATTTATTGGGTTACAACTTGTGATTGCAGTGGTATCATTGAGTTTTAAACTTAAGTATAAATTATACTTAAGTATGTCTTAATGAAGGGAAGTGGATGAGTGGATAAGAAATGGACAGGTGTCCAGGCTTTAAAGTTAAGCTTTAATAACCTTGAAAGACAAGTTGTTGTCCTTGTCGTTATCCTTCTTAAAACTTCTTTCTTTAGAGTTCCTCGAACACATAGTTTTTCATCAAATATTCACCAAAGTTAAATCTTGCTTTTCTCTATTTGTCATCAATTCCACTTTGATATTTCTTTCTTCTTTCCCAAGAAAAACCGAACCTCACTGTCAACTTTCAAGTTGATGTACGTGGGTGTATGAGAGATTAAAGTTACGTAATTTTACAGATATTGGAGCTTCAAACAAGTAATCTTGTTATGATTATGTATTTTTTTGCATGAAATGAAGCATGCATCGATAGTTCACTGCTAAATGGTTAAGAACAGTGATATTCCTATTTTTTGGAAAATGAGTGAGGAGATTTAGTGTGCCGTACATGGTGATTTTCTTTGGATTTAGGATAGTGTTAAACTAGCTTTTGGAGTTGAATGAAAATGTGTAATGATGTGAAAGAACGATTAAAGTGATAGTTAGAGGAATAAATGAAGAAAATACAAAAGTTAGAAATGCAGAAAAATTAAAAGGGAAGAATTGCAGAAAATGTGATGAAATGCGTGAGTGTACTAGCACGCCGCCCTCGTAGGAATGCTTAGGGTACGTGTCTTACAGGAGTGGGGTGCTATAGATTCATTTGATGTACTACATTTAGTGATTAATTCCATAGAAATTCTTAGGATACTTAATTTGACTCATATTTGATTTTAGGTATAGTTTGGATGTGAAGGAGTTAAAGTGACCCGAAAGCATATGCATTAAGTCATCTTCTCAATGTTGACACTCACTTGTCCTTATGAAATAAGAAGGAGAAGAATCATAACAAAGAAAAGAAGACTTGGAGAAGGTTGGAGGAAGAACCAAGTGCCACTATTATAACATAAACTTATCACACAGGCCATGATCAATCGTGGCCTATGCGACGATAGCTCAGGGACTGCTTCCGAACTCAACTTATTAAAGGTTATTTAAGACATTTTAGGCCAGGTAAAACCTAGTTTTTACCCTAATTGGAATGAATTATACAAAGAAAAGAAAGAAATCCTGAAAGGATGCCTCCATTCTTGCGACATTTTGGGCTAAACTGAAGGAGCTCTCAGGAGACAGAAGATAGGAGGGAAATGAAGCTCTCTAATATAGAGAGACTCATAGAGAGGTAGCTTCTTGACGTTGATTCAAAGGTGATATCGACGTGGATAACCCGATTAAGTGTATTTCTCCTTGTATTTTTTGTTTCTTTCTCTCTTTATAAATTGCTTATATTATCCTATGTTTAATGTTTGAGTGTTGTGTAAGAATGATTGAATTCTTTATTTGATTATTTTTATGTAAGAATCCATTGCTAAAATCAAATACAATACGTAATTGTTATTTTTCTTATTCATTTGTAGCGACTAATGGTTTATAATCATTAGGGATAACATAACCTAGGTTAAATAATTTGAGCTTGTGTGATTATTGCTTAGATTGGTCTGTTCTTCTCACTTGTAAGGCAACTCTCTAATTAAACTTAGTGAGCATCTCCTAGGTTTTTCAATAGCTAGGGTTAATCAATGAGCTCTACTTAATTAACTAGGACTTAAGGAAATATTAGGATTAACAGAGCTTGTTATTAATCTATGACCAATAGTTCAAGGAGAGGTAAATGAACAATAAATCAATGAAATATGTCTAATTAGGGTTTCGGTTAAGATTGAACCAAAGAATCAGGTCCCCACAGAATTTCACATTTTTATCATTTTAAATGTTTCTTTGATTTATTTTCACTAGGTTAGTTTTACTTTATTTTATTATTAAACCAAAACCCCCCAAAAGACCTAAATATCGACTAATTTCATTTCAATAACTTTACACACACTCTCTATGGGATCAACTTAGGCTCACCACTACTATAGTAGTAGTCTAGTTTATTTTGACTAGCGTTACGATGCGCTACGGTCACAATCTGTTCTTCTTATCAAAATGAGTTATTTCTAGTATAGTTAGAACTATAGTAAGTTTCTTTGTTTTGGGTTTTCAATATAAGTTTTGTGATTGTGGTTTGTAATTCCTATAAACCTAAAATTACACTAGTCAAGGTCAATTTGATTGCAAAAGTAACACAAAATTTTCTTTTTTAAACTCACATTGAAGAAGTGCAAAAAGAAAATGATAGTCAAAAGTTTGATGAAGTTGTGGTTGATATGATAAATTATTTTAAAGGGGGTGTGAAATTATCTAACATAAAAGGGGATAATATGGTGAGTGAGATCTTGTGCAAAGTTCCTAATGAGTATCTGTTGTCCATTAAGATTGCAATGGAAAAAGAGATGATCTAGAAAGTAGAAGTTGAAAAGTAGAGAATGAGAAAGGAACTTCAACAAGAGAGCTAAACGCTTGGAAATGAAAAGGAAATTAGAACAAGATAAAGTAGAAAGAGAAGAAATGATGTAATAAATATTCTCTCTCATTCAATCTCAGCTTGGGCAAGTTAACACCACTAACATAGACATACTTTTTAAATTGATTACACTTAGTTAATCAGGAAGGAAATATTCTATTCCTCTAAATCATACATAGGTGAAAAAGTTCCTCAATTCACTATTGTTATACATCATTTTGTTGTCTTTTCTATTGAGAATAAATCTTATTTTCTCATTTACAAATCTAGTGAAACTAATGTGGATTGAAATGTTCATGCCTTTAGACTTTGTTCATAAAAAGAACCGAATCAATTTGTTGTAAGTTTTTAAACTACATTAATTGTCTTAATTAAATGTAGTCATAACAAAGTTCCTAGTATTTCATTTTTTAAATATATCAACATGTTTATGAGCATAGTGGTTTTAGAATAATTCCAATTTACTTTTTTTTTAGGATTAGATAAGCAGGTACTTGGTGCAGTATCTTACAGTGCTCATATATATTGGTTTTGTTAAATATTTTGGTTGATGAATTATATTCTGTATGGACTAAAGGAAGATAATATAGGTGCGATATTTTAGCTATTGATTTTCAGCTATTGTATTTTGGATATGTTAAAGTTGAATTCCACTAGTCCATATAGACTATATAATAGCATATATAAATGTAATTTTTTGGTCATTGACTTTTGTTAGTACACATTTATGTGTGCATAAATAAACACTAATATATGTATAGATCTTGCCAACTCAATGAAAAGGATCTACTTTTACGTTAACATTTTATTGCTAATGAAAGAATATACTATTTCTTTTGTTATTAAATTGCCTAAAAGAATTACTTTATTACCTTATAAAGACTCAAATTGTTGCTATAATTTGTAATTGCTAAATTGCCTTAGTTAAAACTTGAAGCAACATTATTCATTTTTTTCCTAATTAAGAAATTTTATTGTCTATAATTATAGCAATGCCACTTTATTTGGCAATATAAATTATGTTCAATAATGATTGCACTTTTAACTACGTTTTCTCTATTACTTAATGTCTTTTGGTCACAGTGATTTGAGCCCAATTACTTATTATTAATAAACTTATTATATATTTTCATTCAATGTTTATTTATTTGAGTTTTGTACTAGTGGAGTTTAGGTAGTGTGAGGGACAATTCAGTTAATGGTCAGCTTTATGTTCATATTTATATGAATGTCATTCTCTATAATAATCTCTCTAATCTAACCATGCATTTAGGCATAAAGTTTAAATATTATGACTTTTAATTTTTGGAACATGTTTAGAATCTCTTTATATTTCATATAGTTCACAATTTAAAGCTAATTTGGATATTGTTAGGTCACCTTTGTGCATAAATTTTACTTGTTCAGCCTATTATGCAATCTTTGGCCAATTGTTCTCTAAGCATTGTATTTACAAAGACTCAAAGCTTGGATCTGTAATGTATTTGAGAAATAACAATTAAATAAGATATGTTTTAATGTTTCAAGAACCATATTGCGAAGCTTTACAGATGATGTTGGTAAGGATGTGACCCTTAATTTTATCTAAAGTTTTGAGCCTTTACTTTATTGCTAACCAAAATATATGTTTGTATTTTATTTGCTTCATAGACACTTATATTTGAAGTTTGAATAACTTCACTTTAATTTAAATATCCATCATATTCTTATCAGCCAAAATAGACCATTAATATAAGAAAAGGAAAAATAAAATGACATAACAAGGAAGGTCCGAATGAGCCAAAGAAAAGAAAATTTTAATTAAGCTCAAATAATGCAATCACCCACTTAAGATTAGTACGTACAAGAAATGTTAGTTATAGACTAGTTATTATTCAACATCCTCCATTAGTATACCACTAACAAAGAATTTCTCTAGCCAAATTCAAAGCAAGCCCACATTAGCTATTGTCATAAGTCCCATACAAGTTCAACAAATAAAATAAGGAAAAAAGATTAAAGAAAATGGTTAGAAAGAAATCAAGTATAGGAGCAAACATTGGGACTCACGAATCCTCATCTAAATAATCATCCTGAATTACTACACTAACACAATTTTATATAAGTCAAAGTCATCATTTCTTACTCACACCAATGAACTAGGACTTAATATGATTTATGCAATATATACATGTACTTAAATACATTATCTAGCTTCTTAATGCTCTTACAAATCTTTAGTATGCATCCTATAACTTAATTGTGATCTTTTTATACCTAAAATTACTTCAAATGGTTGTTATACATAATTATTCATTATGAAAACTAGTTTTCTGGCACATTTGATTAGCTAATCTCGTACCTTCAACTAGTCTATGTATATTCAGTTAAGGTCGATTAGTCCCTTAGCCAAACATATTCTACCTATTATATAACTTTTTATTTTTATGTTTGGCTAACATATCCAAACCCACATGCAATCCAAAATTCTACAAAATTAAACTTTTAGAAATATTTTGAATCATTGATTTTCAGTATTTTAAATTTATGAAAAGTATTAAAAACCCAATTTTGATTAAAAAATCAACCCAAAATCATTTCAAAAGTTTTTAAAATTAACTTAAATATCAAGAATTTGTCTTTAAAGCTCAAAAACATTTCTCCGGATTATAAAAGGATAATGAATAAGATAAGATTATAATAAAGACTAAAATGATTTGTTCTATATGGAATAACTTTAATCTTTCTTATTATTAATCCATTTGACTTGAATTGCTTGAAGCTCTCTTGAATTATATATGTGCTCCACTTTGCTTATTTCTTTTCATCCTTTGATTACCTCTAAATAATTCAATCACTCATTTGATCATTTTGTCCTTCTAGTTAAACTTGATTTTTCTTTTTTTTTCAAAGATGAAAGTTAATAAATTAAACAAGAAAGGAAGTCTAAGGGTATAAAAAAAGTAGATAATTATAGCAGCTTATACAAGATCAAAGTTGAATAATCTAGCCCTCATATACTAAGCTTATTAATAGGAGCTTGATGTAGATAGGTAATGGAATTTGAACCTAATTACTCATTATGTATGGTCATATTTTATATTTTCAGTCAATACAAATTTATTTGGTTTATGTTCAAGTGGCATTTAGGTAGTGAGGGACATTTCAATTGGTGGCTAGCTCTGTGCTCATATTTGTATGAATTTAATTACAATAATAATCTCTCTAATCTAACTAAATGCATTCAGGCACAAATTTTGAATATTCTATCTTTCTTTTTTGGAATATCCTTAGATTCCTCTCACTCTATATTGTATATGTTTCACAAGTCAGAGTTAATTTTGATACTATTAAATCACCTTTGTGTATGTATTTTACCCGCTCAACCCATTCCATAAACTTTGACCAAATTTTCTCTAAGCATTGTATTTTACAAAGAATCAGAGCTTGGATCTGTAACATATTTTGAGAAGAAACAATTGAATAAGTTATGTTTTAAAATTTTAAGAACATGATTACAAAGCTTATAGATGATGTTTGTAGAGATTTTACCCTTAATTTTGTCCAAAGTTTTTAGCCTTTACTTTATTTCTAACCAAAATGTAAAGGAAGCTTTAGGGAAATCTTTACTTAACCATATTAAATTTCTTCAAAGGACTTTATAAGCTGATGCATTAAATATTTGCAATTAAGATTTGTTATTAAAGCTTTTGGAATTATGCCTCTTCCAAGTTATCCTGTGTTCAATTTCTTGTTTTGTCTGTAATAAGGGGGAGAGAGATCATGATTGATAAAAATTATAATTCTCCAATGCCATTCTTCACCAGAGATGATCAATTCCACTTTTTCTTTTAAGGAAATGAAGAGCTTGACATTTTTAAACCAAAAAATATTATGAACTTGACTTGGTTCATTTCAATTATCAAAGTAAAACCATGCTCTTTTTTTCATTCTTAATGATGAATTTCATTTCTCGTCCCATGTTGTTTCTCAATTTTAGCATTTAATTGAGAGTCTAAGAATTATTTTTCTTAGCTTTGATTCCCCAAAATCTAGATACAGGTATATATCCATTTTATCCAAATTGATTCTTAGTCAATAAAGAGCGTACATTTCTTTTTAGAAATTAACGTTTTGTTAGTGTTCCTTATCAGGTTTATCTCTAGACCACTCATATTTTTAGGACAACACATCTTAACCTATTTGATTTTAGCCCCTAAAGAGTTATCTAACTTTCCAAACTATAAGAAATTCTTCAAAATCCTTTCTACATCTTTGATCAGATCTTAGGGCATATATAAATGGAAAATTTAGTAGACATGGAGATTGTTAAGAATGAACGTGATTCGTTCTAGCCTACCAACATAAGATGCAAGTTATTATTCTAATTTTATATTCTTTTATGATTGAATTGAATAATAGTTGGTAGCCCCTATTAAAAATTCTCTCATATTAAATTGAAATTCCTATGTATTTGAATGGAAGTTCCTAATATTTGAGGTTTGAGATCTTCAAGAGGTTTCTTGCTAAGTCTAAGAAGCCAATAGAGATACAAATACATCTTTTTCTTAGGTTTATAAAGAGACCAAAAATCTCATTAAAGAACTATAATGATTCCATTAGTATTTTCACTAAGCCTGAATCATCACCACTTAACAATAATAGGTCATCTGAAAATAAGAGTTGTATAACTTCAACTTTTCATATTTTTATGACATTTAAAGCCTTTACTCCACTATATATTAAATATAATTATTCTAATTGGCTCCTTAATACAAATTATGAATAAATAAAGAGAAAGTGCGTCTCCTTGTCTCAACCTTTTGGTTTCATTAAGAGTTAAAGTGGATTGTTCTTTTGTTTGAACCTATAACAAATTAATTTATTAATATCACCAAATATAAAACTATTAGAAGTAACATATTTTATTACCATTAAAATTATGAGTTAGAACCTCATTTGGTCCAATACTCTCCTTTTTTGGAAATCAATAGTTTGTTTTAGGGGGCTTCAACTTTAATTATCATACTTTTTAGAAATTTTTTAAATAAAAATTTTCCTAAATCATGTTATTTTATGGCTCCATATTAGTGTATTAGTATTATGTTCATAAGTGTACAAAACAAAGTCTTAGGTACATTAATTTAGTACGTATTGTTATTGTACATATTCTTTATTAGTTATTTTGGTGCATGACCGTATAAAATTCAAGACATTTTGATTTTTTTAAAATATTGATTGAACATAAAAGGACTTAAAATAAAATAATAAATATTACTACTAACCTCTTCTTCCATCTTCTCCTTTTACCAACTCCTTCTAGTTCCATCTTTTTTTCCCTTAACAATGAAATTGTTTGATTTCTAATTTTCAAAATAAAAACAAACAATATCTAACTTAAAAGCAATCTAAAAGTTAATTATATCATGATTTTTTATTTTTTAGAAGGTTCATTCTTCTAATAACATTTCTTTTTTTTTTTGAAAAAGTTTATACGTAAAATTTGAAAAATATAGTCATTAAAAGAAATTACATCCTTTTATTTAGGACTGAGCAACATACACATTGAAATCTTCTCTCATGATTCAAATATATCCTTGAGACATTAACAATGGCATCAACATTGAACTTGCATAACCACTTCATTTTATATCTTACCTAGATAATTTGAACAAGGATTTGAAAATAAAAAGAAGTACTCCAAAAAATTGGTCATTAAAATGTTAGTAAGATCCTACTTTTATTTTCCCAAAAATTCAAAATTTGGAGAGATAGAGAACCATAATTGGAGCTCACATAATGACAAGACAATATGGACCTTATTTAGTGACATTTGCTTGCCAAAGTAAAGGACACTCGTTTGATATACAATCCACATATTCTCCAAGTCATCTTTTAGATGATATGGAGTTTCATATAAACCCATTCACTAAGAAAATTAACGGAAGGGACTAGAATAGAAAAAGTTAATGATGTTGGAGGACTCAATTAAAAATTTTAATATATGACTATAACAAAAGGACCAAAAATATTGTAATCCCTTTTTATTTTAGTAATATTCAATATTAAATAAGATATAGTCATGATATATTAGATAGTAGAAAATGGTGTCTAAATTAAGTAACAAAAATTGGAAAGGAGTTTTCTAGACATGATTTTTTTTATTGATTTATAGTTACCGTCATACATATTAGTAGGAAGATTTTATTATTTTATATCTTCAAATTTATTAAAGGTAAAGCATTTCAAATATTCTAGTATGAGTAAAGTATCAAATATATCTTAATTTTTATTTTGTAACATTACATAATGAAATAACAGTTGGAATATCACCTACAAATAAACAACTCAAAAACACTACATAAGAATAGTTGAATATAATGTTCTGTCATAAATTTAAAATACTGGGAATGTCCATAAAATTACGAAGAAATTAAGAAGTTAATTAAGTTCTAGAATAACACAACAACAAGGAAGAGAATTAGAACAACAAAACACAACAAAGAAGGGAAAGATGGATTAGAACCAAAAGAGAGAAAAACATATAAAATTCTTCATACCCATTTGGTTCCATGATCTATTTATATATATGACTTGTATGGGCCCACTCATTCCTTGAGATGCCAGGGCACTTTTCTTGTGTGAATGCTACACCTCACCACTTCACAATGTGGCTCACTACTTTTGGTATCATGCGCCACTTGTCCAAAGTCCTCATTGTCAATATTCAGTGCTACTTGTGATATTTTAATCCCACCAATTTCCTTTAACACAACATTTCCTTTCCCATCAAAATTGACCTTGTCCTTAAAGTTAAGCTCAGGATACTACTGTTGAAGCGAAGAGACTCCCAAGTAGGTTCTGTGAGTCTTGCCCAATAGAATTGCAACTGAATAACCCATTCATCATTGATCTTAACTTGTCAGACATTCAAAATGGTAAGAGGTCGAACCAATGGTCCTGAGAAGTGGTAACCAATAGTAAAGGAATGTATTATGCTTTAGGATCACCTTTACAACATTTAAGCAAAGAGATATGGAAGACCGAATGTAATTTGGCCTTCGATGGTAACTCCAATCTGTATGTAATAGAACCCACGAGTTCAAGTATCTTAAAGGAACCAAAAAACTTAATTCCTAACTTTTGCTTCCTTTGAAGTCTCAAAGATAATTGTCTATAAGGTTGGAGTTTTATGAAAACAGAATCACCAACCTCAAAATGAATTTCAGTTCTCTTCAAATTAACGAACTTCTCCATCTGAGCTTGAGCCTTCTGTAGATTAGTCTTAAGTGTAGCATGTAAGCAACCTCTAGTAGCTAAATGTTGCTAAACTTCAAAGGGAATATCATCCTGATAAGAACATGGAATAATTGATGGGGGATCTTTACCATATATCACCTTAAAAGGAGCCATTCTAATAGTTGTTTGGAAAGAATTATTATACCAAAATTCAACCCAAGGGAAATAATTAATCCACAAATGAGGATTTTCAGCCACAAACCATCTCAATTACATTTCTAAACATTTATTCAAAGCCCCAGATTGCTTATCAAATTGTGGATGGTAAGAAGAGCTCATATTAAGAGATGTCCCCTGTAATTTAAATAAACACTTCCAAAACTGGCTTGTAAAAACCTTATCTCTATAAGACATAATAGAATGAGGAACATCATGCAACTTTACAACATGATTAAAAAATGATTTTATCACTTATTGAGAAGTGCAATTAGCTTTTAAAGGGGCAAAATAAGCAAATTTAGACAAACAATCATTAACCACCATAATGACTGTGTAACCCTTCAAATTTGGTAAACCAGTTATAAGATCCATAGGAACATCTTCTCATACCTGGTTTGGAATTGGAAGTGGACTAAGTGACCTAACTGGATGTAATTGAGAGGACTTAGCTCGTTAGCAAACTTGACAAAGCCTTACAAAAGTTTGAATATCAGACCATTTATGCTTTTAATAAAAGTAGGTAACAATCCGATCATGAGTACAGATTACTGCAGTGTGTCCACCAAGTGGAGAGCTGTGAAATTCTAATAATATACTTTGAATGATGTTTCGAGCCTGATTTGGAATTAACAGATGATTTTTTCCACCAAAACAACCCTTATTTTAACTGATAATGAGGATATGAGGATGGATTCATCTAATAATGTTGTATTATCTATTACAACTGTGGATCCTGAGCTATCTTGTCCTTAGTCTCATCAAGAATAGTAGCATATGGTATAGTAACAGCCATATGGAAGCTGCAGGAAAGAGTATCAACAGCCTTATTTGAATTTCCAGGTTTGTATTCAATGGTGTATGAATACGC
Source organism: Erythroxylum gracilipes (assembly GCA_026413385.1). Lineage (NCBI taxonomy): Eukaryota > Viridiplantae > Streptophyta > Magnoliopsida > Malpighiales > Erythroxylaceae > Erythroxylum > Erythroxylum gracilipes. The sequence continues at coordinate 14,009,102 of JANZLC010000003.1, forward strand.
CCAACAACTTAAGCAACCATCCTTATTGTTCTAGGGTTTGAATAACTTATTGATTGAGGTTCTTTAGGCTATGGTGATCTGTCTAGATGATGAAATGATGATCGAATAGATAATGCCAAAATTTCGACACTGCATCAAAAATAACATACAACTCTTTAACATATACAGATTGCTACTACATTTTAGGTGAAAGCTTCTTAAGGAAATATGCTATTGGTTTTCCATCTTAAGACAAGACAACACCAATACCCAATCCTGATGCATCTGTTTCCAGCACGAAAGGCTTTTCAAAGTTGGTTAGTGATAAAGCAAGGACCTCGGTTAAGGCTTGTTTGAGCTGATCAAAAGTACATTGAGCTCTTTCATTCCATGAAAAACCATCTTTTTGTAGCAAGTCAGTCATTGTACTTGATATAGATGATTATTTCTTGATAAAGCAGCTATAATACCTTGTTAACCCTAAAAATGTTCTAACTTATGCAACTGACGATAGGTTAGGCCACTCTTTAACAGCTTGTATTTTCCCCGAATCTACCTCTACCCCCTAACTAGAAACAATGTGGCGCCAAGATACTTAATTTTTCTCCTTCCAAAAATACATTTAGAAAATTTAGCATACAAACATTGTTGCTATAAGCAAGTTAACACCCTTTCTAAGTGATCTAAATGAAGAATCCAACTAGGGCTATAAACCAATATTTTATCGAAAAATACCAAAACGAATTTTCGTAAGAAGGGACTAAAAATCTCATTCACAACAGACTGAAAAGTAGTTGGGGCATTGGTTAAGCCAAAGGGCATGACTAACCATTCATATTGGCCATGGTAAGAGCGAAATGTTGTCTTTGGATGATCTTCCAGTCATATTAAAATTTGGTGATAGCCCGATCGAAAATCTAACTTGGAGAAGGACTGAGGCCCATGAAGCTCATCTATTGTAGGTATCAAGTAAGAATCTTTGATTGTCACACCATTCAAGGCTCGATAATCTAAGCAAAAATGTCAAATGTCATCTTTCTTCCTGACTAATACCATTGGTACTAAGAATAGACTAGTACTTGGGTATATAATTGCTTCTCATAGCATTTCATTTACCATCTTTTCAATTTTAGCCTCCTGAGAAAAGAGGTATCTATAAGGCCTAACCTTAACCTTTGTAACCCCATCTTATAGAGGTAGGTGGTAACCCTCAAGGTGACTTAAACACAAAAATATACTTCTGTAATAATTCCCTCAAACCTTTGGATATATTTTTAGGTAATTGAACAATTTGATCAGCTTGTGTTTTTGAAAAGATGTCAGCACGGACAATTTTCAATAGCCTTAGTGGCTTGAATCCTCTACATATGGTGGTATGTGGCAGGAGTAGGTAGTGCAGATTTAATAACTTGTAAGGTAAGGTAACCAAGTGCTCACCATTATAAAATTTGTATATATGCCTCCTTATAATTAGCGATAGGAGCATCTAATGTAGCTAACCATGATGCTTTGATTACCACATCATTTCCAGACATAGCAAGCACATAATTCCCTCTTCCACATACCTATTGATTCGAACTACATACCTATTGATTCGAACTAGTACAACTTGTATAATTCCCTCTTCCACTAAAAACTCACCATTCCCTCCCATCACCTTAACCCCTCAAGCTAGTTCGTTTGGAAGCCGGAGATGCCAAACCATTCTTGGTTGTATCAAAATATCTAAACTCCCTCCATCTAGTAGAACCTGAACCTTCATTCCATTAATAACCCCCAAAAATTAAATAGTGTTTCCCCCAAGCGTGTCGTTCATCGCATGTAAGGATAAATAATAATGAGCTAACTCGTTGTTACTATTGTGGCTGGTCACTTCTTCAGTCACAGTATCTACAACTTACGCATCATGTGGTTCTTCCATATCAGTAAAAAATAGCATAATTGCTTATTTGGACACCTGTGCACTTTATGATACTTCTCATCACATGTGAAGCATAATCCTTTGTCTTTTTTGAGTTGCATTTCAGTTGGTGTGATATGGCAGACGGAGGGTAGGATTAATAACGGTAGAGTGGTTACGATGTCAGAGATGGCAACAAGGGTAGAAGACTCGTAGAAGCAATAGGTAGGGGGCAACCAAATTGGTAAAGTGGAATTAGCCACGTTAGTACTTGACTTAGCTATCTGGTTGAAAGTTTTGGCCCTATATGAGCCCAATAAATTGCCAAAACTTCCTCTTTCATCATATAGTTTAACAAGCCCAAAAACTCTGATCAAGGATTAAGGCGTCTGTGTAATGACATAACTTTTGATAGGCTCCTTCAGCCCACTTATAAAGTTGTCCAATAACACACTCTCATTAAGATTTCCTGAGTGGCTGGCTACTATCATGAATCAGGTATAATATTCATTAATTGACCCAGTCAGTATCAACTTAAAAAGTTGAGCTTTAGGTGACTCAAAATGTGATGGGCTAAAATGCTCTTCTATGGCATGAGTTAGTGAAGCCCAAGTGGAAATAAGGTTGACCTTCTGTAACATTTGGTACTAAGGAACCATCATCCCCTCATAGTGCAAAACAGCGATAGTGAGTCTCTGAGCATTAGGAGTATCATTGAAGGTAAAAAATTGTTCAGCTTTGAAGATCCACATTAGAGGATTCTTCCCATCGAACTTCACAAAATCTTTCCTAACCTGCCGAACTTATAATGTATTAGAAGAACTAGCGGTCTAAAACAAGCCTGAATTTACCGATAACCTTTCTGTAACGAGACTTTGTTCCTGACAATTAATAAACTTGTTGAGCCTCTCTATATGCTGATTCATAGATTCCAATGTAACCTCAATCCTTCCCAAACAATTTTAAGTAGAGGCATCTCGTTTGTTTAAATCAATAATATCATCTGACACGCCCTTAATCTCAGCAAACATCACTTTCATCCTCATATTCTCAGACATCATTTGCTCTTTCTTCCTCTCAACGAGAGAACCGATGAAATAACAATTGGAATATCACCTGCAGATAAACAACTCAAGAACACTACACAAGAATAGCTAAATATAATGCTCTACTATAAATTTAAAATACTGTGAATGTCCTCGAAATTACAAAGCAATGAAGAAGTTAATTAAGTTCCAGAATAACATAGTAACAAGGAAGAGAATCAGAACACCTAAACACAACAAAGGAGAGAAGGAAGGATCATAACCAAGAGACAAGAAAACATATCAAATTCTTCACACCTGTTTGGTTCTATTATCTGTGTATATATATGGCTTGCATGGGCCCACTCACTCCCTGAGATGCCAGGGCACTTTTCTTGCCTGAATGCTACGCCTCACCACTTTGCATTACGACTCACTACTTTTGGGATCATGTGTCACCTATCCAACATCCTCATTGTTAGTATTCAAAGCAACCTGTGATATTTTAATCCCACCAATTTCCTTTAACATAACACATATCTTGATCTATTAAAAATATAGGTATTTGTATCCTAGTTAATAACATAATTTGATTGTATTGGTTTGTTACTTTATAAAAAAATCAATAATTATAATCTTAACATGAAACTTTTTACAAATTCTAAGAATAATTCAATGCATCTTGACCAAAAATTTGTAAAATATATGATGAAGAAATATTTTTTTATAATATTTTAATGACCAAAAATTAAAAAAATAGATAACATCTTCAAATGTCCATAAATTTTCTAAGGTGCCTCTAAATTTCATTAGGATATGTTCTATCATTAATAATATTATTGTGAGATAAAAATGCCTATTTTTTAAAAATGTTATAATGTTTCAAAATAAAGGTTGAGATATATTTAATAAATTGTTAAAAGGTCATAATGTTTGATATAAAAAAAAAACCCTTTTACTAATAAATCCCACAATTTTTGTAAAAGTTGTGTATAATTTTCATTAGTGATATTTAAAGTATTTGGGATTTCTTAAGTAGGTAAGGATACTACATAAACATGTGGTTAAGGTATTCTAGTCCTAGTAAATAATTTTTCATTTGATAGAACTATGGTCATGGTTGGTATAAAAAGGTGGTTATTGGTGTTTATGGGATAATTGTTTCCATATTTAATTTATATACAACTAGTAAGATTACGCCGTAGCTTCTGTACTGTAAAATATACAACTAATAATATTAGGCATCCGTTACCCTTTGTATTGTTGGTGTAGGGGAAAAACTCCCAAGACTCTTGCTTTTTGAAGAGAAAGCAAAAAAGAAATCCATTCTTATTTTCCAGTCTTTGCTTTTGATGCCTCTTTTCACTCCATTAATTTGAACCACGATTCTGAACACACTCTTCAACTCCTGCTTTTGACCTCTTAGATACAAGAAAAAGTAGTTGTGCTCGGCACATAACTAGTTAAGATCATTTGTTCTCTTTACTTTATTCCTATCATATTTTATAAGTATTTATATATTTATTTTTTATAGGTCTTATTTATTAGAAAGGTAAATACTCAGGAACATATTAATAAGGGGAGATCTATTCCGTGTATATTAGACCTCTAAGGTGTCATTTAAAAGGAGAGAGAAGCACTCTTGAGTTTGCTTTGCAAATTGATCCAGGTGATACTAATGATGGTAATATTCGCCTGTTCCGCTTTTTCAGAAAAAGATGCAAGTTGAAAAGACAATCTTCTAACTTGACGTGACCTTATTTACATGGAATCTAACTTTTGTCGAACTCCATTCATCTTATAACCTATATCAACCTTTGCAAGAAAAGTCAAAAATGCCTTGCACAAATGTAATTTAGGGTGTTTTTCCCAACTTAATTCTTGTTCTCTGTACATTTATAAAAAAGAAAAGTTTCCACTAAATCCATCATTCGTGGAGTTGAAAATGCCATCATAAGCCGGTGCAATATGAAAAAGAAAGCGGAGACTCAACGTGTCATTAGCACACATACGTAGGAAATCAGAATGTAATTACGAATGAGTTAAAGTTAAAGACTAAAAAGATCGATCATTGATGTGATCTGAGTGAGGCAGTGGTTGTTAAACAGTTGGGGTGGGGTTGCATATGTCGCCACTTTTAATTCTAATAGCAGCAGGCCCAAGTTCGTTGCTATTATTATATAACATATTAACGAAAAATTAGATGTTTTCTTCCTTTTTTTTTTGGTAAGATTATACTTTTTTTCATAATTTACACGTATCACTTCATGCTAACAGCATATATTCAATTAAAATATATTAAAATTAACGGATTAAAAAGAAAAACTTTTCTAAAAAATGTTTGAATATCTTAATTAAAAACTCTATACTGTATATTGAATTGGATAAACCTATTCACTATCTTTAATTTGTCTATACGATATACCTAATATAAATGTCAGTTTTAAGTGTACCTAGAAACAAGAAAAGTTAAATTATTTAATGAAGTCCTTAGGAATCATTAAACATAAAAGAAATGACTTTCTAAGATGAGAAATTTAAAAATGATTATTTTTTCTAATTGCACATAGTATGAAATTTAAATCAATTAAGTTAAATAAGGGTATTCAATAAAAAGTATTGCTTTTTGAACCTGAAAATTAGGTCACTAAGCAAAGTAAGCTATTGGCACAAAAACTTGAGTAGTGTAAGGTAATTTACTGGAACACTGAGGTTTCGAAGAGTTGAGTAGGATTTACACCTCATATGTACTAACTAGACCATTTGGCTGCAACGTAGCACTTTAATCCAACCAACAGTAATTGGATTTGGTATTATGTCATTGCCAACTATAAGTGTCGGCTAATGAAAGAGTAAGGTTGTTATAATTTTAAGTGACCTTAGAAACTATAAGATAGGGTCCATTAAGGTGCTATTTGAAAGAGGTCTTAAATAGGAGGTAGAACAAAACGAGACAGAGACGAGAGAATGCGTAGAGTTCATTAATTGCCCTTTGGGTGGCTTAACTAAGTAGGGGGGCATTCCTAAGGATTCGCATTAGTGGTAGGAATTTACATTACATTTGAATTAACACAAAGAATATCCAATACATGTTTCCCATCATTAAAAAAAAAAAACGAAGTATAAATTTCATTTCTGTCAGCGTTAGAATACGCTTATCAAGCCAAGTAAAGAAATCCAGAAAAATAAGACAGGCGATACGTGACTATCAGAACTTTTTGTCCATTAATAAAATACGAAACATCAATCTCAAAATCTCCGATCATCTTTGTTCCAATCTTGAAGCTTAAGAGTAACCTCAAAAAGTTCTTGCTTTGTTTGTTTGTTATAACATTAGTTTTGCGACATACTTTGCGCTTGAGCAATCATGAATGTAAATCAAGTTAAGTATACTTTTCAACTTATTTCGTAAGTATTGGATTACATTAAATGGTTGTAAAGATGGAATTAATCTATTATAGATAGATATTTCACTTCAAGTTACTCGGATAAATTCAAAATATGTCCTTGCAAGAATGTAAACTTGATCTATCATTTATCTAACAATAAAAATTTTCTAGTAATTAATGAAGTAAATTAAATGTATGTAAGATTATCCATTTCTTACATAATTTACTCCTATTAGTTCCAAAATCCTGGATGCTATCAATTAAAGTATATTAAAATTAAGGGTTAATTATCAAAAAAACTCAAACTTTCAATTTTTTTCAATTCTGGCCTGATGATAGTGTTTATGTTAAGTTCGTTGACGAGACTTATCATGTGTTTCAAAAACTTTAACTATTAATATACATCAGCCAAAATTAATACAATAAATGAAGATTAATGAAACGACGTTGTTTAATCACATAATTAAAACAAAGTCGTTATTTAAAAATAATCTAAATCAGATTTACAGCCCCAACGACCTTACGCTTTGATTTTAATATTTCTCTTTGTTTTCAGTTTGTTCTCTTAACGTCCTCACCCTTTAATTTTCAGATTATGCAACCCTGACGCCCTTACACCGGTATTAAGAGAATGAACTAAAAATGAAGACCTTAATGGTGTAGTATGCTATAATACAAGAGTAATTTGAGGCTTCAGAAGAATAAACAAAAAACAAATGGCAGAGGGCTGAGGGAGACAACAAATAGTGTCAGGCTAGAATTGAAGATATTGAAAGTTTGAGCATTTTATTGTCACTTTTTAAAGTTTGGGCTAGAATTTTAAAAAATTGAAAATTTGGACATTTTATTACTACTTTTTAAAATTCGGGCTATAATTGAAAATTTGACAAAATTTTGATTTTTTTGTAATTAACACTAAAATTAATGAAAACAATAAAATTTTGCTATGAAAACTGTTTAAATTTTAATTAAAAAGTCCTCTAATGTATGTTGAATTACATTAACATTTTCATCAGCCTTTTGTTTTCCCTATAACTATAATAATCTTTCATAAGCTTAATTACATAATAAGGTAAATGCTAGGGATGTCAAAAAGGCCCAGACCTGGCTCGATTTGGCTCGGGCCACGGGTGGGCTATAGGCCAAAGTCAAGCCCATAGGCCCAACCGTTACTTCAAACGACGTCATTTTTGATATTTTTCTTAAAAATATATATATGGTGGGCCGAGCCAGGATTGGGCCACGGGCCAATCTATATCGGCTCGTCGGGCCACGGGCCATCGTGGCCCTGAGTCGGGTCAGGTTGGGCCAAGAGCAGCCCAGGGCTTGTCCGACCCATTGACATCCTTCGTAAATGCAAGTTTTCACTTTATATAGAAATGTAAAGGCAATAAATGTTATATAGCGTTAAATAGTTAAATAACCTAATAAAATCCATAATAATCATCAAACATAAAAATGACATTTTAAGAAGATAAATAAAAAATAGGCTTTTTAATCATCCATACAGTATGGCATTTAAATTAATTTATTGATCCTTTTAGTTAAACAAAAAATTTTTTTAGTTAAACATCAATTAAGTGAAAGTCCCGCTAATGGATATAAGGAGATCTATTAGTACGCAACATTATCTGTAACTAGTAGAAAGGTTGTTTCCAATAAATTTACACACTAGTTACAAAGGTTGTTTCCAATAAATTTACACACACACACATACACGTTAAAATAATAAAGTAATAATAATTAAAAATAAAAATAAAACTACAATAGACATATAAGAACAAAAATAAAAAATAAAAAAAGTAAATACATACACAGACAAGAAAGAAGACAAGTAAACAAATAAATCAAGTAAGCCATTACAAAAAAATTATTTAGGATAAGAAAATATTTAGGCTAAATACTAAGATGGAAGTACTACATTTTAGATTTTTAGGCTAAATACAAGACATAAGACTCGAAGGAAAATATTCAAAAAAACCTATGAAAAAGAGAAGGACGTCTCTATGTGAGATCCTTTACCTGTGTCATAGTACTCTAAAGTTTTCTATTGAGAACTATGTCCTCGGTAAGTTCCAATAAGTCATGTCATTTTTGATCATCTACCCTCAATTCTTCTTAGGTCTTCCTCTTTTCCTCTTATAATCTCTCTCAATTTCTCACTAAAGTATTATGGTATCTCCTCTTAACATATATGAACCACCTAAGCCTCTCTTAACTTTTTTATTAATAATAGTCACCTTTTCTTTTTACCATTAAATTCACGTCCTTATCTCTTCTAGTAAGGTTACACATCCAACGAAGCATCCTCATCTTTGTCAACATTAACTCATGATTGTACAAGTGTTTGATGGGCCAACATTTCGTCCTAAATAGCATGGTCAACCTAATGCCTAAATGATAAATTTTACTTTTGAGATTGAGTGGTATCTTCTTTTGACATAAAACTCCTGATACATTTCTCCATTTAAGTCACCCAGATCTAATACAGTGAACTATGTATTCATCGATCTATTATTTGGGATGATAAATCCTAAATACTTAAACACTTTTTCTATAGTATAACTTCTGAATCAATCTTTACCTCCACATTAAAAGCTACCGTATGGCTTAAGAAGTTACATCTCTGAGCACTTAATCTTATTCCTGTTCAATTTAAAGCCCTTTGAGTCTAACATATTCCTCCAAAATTCTAGCTTAACATTGACACCCTTTTTTATCTTATATGCTAAAACAATGTTATCACCAAACAAAATACACCAAGGCATATCCTCTTAGATATTATTGGTGAGCTCATCCATCACTACTGCAAACAAAAAAGAGCTCAATGATGAACCTTAGAATAGCCTAATATCGATATAAAAATGCTCTGTATCTTCTCATTTTGTCCTTACTCTAGTCTTTTTTAGACCATCATAAATATCTTTAATAACTCCTATATAGGTCACAAGAACTCCCTCTATTTATAAACACCTCCATATGATTTCTTTAAGTAGCCTATCATACAACTTCTTTAAGTCAATAAAGATCTTGTGTAAGTTACTCTATCTTTCCCTGTGATATTCCATTAATCTTTTAAGGAGATGTAAAGCTTCTGTTGTGGACCTTCTTGGCATGAAGCCAAACTGGTTCTCCAAGATAGGAAGAGTTTTTCTCACACTCTTCTCAATCACCTTCTCCCATAACTTCATGGTATGATTAAGTAATTTGATGCCTCTATAGTTGTTACAGCTTTCGATTTCTTATTTGTTCTTATATAAAGGAATTAGCATACTATATCTCCACTCACTCAGCATTTTGGAAGACTTAGGAATGATTTTAGAAAGCTTGGTTAGCAAAATAAGTCTCTATTTTCCTAGGCTCTTCCACAACTCTATGGGTATCTCATTAGGCCCTACTGCCCTTTCACTCTTCATCTCCCTTAAAGCTCTTTTAGTTTCTTCCTTTATAATCTACCAGTAATAAGTAGAGTTACGATATCTCTTAGATGTACTAAGATCACCTAAAAGATGATGTCTTTTGCACCTTTATTAAAAAGGCTATATTAGTATCTCCATGATCTTCTCTTGATGTCATGTTTAGCCATGAGCACTTGTCCTGCTTCATCTTTTATACAACAAACTTAATATAAGTCCCTCACTTTTTGTTCTTTAGCTCTCGTTAACTTGAACATATCCTTTTCTTAATTTTTAGTTTTCAATAATTAGTATAGTTTCTCGTACACTTAACTTTTAGCTTATAAGATTATCTTCTTCCCCTTTTTTCTAGTTTATAACTTTCTCTATTAACTATTCCCTCAACCTCTGTGGGGCTATCCAATTGAGCTTTATAGACACCCTTTTTTATCTTAACATTTTCTTGTACATCTTTATTATACCATTAAGACTCCATCTTACTCCCCTTAGACCATTTAGAAACACCCAAAATCTCTTTAGTTGTATTCCTTAAAGGAGTTTCTATTCTCTCCCATATCTGGTTAACATCTCCTTATAATTCCCATTCTTCTCTATATATTACTTTATCCCTAAGTTGTTCTATTGTATCTCCTTTCATATTCTACCATCTGACTCTGGTGCACCTTTTACAACTTCTCTTCTTTGTTCAACCCTTAATTATAACCAATAACCTATAATGAGTTGATAAGCAAACGTTAGGTATCACCTTGCAATACTTACAACTAGGTCGATCGCTTTGTCTTGTGAGGAAGTAGTCAATCTAATTTTTTATAGTTTTACTCTTAAAATTCACCAGGCACTCCTCATTTTTCTTAAAAAAGGAGTTGGTTATCACCAACCTAAATGCTATAGCAAGATCTAACAAAGCAATCCCACTATTATTCTTATCATCATATCCAAAATCCCTATGAGTCCATGAATATCTGTCTGAGGTTGCCTATATATGACCATTAAAGTCTCCTCCTATAATAACTCTCTCATAAGGAGGAATATACTAAATCACCCCACTTAGCTCTCCCTAAATTTGACATTTAAGTTATTCATCTAACCCTCCTCAAGGTGCATAATCACACACCACATTGAAAACAACACCTTTCATCATAATCTTTAAAGACATAATCATATCATTAGTCCTTTTTATCCCAACAACATGATGAATGAGTTCTTTGATAACTAAGATTCCTACCATATTTTGTTGTTTCAAACACCCTGAATATCAAAGTTTGAACCCATTAATTTCTTTTTCTTTAGCCCACTTTCACTTTGCTGTTGGCCCCGAATTTTTTTATTAAGCATGATTTAGATAAATTTTGTGGTCTTGCTAGATAAATCATTTTATTTGGGGGTTAATTATTATGTAAATGTTAGTAGGATTTTTATTATATGGGTTAGTTAAATTAAGGTAGTAAGATTTTATCAAGGGCAAAATTGACAAGTCACTTAAGTTTAAAAGCCATAAGCATTAAAGGAAAGGGCAAAATGGACAATGCACATTCATTAAGAGTATAAATGGAATAAGAAGTGTGTAGTTTAGCATTGTAAGAAGAGAGAAGAACAAAAATTGAAGAGAAAAAAGAAGAAGAGAAGTCGTGGAGGGAGAAGGGAGAAAAGAAGGAAAATTAGGGTTTTTGGAGATCTTGAAGAGTTTGAAGAATTTGAAGCTACAATAAGTAAGTTATGTTTTAAATATCATGGGTAGGGTTAAATGAAGCTAGAATGAAGAGTAAATGAAGTATAAAGGTGTATGTCTTGTTTTGGTGATATACGAATATGTGTTTTAATGTTGATATACATGAGTTTCTTGGGTGTTTTTTAGAGGAATTAAAATGAGTTTTGAGTTAAGGAAAACATAGAGTAATGTAATATTATGGTATAAGAAGGATTGGATGAGAGAAAGATGTGTTAGGTGTGAGAAAAATCTGGAAAAATATAGCTTCTATAAAAGTTCGTCGTGGCCAGCTTTTCTCAGTTTGCCGCAACGAAGTCTTCCCTGCACAACTTGAATATGCTTTGGTATTTTTAGCATAACTTTTTATGTAGTTATCTAAATGAAATGATTTTTAATTTGGAGTAAACTAGAAACATATGGATACAAATTTTCTGAATTTGGGGTATAACTTTCAGATTTCTGAGCCAAATTGAATGATTTTGGTGTCATTAGAAACTTAAGACAATGGAGAACATTTTTCTAGAAGAAAGTGACATCAAATTTCTTCATTTACCTGCTCAAAATTATCATGAAAAATTGGCCCAAAGGTCTGGATTTTAGGAAGGGGTTAAGTATTCTAGAATAAATTCTAGTGAATATGCTTTGTAGGTTCTTAATTTGAATTCCTATTAATGGGATTTTACCATTGTTAAAAGAAATTAAGAGAGGTAAGAGGAGCAAGAAGAGAGGCACCTTTGACCAAGTTTTTAAGCAAGGAATTCAAGGTGGGTTACTTTTTTTAATAATTGAGTAATAAGCCATAAATGTTTCTTTTGAAAGAACGGAAATAAATGATTTTTAACTACTTTATACATGTTCATTTATTGCTCTTTAAATTCTTTAAGAGAGTGCTACATGTTTGTATATGAATTGTGTTAATGATTTTGGAAAGAAAATGAAATGATTTTGAAAAGTTATTATGTTTACGAAATCAAGTTTCGAAATTGTGCCATTTTGGGCAATCTATTTCAAGTCATGAAATACATGATATGTGGGTTTGGCTCGATCCATTCTATATGCCAAGTACACTTCAACTAAAGGCTTCTCCCGCCTGTCCGCTAGTGACATGGAGCTCCTTCATGGACTCCCTCATGTTTACAACTACGCAAAACCACTATGTGGGATTGCGATAGTTCGTTCTGTTCACGACTATACAGGACCATTATGTGAGAATGTGTTAGTTTGTTTTATTTATGGACCTACCTAAACCATTTTGATGTGCTTATGTGTTGACAAGTTTGATGAATGCATGATTTAGGTTGCTTATGAATTGTTTGATAAGTAAGAATTTGGAAAATATGTACTATATGATTCAATGTGAATTTTGTACAATGGAAATGAATATTTCAATGGTTTTTGCTTGTTACAGATTATAAAATTGTTAGCCACGAGCTTTAAGCTCACCCCCTTTATTCGTCTCATCTTCAGGTGAAGAACATGAGATCGAGTGACAGAGAGTCAAGGCATCACTCCAATTAGGTAGATTTTTAGATTTTAAGCTAGATTTTATAATCACAAGGCTTTAGCCGCATTTCAAGTTTTACTAGTTCAAGTGTATTTTGTATTTTTGGTTCATAAACTCAACTAATGTATTGTGGATTAAAATGCCATTAAAGCTTTGTAATGCTTTTATCTTTTGATATAAATGAAATATATTTAGGTTGTCTATGATTTTCTTGTTTTTGTAATGTATTTTGATTTAGAGATGGGATTAAGAAATTGAGATTTGGTTTTATGTTTATATTCATGTTCATTTTGGTCTTTAAGTTAAATTGATGAGGGTGGTTGAAAGAATTTAAGTTTGCATTTAATTAGGTTGTTCTGGGTTTCTGGGTTCTGTACCGGGGTTTTCGCCGCAATTTAGCCAAGAGTTCACCGCGGTGTAATTCATGTGAAGGTATTTCTGCCTTCTTGTGGCGACTTCGCCACGATGAAGCCAAATGTTTGTCGTGACAAAGTCAGTCTTCCAAGGTTGCCACAGTGAAATTGACCCAAAGGGTTTGTGGAATGCGAACCCACCTTTACTTTTGATGTTTTCACATGACCATTAAAGGTTTGCAAATATTCCTTTTGCATGACCTTCACCCAATCGTCCCAAAGCTCACGTCTTATGATTGTGAAATGTTGGGCTCAAAAAACGAGGCTTAACAGTACGATCATGTTTAGCATCTACAGATTGTGTTACAAACCTTACAGTAAAAAAAATTGTATGCTAAGCTAAGCAATTGTGATTTCTGGCTTCAGAAAGTATTTTTTCTAGGACATATTGTCTCTTCTCAAGGGATTAGAGTTGATCCTAGTAAGATTGAAGCAATTGTTAACAGGAAGCTGCCTTGGAATGAGAAGTTTTCTGGATTTGGAGGGTTACTATCACCGGTTTATGAAGGGGTTCTCAGTGATAGCATCCCCTTTAACTAAATTGCTACGAAAAAGAGTGAAGTATGAATGTTCTGCTAGATATCAAACTAGCTTTGATCAATTAAAAAGAATGTTTACTAAAGCCCCTGTATTAACTCAACCCACTTCTGGTATGGAATATATTATGTTTAGTGATGCATCTATAAAAGATTTGGGTTATGTTTTTATGCAGTATGGAAAGGAAGTTGCATATGCCTCTAGGCAACAAAAGCTACACGAACAAAACTACCCTACACATGATCTTGAGCTTGCAACGGTAGTGTTTATTTTGAAGATTTGGCGACACTATTTGTATAGTGAAAAGTATAGGATTTTCACTGATCATAAAAGTTTGAAGTACCTACTTACCCAGAAAGAACTTAACCTGAGACAACGGCGTTGGTTGGAATTGTTTAAAGATTATGACTGCATAGTGGATTGTCATCCTAGTAAGGCTAATATCGTGGCTAATGCCTTAAGTTGAAAGACTATTTCAACATTGTCAGTGCAGCAAGGTGAATGGGGACTTGCATCTGATGGGGCTTTAATAACTCAGTTAAAAGCTAGGTCTACCTTGAGACAAGAGATTTGTGATGCTCAGAAAGTTGATGATAAGTTGCAACAACTTATCTTGGCAACTCAGGAAGGAAAACAACCTGACTTTTATATGAAAGAAGATGGTGATCTGTATTATAAAGATCAATTGTGTGTACCGAATAGTGATGACCTGAAAAGAAAGTTATTGTTTTAGGCCTATAATATTGTATTTACTATGCATCCTAGTAGAAATAAGATGTATAAAGATTTGAAGCAGCATTGTTGGTGGTCAGGTATAAAATATTATGTTGTGGATTATGTATTCAAATGTTTGACATGTCAACAAGTTAAAGCTGAGCATCAATCTCCATCTAGTTTGTTATATCTTATTTCAATTCCTCAATGGAAATGGGATAACATTACTATGGATTTTGTCACAGGACTTCCTCTTACTCAAAGGAAGCATGATGTTGTGTGGGTGATTGTGGATAAGTTCACCAAATTTGCTTATTTTTTCCTGTTCGTCCTAATTATTCATTAATAGGCTTGCAGATTTATATGTGAATGGGGTAGTGAGGTTGCATGAAGTACCATTGTATATTATTTCTGATTGTGGTTCGAGATTCTGGAAAAGTCTGCAAAAAGCTTTAGGTACTCAAGTCAAGTTTAGTACCGCTTTTCATTCCCAGATAAATGGATAATTTAAATGGGTTATTCATATATTGGAAGATATGCTTCGGGGTTGTGTGTTAGAGTTCTCAGGAAATTAGGATAATTATCTTGCTATAATGGAGTTCGCTTACAACAACGATTATCAGACTAGTATTGGCATGGCGTATTATGAAGTCCTATATAGTAGGAAGAGTATAACTCTGATATGTTAGACTGAATTAATTGAAAACAAGATAGTTGGGCCCTATATTGTGAAAGATATTATAGAGAAAATTCAAGTTATCCAACAAAGATTGAAAGCTACCAGTGATAGGAAAAAGTCCTATACCGATTTAAAAAAAAGGATATTGAGTATCAGGTAGGTGGTAAGGTATTCTTGAAAGCATTGGACCTCGTTTTCGGAGCCCAACCTCTTGCTCTGATACGACAACTATTGGACCCTATTTTTGGAGCCCAACATCCAGAGTCATGAAATGTGAACATGTTACCCTAAGGCATTGGGTCATTTCAATGAACCCTTATTAGTCATCATCCCACAAGGGTGGCGTGCCCACTCCAGTCAAACATCAAAATAACACTTGACCTCTCTTTTTTTAAATAATTGTAGCTCCATAATCAAACTCATTGTTTTTATATTTCAGAATAGATTTTATGAAATCCCAAACCAGAATTACAAATTGAATTCTTTAAAACATTTGTATCCCTATGTCTCTAGTTTATTTAGAGACAAGAATCATCTCATTTGGAGCTCTACTGATCAAGATATCATCAAAATACCGAAGTATGTTCAGTAAAATATCCAATTCATACTCTTTAACTCATACCCTTACTTTGATTCAATCAATCTTTTTCAAATGAACACCAAAGGCTATGAATTATATTGAGAGATATAAAAATGTGTTAGGAATCCATTTGTTCAAAAATCACCTTATTTAGATGTCAAATGATGAAGTTATGACCAAAAGAATGGAACATGTTCAGGTCAAATTTCCAAAGGTGTAGATGTATCAGACGAAATGCTTAAGTTACAGGTGAATTAGATGAAGCGCTTAAGTCACAGAAGGACCAGACGAAGTGCTTTAGTCACAGATTAGACGATGGGCTTAAGTCATGGATCAGACGAAGGTTTAATCTCAAATGAACCAGATGAAGGTTCAGTCTCAAATGGAATCAGACAAAGGTTCAGTCTCAAATAAACCAGACGAAGGTTCAATCTCAAATGAACCAGATGAAGGTTCAGTCTCAAAAGAAATCAGACGAAGGTTCAGTCAAAGCTAATTCAGAAGAAGGTTCAATCAAGGCTAAATCAGACGAAGGCTTGGTCAAACATGAATCAGACAAAGGCTTGGTCTAAGGTAAATCAGAAGAAGGCTTGGTCAAACATGAATCAGACGAATGCTTGGTCCAAGGTAAATTAGATGAAGGCTTAGTCAAACATGAATCAGACGATGGCTTGGTCAAAGAAGCATCAGAGGAAGGATTCAGTCAATGATGCATCAGACTATGGATTGCTCAATAATGCATCAGACGAAGGATCCAATCAATGATGCATCAGACGATGGATTGCTTAATGATGCATCAGACAAAGGATTCAATCAATGATGCATCAGACGATGAATTGCTCAATGATGCATTAGATGAAGGATTCAATCAATGATGCATCAGACGATGGATTGCTCAATGATGCATCAGACGAAAGATTCAATCAATGATGCATTAGACGATGGCGTGGACAATGATGCATCAGACAAAGGATTTAATCAATGATGCATCAGACAATGGCTTGGTCAAAGATGCATCAGACAAAGGATTTAGTCAATGATGCATCAGATGATGGTTCAATTAAACCTGAACCAAACGATGGGATTCTAGGGGTCCTTCCCACATTACCCAAAGTTCTAAATCACAAACTACACTCTCCAAAGAATCTCCACTTGTAATGATCATATTTCTTAACTCCTATGTCCGAAAATTTCATACTATATACCGTTGGAAAGCTCGAAATATAAGCTACAACTTTCTAGAAGACAAATTTGCCTCCTTCAGCATAAATTGATTCAGATTTTCTCCTGAAGTCAGAACATGAATTTTTCCCCTATGAAGAACATAAATTTTTTTTCCAAATTGACTTCCTTTAATGCAACATCATTCTTATCAATTCAACTACATCTCATCATTCATAATTCCTATTTTCTTTTCCATAACATCTCACACAATATATATATAACAATTCATGTTCCAAAAATCATCCACTCAAGTCGGTAACTTCTTCAATTATATCAAATTCCAACTCAATATCATCCATACACAATTCATAATTCATTAACAACAAAAGATAAGAGTTTTTACAAAGCTTTATTGGCATTCCAAGCCACATTACATCAATATCTCGAATTCTCAAATTACAAAAGGTACTTGAACAAATAAACTTGAAATGCGACTAAAACATTGTGCTTTCCCAAAAACCAACTCAAAATACAAAATAAGCAAATTTGGAGTAAATCCCTTATGCTCTTGATCTCTTAGCTATCACATAAAGATGAGACGAAAAGGGAGTGAGCTTGAAAGCTCGTGGGTAACAAGTTTATAAAGAAAAAATAAGCAAAACCTTTAAAAACATTCACTTATCATAGAAAATTCTCATTGAGTTCATAAAATACATGGTTCTTAAGTTTTCAACCAAATTCTAGAAAACCCAATCATCACATAACACTCAATTATGCACTATTCTTGACAATTCAAAGATGCAATGCACAAAAAAATAGCTCGAGAGTTTCGTGGAATGAAACGGAGAAACTGAAGTTTACACCGTGAACAAAATAAGTTCGATTCTTAAGATCTCGTGGCCTCAAGCTGGCAGCCGAGAGAAGGCTATAGGTCAACATGCACGTGACTAACAAAACTGGTTCCTCTCTTGCCCAAACAAAAGCACATATTCATGCTCAAATCATTTCATCATATGCTTATACTTTCTTGTTCTTTTCATTTATACAAAATTCCATGACATTTTTCAAGGCATAACATAAAATATTTCAAAACCATTTTCCATTTCCCTTTCACAATTCATCATCAAAATTCATACACCAAACATGTAGCAATTTCTCAAATCATTCAAAAGCAATAAAAGCAACATTTATGAAGTAATTGAAATCATTTTATTTTCTTGATTTGGAAAAACATTAATGGCTCATTACT
>JANZLC010000003.1:14034823-14048175 GCA_026413385.1 Erythroxylum gracilipes
TAAAACAACTCATTCATCTTAACTTTCATTAACTCCAAATATTCACTCTAAATGTCATAACACACACATATTTCCTTTAAACCTCAAAGTCATCAAAACCAGTCAATTCTTTTTCTCATCAATTTCCTCAAGGCATAAAAACATATATAATACAATTCCTATTCAAAAATACTCATTTAAATTTATTTTAATAATTCTAATTTTCATCAAAAGTTCGGGGTCTAACAAGAACCTTATAAGGAAGTTAGTCATGATTTGAAATAAAGATGAAAACTTTACTTGAAGAATATTAAAATGAGAAAGAAAGAAGACAAAGGATGAACTATGAAATTAGTGGTGAAATTTCTTTTTGTAGTGCTCAAAATGATGCTATCAATATTAAAGGTGGTATTCCAACTCAATAAGAAAGGATTGCTGCAAACTGATATGAGGAAGACAAGAAGATATGTGTCTAAATTTTTTTCTCTATAAACAACTCCTAAACCTCAATCTTTAATTTTTTTAGTGCATTACAATATAAAAAAGTAACTCATAATGTGGACATGACAATTGGAAGATGGTATTATGACACAAATGTGCCATTTATTATTGCTCAATCTTATTATTACTAGCTTATAATGGATGTTATTACCTCTTATAGCTCATGATAAAAAAGGTCCTCCAATTGATAACTATAAAGATAAATTTTAACAACTCCGTGAGTAAAATAAAATTAACATGGATAACTTATATATGTTCAATTATGTGTGATAATTGGACAAATAAAAGATAAGAGTCTATTATTAATTTTTTGGTTTATCCTATTAAGGGGATAAAGTTTTGAAGCTCATTGATGCATTTGCCCTTGTAAGAAATGATAATACTCTATTATAGATAATTTATAAAGTTGTAAATAAAGTTGGGCCTAAAACATTATACAATTCATCACTGATAATGATGTTGTTTATAAAGCAGTTGGGAAGAGGTCATTCAGCATATATAATTATCTCTATTGGACTTTTTGTACTACACACTGTATTGATCTAATGTTAAAAGTATAAGAAGCTAGATACTTTCTTATCATTGATGAAAATGTTCAAAAAGTAAGAAAAATGACTAAGCTCATTTATAATCATACATAGGCTCTAAATTTGATGAGAAAAGATTTAACCAATGGTAGAAATTTGTGTCATACTATCATTATAAGATTTGTAGCTAATTTCTTATTAATTTAGTATTTTGTTTAAATAAAGAAAGATATAAGACCAATGTTCACAAATAACAAGTTATATCTCAGTATGTCATATTTAATGATGATATGGAAGTTTTTGAAATTATATTTGAAGATTATGAATTTTTTATATGAGTTTTTGAGCCTTTGGCAATAGTACTTCATCTTATTAATTAATATTGAAGAGAAGACAATAATGAGTTATTTTTATAATGCTATAGAAAGCATGAAGGAAGCAATGAAAACTAATATGAAAAAATGCCTTCATCGTATACACCTTATCTTGCAGTCATCAATGGTGAGAATTTAGAATGGCAATAACCCTTAGAAGTGAAAAATAACTCCCAAAAGAATAAGAAAAGGAAGAGATTATTTCAGATAAATTAATGGAACTCCTTATCAAAATGAAAACTAACCGACATGAATTCAAGAGTGAAAAAAAGACAAGGGTTGGCTTCATGAATGGAGTGACATTCCAAGAAGAGCTTCAGGAAGAAAAAGACGTCTCCATCCAAGAAGAGGAAGTAAAGGAGTGGCAAGAGATAGTAGAAGATGATAAGCCAAAAACCTCTATCTAGTAAGAAGAAGAAGAAGAAGAAGAAGAAGAAGAAGAAGAAGAAGAGTGGATAGAGGTGGTTGAGGAAGAACTGGCGGAGGAACCAAATAAGGAAACTACTAGTGAAGCGTTGGTAGTAACTTTACGTATAGAAGAGAAATTGACTATTCAGGGAGTTTTGTTATTCCCTTTTTTATTAATAAATCATCATTAAAAAGGGAATTAATGCATGTGATTGGATTTATTAATTTTATAAATTATGTCCTTATGATTATCTTGTAGTAGGTGACTTACTCACAAGCTACTAAACTGCTTTGCAGACAAAAATGTGGAAGCAAGCCACTGATTATAGACCTAAGATGATAAATAAACATGGAGCTTACAATAAACTAATGACGTAACAAGCATTATATGGGAAGCAACCCATGAATTAGGGTAGATTTTACCTTATTTTATTTTTATTTTCATGCTTTTTAGTTATTTTCATTATTTTTATTTTTATTTTCTTTTATCTTTTTATCCCTTTTTCTTTATGTTTTGCAAAGATGTTAATCTTATATTTGATGGATCAAAACCAGAAAATTGTCTTACTCAAGAAAGTGTCAACTTAACCCTTTCACTTATTTTTAAATGATTATATTGTGTACATTAGGGACAATGTACAACTTCAAGTGTGAGGAAGGGGTTAATGATTTTTAATGATGATTTCTTTTTACTTATTATAATCTAGATTATAAAATTTTAGGAACTGATATCTTGACTTAATTGAAATTTGTCCACAAATATTGTATTTTATTATTGAATGTTGATTGAATTGGTACGCAAAAGGATGATAGTTAAAATATAATTACTTTTCTAAGCTATATTTTGAGTATTCATTGATATAATCAAATTAAATGAAATTGCATATTATTTACACATATAATTTTTTAGTCTAAATGTAAAATTTAAAAAAAAATTAAGCTCTTTTTATTTTTCATATGTGTTATTATGTATAGTAGAATGATTCTAGAGCTTGCTTTTATTATACATATCGAGATCATATTTGTTAAATTAGAAGCATTGATATGATAAAGACACTTAGATTCAACAATTTGTTTAAGCATATTTCTTTGATAATTACCACACCCATAAAATTATCTTTTAGGAATAAACAAGTTGAGTCTTAGCCTTTTTCATTGTTATTATACCCACATATTAACCTTTTCCTATTTTTGTTTGAAGACCTTCTTATTGTTTAAAACCTTGAAGGTTATTTACGTTCTTTACTTGTTTAAGACTTGAAATTATTGAAAGGTCCTATATTTCTTTAATTGTGGTAAAATATGAAAGTTCGAGATTCATTTGTTTTGAAAAAAAAAAGAGCATAGAAAAAGAAGAGAAATATAAAGTACCATTGTTTTTATAATGAGTAGACATGTATAAACTGTAAACAAGTTTCTTGTAAATTCTCTTAGTAAATTTCCTTCAATTTAACCCTTTTTAATATTCCAACCATACTGTATTTAAGCCCCATTACAACTCATATAAACACCTTTTGATTTTTGTTTCTGGTTTATACATAAGTGGTGGAGATGTGATAATATTACAAACCTATGGTAAGAGTTATATTATACATTAATTGAGAGTTTTAATACTTTTCACCCTAAACACTTGAGCCCATTGAGTGAAATTTTGGTGAGGGTATAAAGGTGTATACTTTTGATTTCAATGCCATTATTGGTGTAATTACAATTAATATTGACTTACGAAGTTAATTTAAGGATAACTTGACTCTAATTATATATTAATTTCATTATATGATGATTTATAGTATGAATGAGTATATCAAAATTAATAAAGGATAGAAATTGTAAGATTTATAATTTTGATTAAGCAAAAACTTAAGTTTGTGGATGTTTGATAAATGCATAATTAATCATATTTATATCCCATATTTTATGTATTTTTTCTTGATATTTTATACTTTTATTGTATATTTGGTACTTAATTTTCTCCAAGTGTGTTTACAGGTTATAATTGCTTTCACGGATCAAATGGAGAAGAATTCAGATGAAAACGTGACATAAAATGAAGATTTGAAGAAAAAAATAGATACACGATCGTGCATCAACCTATGTACTTCTCTCAAGCAGTGCAAAATCATGAATTTTGGGTATTTTGGCTTATACACGATTTAGTACACGGTCCAGTATCAAACGGTGCATCATCCAGAATCTTAAAAATTACTATAAAAGACGTGTTTAGAGGCAAAAGAGAAGACAGACATTAAGAGGCAATTACAAAGGCTAAGATCGTTCAGAAGGGACAATTTTGATTCAGACAAGTAGAAAACACGAAGAAATCGTTGAAATATCCATCTGAATACAAGATTAAACATCTACCTTGAAAGAATTTTCGATAGGAGACAAAACAAGAAGATTTAGAATTAGAAACCCATTGTTTTCAATTTGTTTTTTCTTTCTATTTATGTTTGATTTCGTATTCTATAATGTATAAGTAAATTCTTTTAGTGTCTAGGTTAGATGATCCCTAGTTTTGCACAACAACATGTTTTGATTCTTTTATTAATGCAATTCTAGATTAGGGTCAAATTTAATAGTAGAATTCATAAATTGATAAAAACAATTCTATAAACTTTAACCTAAGTAATTCGGTTGACAACCTTAGGATTAGTTGTTATTGAACTCATGAATGAGCTATTAGCATACTTAGGAATTTTCACTGTCCAATAAATCAACAAGACAGTTACATAATAAAAGATCAATCAATTAAAGGTACTTAGTAGGATTTGAAACCTAGACACTAATTCTCGATATTAGTAATTTTCTAAGTGCCTTATTAATTCTCTGGTCAATCTTGTTGCCTGATTTAATTTATTTGCTTAAATTTTAATTTCATTAATTAAAAATCAAAATCAAATTCTAAAATTAAATAATAGGATAAAGGTAACTACTAGTATTTATAGTTCTTGTGGGATATCTATAGCTACGTCGTATTCTTGCGGTTATTTTATAATTGAGACACTTAGAAAAAGTCAATCGCACTTCCATGTCAGAGTGGGACTACTAGCAACAATTGGCCTTGGAGGGGTATGTTTTAAAAGGTTGCTAGCGGATGTGTAGCATAGACAAAATAGGGGAAAAAAAAGTGTTTTAAGCAAATTGGGTGCAGTTTCTTAAGGCTGCCCAGATGACAATGTTAGGATTACTTCCGACTGTACACATATTGCTAGAAAAACAAAAGGAAATAAGTGAATGTGTTAAGACATCTTAAAATGAAAAGGAAACTTCTCTCTAAGCCTTTTCGGGTCTCTTCATAAAGCAAAGCAGGAGATCCGTGATTCTTTAAAGATCAAAGCTAAAAAACTATCCCATTTTCAGTTGGAAGACTCTTCATTTGCTTCTTAAAACTGTGCTCATTTCAGTTAACTTGGAAGTTCATAATGGCATGAAAAAACTCAAGCAAAGGGTTGCAATATCCAAAAACAATCATATTGCTTCTAAGGAAGATTAACAATTAAAAAAAAAATAGAACTGGTGAAGTAATATATCCAATAGAAAAACTTACTGAAACTATCAAAACAACCACCTAGAGAGCAAAAAAGAATGCTTCTCACATTGTCACGAGCAATAATCCATGAGGAACTTCTGTTAAGCATCCTTGAATCTGAAGGAACCAAAACTTTCACCAACCTGTCTATGCATTTAAGCATCAGATAGCATCTTCAATGATAACCACGAACAAAAAGTTCCCAGTTAAGAGATCAGACTCAACTACTTGCAGTAACTCTACAATTACCATGAACAAAAAGTTCCCATTTACGAGATTAGATTCAACTACTTGCAGTAACTCTAGAATTACCATGGAACAAACCCGTTTACCTCTTCCACCACAGGAGCGGGAGGAAGGTTAAGATCAATTAGGCCTGTCATTGATAGTTCTGGCGCGTCTGTCTTGATCACAAGTGTGCTGTCATCAGCACTTCCAACAAAATGGGACCTCTTGTGGCCACCCAAAGCTTGACCTGATCGGAAAACCTTCAAGCAGAAAGGGCATTCATGCATCTTGCCCTTTTTTGACACCAATCTTTTGTTTGCATTGCGAGATAAGTTCTGCTGAATTGGTTTCTTCCCATTGAAAGATTCCACTATCTTCCCATTATTAGGAAGTGGACTTGGAACATAATCTGTGTCAATGCTGTTCTCGCCACTTTCATATACAGAGTCAGCGTAGCCATCGATGGTTTCATTATTGAATCTGTTTTCCCCAATTGGAGTGCCTTTCGCAACCTTTTTTGCATCGTTTCTATGAAATTCAGGATCATGAGAGTTATGTTTGCTTCTCTTTCGTGAATCATACTTAACCGATGCTCTATCTGTTTGATCATACCTATCTTCTTCAATTGAAGCTCTACCGGAGTGAGTTTTGACACGTCTAAACCTACTCAATCTCTTCCGTAATTCAGTATCAGACTCTCCATCAGATCCAGACCCAAATACCCCTTTATGTTTCTTTGGTTCAACTTTCCTCATAAACAAATCTACAGAAACTTCTGATTCAACCGCTGTTGGCCCGTTGTTAAAGTACCCACAATCAGAATTCTCAGAGACATGATACTCTCTAGACTTCACCTCCCTTTCCTTTGCTTTGTTCACATACAAAATCTCATTCCCATTGAACACGCATTTGACACCATTCTTCAGACTAATTTTCATTTGATCATATGAAGATTTATGCTCAAAAACCAAAGAATTATTGTCAGAAGATTCTGCAGTGGAGCTAAATCCCCCTTTGAAACCAGAGTCCCTAGACAACATCATCAAGCACATAGCCAACTCTTCTTGTTCTTGCTCATTATCAGAAACAAAAGACAGAGAACCATTTGCCGGAGACAACGAAGAAGAGTTGGCACCAATGATCTTGTACCTCATTCTCTCGAATCCGCTTCGTTTACTTGGAGCTGAGGCCTCGATATCTGACTGGCTATCCGCAATCAAGTCTTTGAGCTTCTCACTGGTCCCTGAGTGATCATCATAGCTGTTGTTGTTGTTCTTGGAGTGGCATGCCATGTGCCCACAGAGAGCTTTCAGTGACTGGAAACCTTTACCACATTCTTTGCACACCTTTTCTGGCGAAAGACCGGACTTGCTTGAATCAACCATGTACCATTTAGTTTTCTTTGGGTTCTCTCTAAGACGATAACCAGATTGAACAATAGCAGCAGCTCCACACCCAGAATCTCTCTTTTCGTTGCCAGCAAAAGACTTGCTCATGTTGAGGTTAGCTTCCGCGTCTACGTCGTTTGAGCTCCCGTTTAAATGAATCCTGATGTGACCACCCAAGGACTTACCACAGCGAAATTTTTTATTGCAAAACTTGCAAACAAATTTCTTCTTCTGATTTGCTTCCATCGCTTGATCTAATTTGCCCAAACAATCTGTCCAATAATGAAAACGATTGTATCTCTTTATATTACCTCACCTCAAAACCTTGTTATACGATCCATTGACGACTGAAAGTTGAGAAAAGCGAGAGAAAGACACCAGAATCAACAACATAAAATCGAAATCTAGAACGAGACGGAGATGAAACAGTTCAAAAAGTTTAATACTTTATCAAAGTGGGATTAGTTGAGAGAAGGAAGAGCATTAAGGGGATGTGACAGTTATTGTGAAGTACAGGATCAGGCACTTAGACCCACCAAAAGAGCAGCTCTTCAAATCCCATCCCAAGTACACACATTACGTTAGCCCTCTCTAAAGAGCTTGAAACCAAAATAACGGAGATGAGGAAAAATCAAAAGTTTTAGAAGGAGATGGGTCGCTAACGATGGCGATGAACAGGCCTCTATAAAAGAACAATCAAAGCACAAATATGACTAGTTCTCTCTCTAGAAGACACCACACTCTCTCTCTCCTCTGTTTTGTGGCCTATCATCAGGAGGAGGAGAATTTCATGCAGGGAAGTAAAAATATTAAAAGGACACGTATACTTTAATGTTGATTGGACGGTCAGGATTTAATGAGGATCCCGAAAAATATGTATTTGGTAGATATTACGTTAGAAGTTTTGCAACTTCCCAACTATGCCTTATTTTGTCTCAATCTCAAACGCATAATAATATATATACATATGTACACAATTCCTTGACCTCTTTTTTTTTTTGTATTTATCTTTTAATTTTACAGGATGCAATCTACTCTACTGAATCTACCAATATCAAGGTATGTATAGACTATAGACAGATATTTTCATACCATACATGGGCAGCCAATGTTTCTACGTTTGAGACATTTTTTAAGCAATATTTAGGTTTAGCCCAGGGAGAAAAAGAAAGGATCGTTTCATTCAATAGTCGTGACTCGTACCACGTCCAAATGAAAGTTCAATGAGCATATGGGCGGCCTTTTTAGTCACAAGAGAGCTGTGGACATAATATAGTCATTCTGGAATTTCATAATCACCAGATTTTGCTTGATGTGGTCAACCCAGTTTTGTAGTTATATTGTTGTCCAATGCTCCATACCATTTTCCTTTCTTTTATTTCCCTCCTGTCTTTTACTTTTTCGTTTCAAAGTTCCATATTTATTGATAATTTAAACCTCCATGTCCCTAACTTCAATGCATCTGGTGTTATACCATACTTACTTGCATACGATTTAAAGTTTTTTTTTTTTTTTTGGTCAAACCAATGTTATAGGTCTCTCTACTGCAGTTTTTCAGATCTAATTCATTAAGTACCATCTTAATCCAGTGAAAGATAAGAAGTTTATCAAAAACAAGATGAGGGGAATTTCGGATTGGTGGAATCATAATTAGAAGTAAGTTAAATTATCGGTTCAGTTGTGATAATCTATTTACAAAATTGAACTCACAGAATTCTGTAATATTAAAAGGATAGAACTGAAAAAAAACAACTCAGATTCCGATACTTGCTAAATGTTACGCTCTACTTCCAATCCAAATTTATTCGTATTAGGATTCTGCATGACATTCAAACTTTAACAAACTTCTAGCAGTTACCCCTCAGTGAACAGGTTTTCAGGATAGTTTCTCCGGATCTCAATTAACTTATGATACTGGAGACTAGCCCAATCCTTCCCAGAATCTAAATACACATTATCCTCCAACGTTTCTTTCCCCTCTTCTTGCGAGTTTCCTTCAGTATATGGTTATACAGAACTCAATGCTTGGGGCATGATGATCAAGGACTGTAGAGTTGATCTTATTTAGGGTGGGTTGGAACTTAACCAAGATAAACGGCGGAAAAGAAAGAGAAAACGATACCTGAACATGCAAGACTGTTACATCCACGACGAATGTCCATAAATAAGAACAAGTTGCCAAAATTCCCTCTTCTTTTTCTTTTTCATACTTGCCCAATTTTTGGCTAACCCTAACTCCACATGTATGCCCCACTTACCAAATTCCTAGGACCATGGAAAAGTTGCATCGTGTGGACAGCTCGGATGTGCAAGACCTATCAGGTTGACACACTAGTTGATACCATCATCATCGTTTTCCTTACCGCTAGCCCCTTGTCCGAAAATTTCTTCAATGATGTTGCATGTCGGCTGAAGATCCACACCTTTAAAAGGACTTGTGAAATGAGCATCCCAAACCTTGGTATCACAGGGATCAAGAAAGTACACCTGATCCACCCCACTACCACACCCGTCCAATTTACTAGACAAGAACTTGTCATGATCCCTGTCAACTCCACCTAACCGCAAGCCATCTCCAGAGTCAACAGGACCACTAGAGTTTAACTTATCAGCTTGGAATTCAAAAGATATGCACGAGTCATCTTGAATAGTGAAATCCTCACCAAAATAACCCCTAGACTTGTCAACATGCTTATAATCAGGTTCAAGTTGGCTTACATCTATTGACTTCATGCCCAGTGCTTCTGAGGTATAATCAATACCTGAATCTTCTCCCGTGGCATTTCCACTACCATCCTCCATATAGGGGTTGACATCACAATCATCATCATCACCATCACCATCACTGTCATCAATGTCATTGTCTTCGGCAAATGTCTCATCTACCTGGCCCACCTGATCATATTGATCAAGTGACTCAATAACAGGGTCTTCATCTTCTTCAGAAACTGGAACTATATTGGAGTATCTATTTATTTTGTGCAATTCATCATCGTCACTGTCAATGTCCATCAAGTTCGATCGGTTCTGAGCAGCACGTCTTCGAAGGATAAAAACATTGTAATAATAGCTCACGATATCCTTTGTGGTTCGAATGGGAAGCAATCGTAACAAGTGTTTCCAAAAGTTCTGGCCCTTGGAAATGGGATACAAGTAGACAACTGAACGGAAAACACTTTCTTCCTCCCCAGTCCATCTACATGTCACCGCCTCTCCCATGTCATAAAACCCCAACTTGTCAAAATTTTCTTGTCCAAGTGATTCTAATAGTTTCTCACGTGCTTCCTTTATGTGCTGCTGGACACATCTGATAGAACCCTCATCCAAGCAGTCACAATCTATTTGGCCACATACAATATCATTAGTGTAATGCAAATATGAGTTTGCGTCTGGCATTGGAATGATACAAGTACCCATACGCTTGTCCTCACCAATGCCTTCTTTTCGGCTATTCCACAATGGAATGGCAGCTTGATGATTTGGCCCCAAAGGCACTTGTTTCCTAAAAAAGTGTTCAAAGTAGGAAGATTTGCCAGTGTCAAAAGGGAGAATCCTATGCCTTACAATATCACAGTCAAAATGTCCTGAGGGAAGAGAAGAGGATGCTGCAAAGCTAGATCTAACATCTTCATGATAACAACTGTTAGTAACAGATGAACAGGGAGCGGTGACCTCAAAATTAATTACTGAACACGGCATTTCATTGACCCCATATTCAAATTCATGCCGTTGAAATTTAGGAAGGTTGTCTCCATGGTCACCTAGTTTGTTAACCAAATCAAATCAGAAAAATAATTTTCAATAGAAAAAGGGAAAAAAAATGGCAAAAAAGACACAACCTACTTGTCCTCACCTGAAACATTAGGTTTATGTGGAACATGAGCATATGGAACTTGTTCTGAAGATTGGACCAACTTATTGCTACACTCCAGAGGTCTTGCCTGCTTAAAAGGAAATTCCTGGAAAGCTAGACCTTTATATG
Organism: Erythroxylum gracilipes; assembly: GCA_026413385.1. Taxonomy (NCBI): domain Eukaryota; kingdom Viridiplantae; phylum Streptophyta; class Magnoliopsida; order Malpighiales; family Erythroxylaceae; genus Erythroxylum; species Erythroxylum gracilipes. Next base: position 14,045,740 of record JANZLC010000003.1, read on the forward strand.
GTCGCTTATAACCCATGTCACCTGCATGAAAAGGAGAGGGGAAAAAAAAAAAAAATACACAGAACAAAGCTAGCTTTATTCAAAAACAAAGCTAGCTAGTGACCAACTGGACCCTAAGTCGAAACATAATATTTCCCCCAACGTTAAATGAAAGAAATCTACTCACGAATTGAGGCAAATAAACAATTGAATTGTCACTCATAAATATCCGTTAAATCTATAACAAATATGAAAATATGATACGATTATAGTAGAAATTTCCGATCAATAAGCATATACCTTTTGAGTTCGTCGAATTGAAACTTCAAAACTTGATTGGAAGGAAACTAAATATCAAGGCACAAAAGACGAAATATAGATTTGACAAGGTTTTATGGTGCAATCACACAAACCCCCATATTAATTTGTCAAATTGAGAAGTCCCAAATTTTGACACAAAACCCTAACCATAGATTTCGAATTGATGCACAAAATTTCAAATTTACAGGCCAAAAAAGAAGATTTCTTGAGGCGGGAAATATGGAAGCAAAACCCCAAACCTATTTACAGATTTGAAGAAGTTATTAACGCATCACAACTTCGAATCGACACGTGAAACAAGACTTAGAAAATATTCACAATTAAGTCCAAAATTGAGATGTAAATTTACAGTGCGGAAAGGGATTGAAAGCCCATGAAGGATAGAGGGACAAAAAAAGTGCTCAACGGAATCGAAACCCTAACCCTAGAAACGCAACGAATCAACGGCTGGGATCGGAAGGGGTACGGATGCGAAGAGGGGAATGTGAATCGAACGAATCGGGAGTCGAATAGGAGAAAAGAGAAGGGAATTGAGAGATCGATTTCTGATTGGAATAGGGGGAGAGTGCCGGTGAAGACGAATTTGGGTTCGTAGGTTTTTGTAAACGACGAAGCGGTTCGATAGAGATCAGTCGGGTGATTGTTTTATAAGCTAAATCGGCCCAATTACGAGAAATTACCTTTAAGTCCTCAAATATAAATACCAACACCTGAAAAATTTGAACCTATTCAACTAGGTGAACTTTAAAAACGTTGAATTCTTTTACTTATCAGTTCTACTTTAATAACCTTTATTATTAAAAATTAATTTACTAATTAACTGGTCAATTTTTATAAATTACCTATTTTTTGTATATTATAATAAAATAGTTAATTTTCACTTGAAAGTCTCATTCTACAATTAACTTTAATTCTTTCAGCAGAGAAAGATAGTCTTCTTCTTGAATTTTATTTTAAATTTGTTAATTTCATTTAATATCATTTATGATGGTATGATATCTATTAAATTGTTAAACCTTTAAATTTTTTATTTTATCAATTTAATTTTCGATCTTGCAACATTGATAAAAACTTATTCTAATTGGGATAGGGATAATTTTTTTTTGGTAATGCCCTTCCTTCATTTGGTGATGTCATTAATAATAATGATTATAATGAAAAGTAACAACAAAAACAACATTACTACTGCTGATAATAAAATAACTATTCAACATATCTACCCCAAACAAAAAAAAAAAACTATTCAACAAATAGCAACAGTAATTATGGGTTGAGTACAAAGTTTTCTTATTTATAAGAGTTTATATTTAGATGAAGTTCTAGATCAGTAATTATAAAAATGAAGTATTTTTATTTAATATACTTCTTATTCTTTATAATATATGATTTAAAATAATATATCATGATATAATGTTAGGAAATTGGAGCAGGATCTGATCTCTCATGTAGTGGAATAAATTAGAAACTTTTTCGTATTTGATTTCTTGAAATTTAAGATAACGAAAATTTCATAAAATAATTAATAATAAAATATAAATTATAATTTATACCTTATTCGAAGCTTGATTTTTTTCACCTTATTTGAAGCTTGATTTTTTCTTGTCTTTTCCTTCAAATTATTTATGAAATCAGCTCATCTCAACCACTTCAGCAACACAAGTGCTCAACTTTTATTGGCATCCATAATACAAGTTGAGAGAACTCAACAATTATTACAGAGACGGTTAGATAAGAAGTGCTAACTTCTTAAAAGTTAAGTCTATTTATAATAGGTTTTGAATATTATAGTAATTTAATTGAAATTAAAATTTAATTTTAATTAAACTGTAATTAGTTGGAGCTTAATACTAGTTATGTCATATCCATATTATGAGCTGCTTCTTTAAAAAGTAACATATTATAAACTAAAGTTGAGCTCCAAGAGTTATACATTGTGCAAAAAAGGTAAACACTTGTGTTTTTCTTTTTCTTACATTAAATGCAACATTTTCTTCTTGTGGGATAAAAAAACTACTTCAACGTTCTCAGTATCATCTTGACAATCATAAAAAGAACTTTCACTACTAATTGTGTAGTTTAGTTTCGTCTTAGCCTTGTACCTTTATCATATTGATACTCTTCAAACATTTTCATTTG
>JANZLC010000003.1:14048275-14072414 GCA_026413385.1 Erythroxylum gracilipes
ATACTCTTCAAACATTTTCATTTGTCATTTCACATCATGACCAATTTCACATCACTTTTGATCCCAATCAAATGCTTATTTAATATGGTGAATCCCCTACATTTTAAATGTTTGTTGCGATACAAATAAATGGTATGATTATTCATTCAAGAAATTAATCTAATATGAGCCTAAGATGATTCATTAAATTTTCCCAAACCTAAAATAGTGAATTATCAGAAGTATTTAAACTTTCCTCCGTTAAATTGTAAATATAAATAAACAATATATCAAAATTAAATTAATAACTTCATATTTTAAAAAATGATTTTTTGTATATAACATCATTACATAATAAATTCAACAGTACATAACTATAAATCATTACATCTTTCTTTTGATAATGCACATTACAAAAATAAGTTCATTGTACAACATAAAAAAAATCATTCCTTAAACATTTAAATTTTCCCATTATATTGAGTAATATGTACACTCTCATAAATCAAGACATATCTTAAAATTCATTTTAATATAATCATAAAGAAGTCTAATAACCTTAGGTTAACTTAAATATATTCAAATTAGAAATTAATTAAAGTATCTCTTTTCAATTCCTAAGAACTATTTTATATTATATATTTAACTATCCATAAGATATAATAATGAATGTGCATTTGTAAGTTCGATATCATATTAGAAATATTCCTTTCCAAAATTTAATTTTGTATATTTGTAATGTTATTTTATAATGAAAATAATATAAGAATGCAAACATTAATAAAAACACTCATTTTTATGATTATTAGAATAACAATAATTTGAAATATCAAATAATAGGATTTCATCACTTCATGTTCATGTCTCCATGAACTAATTCATATAAATTTTCATTAATAATACACATAAATTCAATAACACAATCCCTTACAAAATTAGGTTAATAAGAGATATAATGAAATAAATCAGGTTAATAAATAACAATACTCTTACAATTTATAAAAATAAGTTTAAGTGTTACTTAAAATTAAAAATATCATTATAATCTTGGTTTGTAAACAACAACATACCAACACAAATGAACAATTTACCTACCAATTAAGAACAAGCATGACAATCTAACCCCAAGTTCGATCTAGTTTGATTAATCCTTGAACTAAGCCTCGGGCCTAATTTTTTATCAAATAAAGCCTAGCTCTAGCTCTAGCTTAAGTTGCCTAAGCTCGATAGTTATAAAAAAATATTTTCTTTGTATAGGCTATAACTCTAGCCTGGGATTTTGGCTGCCTAGGCTTGATTGAGCTCAAGCTTGAGTTTAATTGCCTTTGACCTGATCAGGCCTTTAGCTAAGCCCAAGTTAGGTAAAAGTTGAGCCCAACCTAGCTCAGACTTATTGCCACCCTTAACCAAGAATCAATCAGCCACCAACCAAGAATCAACCAACACAAATTTACTCATAAAGCATTTAACTAGTACAAATCATAAAAAGTCAAGCAGTCCCAATCAAAACTACAACTTTGGTAATTCAGTCAGCCAACAATATGAGAAAATAATAAAGCAACTTCAAGCAATAGAGGAGGTGTAGATGGAGGAAGAATAGGTTGGTAGTTTGAAGAGTAGATATAAGAACAAGAAGCAACATGAACGATGGATTGGAGTAGACTTGAGAACCAAGAACCAAAGGAACAAATTTGCGTAAGCAAGCAGCATAGAATAGAGCAGATGTGAGATGATGATAGAGAGCAGATGGTGATGGAGGGCCAATAGCGAGGAAAGCAAAGCTAAGCAAAGTTGAGAAGTGAGTAATGAGCAGTAATGAGGGAGAGCGTGAGAGTGAGAGTGAGAGTGAGAGCGAGTTAGCAGAAAAGAATCGAATTAGGGGATTAGAAATTTATGATTTTTTTAATTAAGACCTTAATTTTTGTAATTTTATATTTTAGCCGTAGTATTTTACTGGTATTGTTGGTATCAACTAATATCGATATTAGTATTTTTTATTGGCTTTCAAGCCGAAGAAGTTCAGAAATACACATAGGTGGTCAATAGGACCAAACCACCTTGCCCTTCGAAATGGCAACAGCTCTAGCAAGCCTATGAGCTATGTCATTCGCAGACTGTCGAACAAAGACTAATCACACATCTTGTAACTAAATGAGATGGGATTTACAGTCTGAAACTAGTAAACCAAAAGCAAAAACATCAATATAGTTAGGCTCAAGAATAGTATGAACACAAGATTGAGCATCTGACTCCATAATGGCAAAAGACCACCCTACGTCCTTAATCCAGCTCAAAGCTTCTCTAATGGCCATAACCTCAACGATTTTAGCATCAAACTTACCAGGGACAGCTACCTGCATAGTGCTAACAAAAGCACCAAGGGAATCACACACAATAATACCCAAGCCAACCAAAGGATCATCAAAAAGAGCTCCATCCACATTCATTTTGAGTAAGCCGTGAGCTGGTTTAGACTATCTGTCCTGGGTCGAGGAAACAACAATGATAGTGGGGGACTCATTAGCCTGCAACCAACTATATAGGAAGTTAATCGCACGTCGAGCTACTTGCAGCGGGGTCATTCCTTTGTCTTTCCAAAGCAACGCATTCCGGGCTTCCCAGATCGCCCATAAAGTCATCATCATAATCTGCAAATTGAATCCCTGGAGCACTTCAATCATATTCCCAAACAAATCACTAAACCTCACACAGTGGCTGAAGCGAAATCCGACTGCAAAAGACAACCAACAATCCCTCCCAAATTCACAATACACCAGCACATGAAGTTCATCTTCCTCACATGAGTGACAAAAGGGGCAGAGGTCATCCACTTGGAGATTACAATGTTTGAGTTGTGTCACACAAGGAATGGAAACATTTAAAGCCCTCCAAACGAAATTAAGGCATTTCGGTGGAACATGCAACGACCAAACCTTCCTCCATATGTGAACTTGTACTTGTTGTTGCTGGTTTGGCTGGATAAAAAGCAAGTGACGATACAAGCTCTAGACGGTAAACAATCCTTTTTTTTATCAAATCTCCAAAACCAATCATCCTCTCCACTAGATCGGCTTAGAGGGATTGATAATATGGTAGCGGCATCCAGAGGTTCAAAAATCTGGAAAATAACGTTAGCCTTCCATTGGTGGTTTTCTATGAGGTCCGAAACTATCAACAAATCTGTAGCAGCAGGTCTTGTAGTCGTGAGTTTCATAGATGCTGTAGAGATAGAAGAGCCAGAGCCAACCCGTAGACATGCACCCTCCTGGATTAAGGGCTTACTCTCCCAAAAGCTCCGCCATATGAAACTTGAGTGATGGCCTAGAGTCGAAGCAAGGAAGCTAGTGGATGGAAAGTATTTGGCTTTCAATAATCGCGCGACGATCAAATTGGGGTTCGTAAAAATCCTCCACGTTTGTTTCCCGACCATAGAAAGATTGAAGTCTCGTAATTTCTCAAAACCAAGCCCACCTAAGAATTTTGGTTTACACATCCTTTCCCAACTCATCCAGTTAATTCCCTGACTATCTGGTGCTGCAGTACCCTACTAAAAATGACACATCATATGTTGGATATCCAAGGATAGAGTCTTAGGAAGCAAGAAAAGGTTCATAACATAATTTGGTACAACAAGCAAGACTGTTTTGAGCATGATTTCCTTCCCCGCCTTAGACAAACAGTTCCACTTCCATGAGGTTAACTTCCGCTAACCCTATCTTTAATGAAGTTAAACATCTCCCTCTTGTTTAGTTCCACTCGAGTGGGTAGGCCCAAATAGATACCAAAGTTTGCATTCTCTGCTACCCCAAGGACTCCGCAGATGTGATGTCTAATGGGAGTTGGAACATTGTTAGAGAAGCATAAGGAAGACTTCACTAAATTGATATGTTGACCTGAGGCTTGAGCATAGGTTTCTATCACTTCTTTAACCACATTAGACTCCCCACTGGTCGCCGTGAAAACAAGTAGACTATCATCTGCAAAAAAGAGATGGTCAATAGAAGGAGCCCCACGAGCCACAGAGCAACCATGCCAAGTCCCTGCATTCACACAAGATTAAATCAGTCGGGAGGGACCCTTAGCACACAAAATGAATAAATAGGGGGAGAGAGGGTCGCCCTGCCGTAAGCCTCTGGAGGGAGTAATCAGACCAAGATGCTGGCCTTGGTGTAGAATCCAATGCTTCACTGTCTAAATACATGCCAGAACAAGACTAGTCCATTGGGGATTGAAATCCATTTTATCAAACACCACCATGATGTAACGCCATTCAAGCTGATTATAAGCTTTTGATATATCCATTTTCAGAGCTACATAGCCATCCCTCCCATGCCTCTTATGCAAGAAAAAATGCATTAGTTCAAAGGCAATGATACTATTATCTTGAATGCTACGAGTAGGGACAAAAGCACACTGGGAGGGAGAAATTAGAGCTGACAGAAGCCTTCGCAATCGACTAGCTATAGCTTTGCTCATTATCTTGTAAACAACATTACATAAGGCGATCGGCCTTAGATCTCCCATTGCCTCGGGCATGGTCTTTTTCTTAATAAGTACCAGGATAGTATTATTCAATGCGGTGGGGAAGGATCCCTGAGTCAGATAATGTATACAGGCACTACAAATCGAAGGTCCAACAATATCCCAATGATGCTGGTAAAATGCAGGATTAAAGACATCAAGACCAGGGGCTTTATCAGGTTTCACACTAAATGCTGTCAATTTAATCTCATCAGTAGAATAAGGAGCCATAAGATTAACATTCACCGCAGGAGAAACATATACAGGAATATGTTTGATTATTGACGCAACCTCACCCGAATTGGAAGTAAAAAGTGTAGAAAAGTAACCTATGATTAAATTCTCCAAATCCGAGCCATGCTCCACCTAAGTACCAGTCGCATCTTTCAATCTAGAGAACTGATTCTTCTTAAATCTATTAGTTGAAATAACCAATACCAATTAGTATTAGAAACCGATAAGGTATCAATACATTTCATATTGTCTTCTGAGAGGTGCAGCCAGTGAAGTACGGAATTCCAACCATTGACTATATGCCTATTTAAGAAAAAAGGGAGTTAAAAATTATGAATTTAAATAAATTTTTGGATTTAAATATATTTATTAAGAAATCATGTAGTGTCAAAAATATTTGTATTTCATATGAAATTCTAAATTTACCAAACTTTTCTACTGCTACAATTGGTTGAGCAATCAAAGTATGTAACTTACAGATGACATTATTAAAACATTCTTACAATAACAAAATTGCTTCTTTTTTCATACTTTTATATAGTCAAAGGTATTAAACTAATAAGATGTCCTTTTATGTCCCTTTCTTTTTCATTCTATATAAATCCATACAATTAAATAAGATACATACTTTAATAACTCCACATAAATCTATTTGTACATTTAAAAAGGTGGTTATTTTAAGGAATGATTTATTACAGTTGAGTAAAAGCCACAAAAAAATACATTAAAATATAAAGCAGGCAAAGACAAAAACAAATTTTTTTTCAACAAAAGGGTGGTTCCATCATCCAAGTCAAGCTTGAAGTTGAAGGGGACTAGTAGCATCAAATTTTCATATACTAGTTCCGATCCTGAAAAGTTCAAATCAACTTCAATTTTCACTTTATATTGTACTTCTCAACTTGTATTATTAGTATTCAAACTAGTTTAAGTACTTATGACTAATGTATAAAATAATTAAAGAAATAAGGATTAGTTATTGAAAAAAATCCTAAACTTTACACAAATTTTCAATTATAGTCCGAACTTTAAAAAGTGACAATTAAATATCTAAACGTTCAATTTTTCTCAAATATAGCCCGACGTTAAGGTCTCCATTAATGGAGCTGACGTGGCTTGGTAAATATGAGATGTCATGTATTATGCTAAATTCGTGTCAAATTTTAATTAAATTAAATTACACAACAAAAAATCGTAACCTACTCTTCTCCCCTCTTCTGCCACCCACTTAAAGCCCTAAGTTAATTGATTTTGATGGTAGTTAAATTCCCTGTTCTTCTTCACTCACTCCAAACACAATCCAATTTTCTTTCTCTTGAAAATTTTCCATTTTCTTTTCTCTTACTAACTTACTTTCTCTCTCTAAAACATTCTCTAACCCATGGTGACTATCAACTCTCCGTTGCATACTTGCCCTATGGCTGTCGACAAATACCCTTGTAATGCTTCTCTTGGTTTGCAGTATCCGTTCTATTGTTAACCATCGCGACGTTCCCAGAGGCATGGTTATGTTTATTGTGGTGGCTTTTCATTGGCTTAAAGTCAAACTCTTTAAGGGCTTTGGTTGCTTAGAATCAAAGGTGTACAATTCAAGGTTTTTGATGAATAAGAAACTACCCATAGAAGTGAAGTCTGTTTAACAAGTGTTGTCTGATAAGTTCTAGAGTTGAAGATTTATCCGAAGAACCCATTTAAAGTTTAATTAGCTAGTGATAATGTGAAAATTTGAGTTGAAAGAGAGAAGAAGAGAAAGATGAGGCTTTTGTTGCTGTTGAGTGGAAATTGAAGAGTAAGAGGGTATATAAAGGGAAGAACAACAAGAAAGCCATTGAAGAGGGAGGAGGTTTCTTAGGAGATTCTATAGGTGGTGTGAGAAAGCAGCAACCTATTGTCACTATTAAATTCAAGAGCACTATCTTTTCGTCTAGAGCATCTCTTATCAAAAGGAAGGGCTTCTATAGAAGGAGCATTGTTAGTTATTTGTGGCTATAGTAGTTTTTGACGGGAGGTGATGAGGCACATGGGAGAAAACAAAGTAAAAAACCTAAACTTTTATTAGCAAAGAGAAGAATGAAAGACAAAAAGAACATAGGCTATTATCTCACCTTGATTTGTAAGGTTTATTTGTGTTTTTGTATAGAGATTGATTTTCAGTTTGGATGATTTATTTCTATTATTTGTTTACTCCCTTCCCTCGTATGTCTAATCTCCTTAAAGTGAATTAATAACAATTGATTTAATTTAATTATAATATGACGTATAAATTGATTTACACCTGACATCCTAAATATGACTTATTATAGTTGAAGTGACTTGCTAATTCAGCTCCGTTAATGGAGACACTAACATTGGACTATATTTGAAAAAAATATTTTTTGATAATTAACCCAAGAAATAATCTCTTTAACCTTCAAATGAAATTCGTAAAATTACTAAAGAAAAAAACTCTTTGAACTTTTATTTATTCATTTTACCATCATGAATAGACTATAGGAGTCAGAATCGTCACAAATTGCTAAATTGCTGCGTAGTGATTATTTATAACATGATCTAGTTTCTTATGAACCTCTTGCGCCTGACTATTCGTATTCGACCCCAGAGATATATTTACTACATAAGAGTGAAAATGTGGTTATCAGATAGCGTTACTTGGTTAAAGGAGAAACACTTTAGCAGTTGCATGTCAGTAGGCTGCTTTTCAGCATATCTTTATTGTCTTCAGTGGTCTGACTAGCAATGGAATATTACAATGCCAATGTCAGCTGAACTGTAATTGCATATCTGACTTTGTACTGTTTAAAATAAGATTTAAGACGCCATTGTCAAAAGGATGACGTGTTAATGATCACAATGATCCGAACAAAATGTTTACGGTGACATTGAATCTGCACAACGATCACTCCTATTCCCAAACTAATAAACTGTTATGAACCTTCAGAGTTTCTTGTTTGTGATTTCTAACATGTATGAATTTCTGGAAGTCTGAGTTGTATGAATTCGGGTGCGGACCTAGGCTTGGGACTCTAGGTATAGTGTTGTGGTTATCGTGTTTTATTTATTATTTATTTATTTGTTATTATTATTTGTTCTTTTCAAAGATCTTTAAAATTAATGATATTTTTTGGTATTTAGCCATAACTCTCCCTGAAAGGATTCGTTGTCGGAGTGAAGCTTGGATGTTGGAATGCAAGCATATATCTGAAGCTTATGACAAACTAGAAATTGGGAAATATGTCCTCATACCTTATTATAATTACGTACTGTTTCTTAAGAAACAACTTTCCAGTCGCCATTCAGTTGAACCATTGAAGCTTTTGTATTTGTGTTCAGTGTTCGTGTAATAGTAAGCTTATGGTCTTTCATTTTTCTGCAGAACTGCAAACTTTTCATGCAATTAGATGCCATAAAAGTACGATAGACTAATATTGGAACTCTTACAGAAACACAAGCCATCCCGTGTTCGAACAACATACTTTGAAGAAAACATTAAAGTTTCCGTCCTAAATATCATGAATCGTAACAACAAAAAAATTAAAAAAAGAAAGGAAAGAAAGACGTTGCTACTGTGCAACTAATCAGAAAAGAAAGAGCTAGCCTATTCCCTTTATAAACAAAACCAAGGTTTTAAATTTGAAGCAAATATTCTAAGAAAATTTAGGAGATAAACTAATAAAAGCTGAAACTTTTATACATAAAAAACATACTTAACAAAATAAACTAGGAGAAATTTGGTCATTGTCACTAAATCGAAACAATTTCATAAGTTTTGACACTTTTAACTGTGAATTAGTGAAAAGTTAAAGTTTACGTATTAGGTTGAAAAATATGAAGAGTTTTGAGGACCTACATGTATTATTACATACAATTTTTATGTTGCAGTGTTGAACGAAAGATCACAATTACTTGGTGGGAAGAAAATACTATAACTATCATCCTGCCTGCAACCATTTTAGCATCCAGCCCCAAAACTTTGATAGATTTCTGACTTCTATAATATGGAAACTTGACTCATTACCTCAAAAGCTTTTGTTTAACAGAAACTATATATTAATGATTGCTTGCCAAAATCAACTCAACTGTTCCCATAAGAATAAGCTGAATTTGTGATGAAGTAAATAAACACGTGATTGAAAGCATTGATATTGAACAAGAGGAAACACTTTTCACTATCATTTTCTGGTCTGTCAATTCCCCTTCCAAGTAGCAGTAGTTCAGTACAGAGGTTTGAGTTCAGTAAGGAGAAAATAAAGAAACTAACACTTGAAAAAAGAATATTAACCCAAAAAAGAAAATTTCATGAATGAATTACTACCAATGCCTTAATAACAAAAAATTTGGATCCCTAGAAAGCCTCCTTTCTAATCTACAGTTTTTGTTTTCCTGCAGTTTAGCTGTTATCACGTCAAAACAAGACTAGGATTTTGTCACATGAAGTTTTGGCCAAAAAATTGCTCTGCCAATAACAAAAAGATGAAGTCAGTCTGGATAGTTAAATATGCTGAACTAAAACTTGATATTTTTTTAATATTATATCCACAGATCTCAAGTTTAGCTTTGCATACATGGGCACATTTCTTTTCAAGTTCTCAATTAATTTAACAAGAAACAGCTTACTTATGACAACCAAGTCAGTTGCAAATGAAGAACTCATGAATCCAAGAGGTTCAAAGAGTGAAAATGTTTTCAGAGAAGTCGTTAAGAGTTGTTTAGGAGATTTTATGATATCCATGCATGGACTCTCAACTATCCTTCCTTACACAGAAAACTGTATAACAGTGTTAAGCAATAGCTAATCCAAATCATAATGATCGTATTAAAAGCGCCAACTTCCAGAGAGATATAAAGGAATTACCAGAACAGAATGTACAGTTTCACAGTAGTAGAACCCCTGGTGCTAGATCAATCATTTTCCAAATGGCTTTTGGCAAACAAGCAACCTCTGATCACTGCCATTCTGTAAGTCAATCACTCTAGCTTCCCAGTGCAATTGAGTGACAATAGCCCGAGCCATCTCAATTACTCCCAATTTGTCAGAAAGAATTACCCATCCCTGCCAAGCAACACACATGATAGTGCATTTAAATGACCTCAGTTCAGGTTTTCCAAATGATAAACTAGATAAGCATCACTTGGCAGATTTCTTAACAATAATTTGAAGTAGTTAAAATTACCTCAGGCCGCAAAATTCGATCCATTTCTAAAACTAAGTCCAGCATGCCACACTTCTCAAAGCTAAGATGCGAGAGAAGTCCATTCGCATGAAGCATGTCATAAGTTCTGGGATATGTTGGGAAGGGCTCACACCTGGGAACAATCATGTATGTAAAGAAAATTTTGAGACAAAAATAGTAGCTATCTCAAATGTAGAACCATGAGAAAGAAAGGACAAGAGAAAAAGACAACATAATACAATTGCACACTTCTGTTTAGGCAAGGAAAATAAATAAATACCAGTCATGCAGAACACCAGCAAAACCCCGATCAAGTATGAGAGGAAGTGTATTGAGAGTATTGACAGGCACAACATTCATTACCCACAGCGCTTTCGCGTCCTCCAGAAAAGCAGCATTCAGACCCCCATAATGAGCATTCATGTCCATCACATTCCGTATCATGTTATATGGAGGTAGCGGATCTTCATCACCAGGCCTCTTAGGATGGTCTGAAAAAATTAAAGGTGTAAGCAAAGACCAATAGTTTTTCAGAACTGATCGCCATATCTGCAAGTCTTCTAAGAAATCATCAAGTTCAACTCCTGCAAGGATAAAATGAATCTACTAAGATAGGCATGTATATAAGGTGGCTAATAAATCTTCAAGAAAAATGAGAAGACCGTGGATAGGTAATGAGGATATTACATACAATAAATGAAGTTGTGAAGCTAAAGAGATCAAAAGAAATTTGAAACACTACTTTCCATGAATGTCAAGCTCAGCCAAGCCAAAATTGGAAACAGAGGATCTGTTCTGGATGGGAATCCATCGTTTACTAGTGGTTCCACTTATACATGAGACAAGAGGTTGATAATAAGATGGAATATCGTGCCTGTCATCACAGAGTGGTACTGCATCTTGCTTGCTGCAGTTTCAAACAAAAGGGAAGCAATGGAATACCTATAATTAGTAAATTAATAGTTTAGGAAATGAAGGAAAGTGTAATGAATAGATGCAAACCAGCTAACCCCAACTCAAACATCCACCCAAAATTGCATTCATTTAACCTAGACAAGAAAACTATTACTGGTCAAAGTGTCCTCAGTCCTCACCGAGACTTGTAGCAATGGGCATCTGCAGTTTTCTGCCAGATAAATGTTTCATCCTGCTGAGCCATAAGGCTCCAACAGATTCTCTCAGTGAATTCTTCTATAGGAGTTAGCATGCTTGTCTTCTTCATCCTCGATGAACCACCACGTGGCTTGCTTGTTGGTGCGGTTAACACAAAGTAACCTCCAGGCCTTAGAAGCCGATCCACTTCCATAAGGAATTTACCATCTGTTTTATGAACCACTATCAGAAACCAAAGATGGACAATGAATGCTACCCTTCAACTTAGGATCAGTGAAGACTATCAATGGAACAGACAAGGCTGCAATTTCTGATACTCAAACTTTGAGAAGGTAGGGAATATTGATACTCAAAATGTTCTGTGACCACTAAATTCACCAATTCGTAGGGGGAAGTAGCACTGTTTTCAATGATGTAATTGATGTACTTATTAGAAGCAGGAAATAACTGCAACTTAATACTAAATCATCAAATTCTTTCCCCAAAAACATAACGTATAAATTGCTCCTGGAGGAGCACCACTGGGTTCGTTCTTATTATCAATCACGAAGAACAGGTAGTTCAATAAAGACATTTAACGCCATTTCCAAATCAAAGTTGGGTGGCAAAGCACCACAGAGAGGCAAAAGTATGACACCATAGCAAAATGATTGTAACAAACAAGAAGCTGTAGCTGATCATGTTTATTGTAATAACCTATGTATTTAAAATGCAGCCATGATTAACTATCACGAAAAATTACCAGATTTAGAAACTTCAGTTATACTGATAGGCGTATGAACTAGTTCGGGTAGTGTTAGTTGTGCACTGTTCGTTGTGCAAAATGGTCTGTTTCAAGTGTTATTTTCTTTAATAGTCTGTTTTTAATATATTTTCTTTAGTTCACATATTTCTTATTAGGAGCTTTGTTTTAAGGTGTTTTTCATTTATGTTAGGGTTCAAAGGCTTATTAGAGAAAAAATAAAGTTGATTCATTCCCTTAATAGGATTAATTGGGCAAGTCTATATATATGTATATACATCGTTTGTAAGTTCAGTTTATAAAAGGGGATTTTCTGAAAATTTCAGTTTGCTAAGTGTGGTGTATTTTCTTAAGAGTGATTTCTAAACCTTAGAAGTGATTTCTAAGAACCTATTAGTGTGATATTAACACTTTAATATGTTCAAACCTTAGGAGTAATTCTTAAATCTATGCTTCTATTTTCACATCTTAAAAACGGAAACTTAGTAATGTAAGGTTATTCACAGTCCACCCATGTTTTTATCTATTTGTTGACATTATTCTCTATCTATCCTATATTATATACCTTTTTCATCCCAATAAATACCACATTGTGCACAATGAACCATGTCAAAAGAGAGTGATGGATATGGAAGTTGGCGTGAAATGAAATTCCCAATCATAGCTGGAAGACCCCTCTCAAGGGAAAGCTGAATTTGACTGCCTGTTGCTTCATACGCAGCAATACAGATCGGCATTAAGTTGAGCGACACCAAATGAGCTCCAAAGCTACCAAATCCACAACCAATATCTAATACAGTTTGCACCTGCAATTAATGCTGGACAATCAAAAAACCATAGACATCTATTTGAAATTGAAAAGGTAAGTCAAAAGTCAAATCATAGATATCAATATGGTCATGAGCATTTTAGACTAGAAATTACAATGTTCAATAATCAAAAGTTGCTAATGCTTTTAGCTTTTATAGACCAAACTCCAAGCTAAGAGCTTAGGAGAATAAAAGAGGACTTACACCAGCTTGAAGAAACTCAGAGTCGCTCCCTAATCCAATCATCTCTGCGATCTGGCGAGAATAATCTTTGACACCATCAAAGATCAATCCATCATCAGAGTGAAAAGCAATTTGATTTTCTTCCAGTAACATCAACCTATAAGATCATTAACGAATATCAGTATATCTGTGGGACATTAATCAGTCGTTTATCACAGAACAGAAAATCACATCTGCTATTGCCTTTTAGTCATGCTTCCGGATGAAAGAAATTGATCTTTGCTTATCTTCACATTTCCACTCCATATCACATCCCGGCCAACAGGCCACCTAAGTGGAATCTTATAGTCCTTTGGAGTGCGAACTAAACACCGCTCCCTCTGTCTTGACATGTCACAATGCCGATCAAATTCCTCTCCATCTTTAAACCCAGCCAACAAATTTGCAGTAACATTATAACAAGGCACAAAATTCTCTCTCTCTCTTCCACAAAATTCAAGTTCCTTTTGTCGAGTAGATCCCAATGACAGAGTTCTCAGGTCCAAATAGTCAAGTGAAGTTTGCTCTCTTAGCCTCCTAAAATTGGAATAAATGTCAGGCACAGGAGTGGCAGGCACAGGATCAAAATCACTTGAAGCACTTGATGCTAAGATTACAATTAGAGCAATCGCAGCAACAAGGATCAATAGCAACCACCGACGCCTCGGTATAGGTCCGGAAGTGACAGATAGTTTATTGAACCAGTGGCTTCCCATGTCCAAAATTGTTGAAGAGTCTCAAAATTCAACTAAATGACTATGGAATCCACTCTACAGGAGCTCGGAAAGCCATGGCCAATCATAACATACAGGCTTCTATATACACTACCATGAACCCGAGCAATCCCTACAAGCATCGAAAAAGACCTCCTTTACACTCCTATACCATACGAAGATCGATCATCGACCAATCAGAACCCCACTTCTCCAAGTCTCAAAATTCGAAACGGGTATTGAGATCCAAAACCCAAATGTCAGTTTCTCGCAACAAATCGACAATTCACACAATTGTCACAAAAAAAAGTAAACTCACTACTTGCCAGTGTTTCAACAACAACAGAGAATTGAGAAATTAAGCAATGTGAGAGCAGCATCTGGTGGCAAACCAATCAGATCAACCTGACATTAAAGTCGAAACAAGAACCCAACGAAAAATAGTCAATCTTTTCAATCATTTTACATTTCTCCAACATTCTGTTTTTCAGATGTTCAATAAAAACAAAATAAAAAACCAAAGAGAAAAAAGCCCTCAAACAGACGGATTTCCGGAACTCACTTTTCACTTTTGATGATTAAAGACCAAAGAATTCTTAAAGAAAAAGTGAAAAAGCATTATTTTTTGCATTAAACTAGAAAACTACAGATCTCGAGAAAGAAAAAGAAAAAGAACAGATCAGATCAGAAAGAACACGAGAGATGATGGAAAAAGAAAATGGGTTATAGGGTTTTTGTGGGAATAATACCAATTTGGGTGATGGAGACTCAAATCCAAAATGACACGACAATTGAAGAAGAGAGAACAGAGAGAGAGAGACAGATACACATAAATGTCTATTTTTAGCAGAGACCAATTATAACGCTCTTTCCTTCTCTAAAATGCTATCACTAGTACGTAATCCTCTCACATCTGGGACTAGAAAGCATGCAGACACTGAGCAGACAAATCATTCCGTTTCTTCTGTAACTGTAACAGAGAATATTTGCAATTTGTCCATTTTAAAACCCCTTTTCTATATTTACTGATCTTTATTTTGTAAAACAAGTAATAAGATTGTGAAAGTTTTTGGTTTAACTTATAGGAAGAAGGGAGATGTTAATTTCATTTCTAATTGAAAGTTTATCAATTTACTTGTAACCCATTTCTAACTTAAATTGCAAATAACGCCTGGAACAAATATAGATTTATAGAAACTTGGGTTGTGGTAGTAATTTAATTGATTTAATCAATTATGGAAAAATCGGACTAGATTGATCGGGTTGATCGGGTTAAGCGCGAATTAGACTGATTTCTAGTTTAATTTTTATTTTTGACCATTGTGAGTGAAAATTGGTCGGTTAAATAATGAATTGTGAAGAACCAAAAATAAGGAGTTCATCATAGTTTTTTACCAGCTCCAATCAACTTGACGATTCTTCTAATGTATGATAATCAACTGGCTGGACCTTTATTCGAAGAAAAGTGTTTGATTGGCATTGAACAAAGAAAATATCCCACATTGTGACGACCAACTTTCATGCTCTCTATCCAACATTTTGGCCCGGGTTAATTGGGCCACAAATTAAAATTGTTTGGGCCGACTTAGTCACAGGCCAAGCACAACTAGACTGGTCCGACTAGAACGTCAAAAATGATGTCATTTTTTAATTTGTTTTAAAAAAGAAAATATAAGGTTAGGTTGGGCCAAGAGCTACCCAACTCCTCGGTCAAGCAGGGCTAGGCCAAGTATGGCCCTTGTTCGACCCGACCTATTAACATCCCTGAATATTTTTAAGGGTAGCTCTATTCGGTGGCAATGGAAGGTAGAGATGGACAGAGAAACGAGAAGGAGAGGAATTGCTGAGACAATAACAATTAACATTCTAGATTTTGTAGTTATAGAGAGAGTACAAAGAAGACAGAGACGAGAGATAGGCTTACTAAGGCTTTTAGCATGCTGGTTACTTTAAATTGCATTAATTGAGAATATTAATATATATTTTTAATAAAAAAGAATATATGATATTCTTTACTGCTTTTGGTTTGCTTAATGTCATTGTTTCAAGAATATTAATATATTATAAATATAGGAAAGTGACATCTCTTATGCTTCCACCTAAATGTTGCATTCGGGGGAAAATTAATAAAGCATGAGAAATTTCATTTTGTTTTAACTTTCTAATTTTCATATACGAGTACTATAAATATAAAAAGAAGAGATTATACTTAAAATAAATAATAAAATTCTAAAATAAGATGAAGATGTAAATTTTAATTTTCTATGATATTAAAAATGTTTGTAAAAAGTACATTAAAAAATTATTAGTTAGTAATTTAGTAAAGTAATTAATTTTATTTAAGATGATTTAAGAGCATGTTAAGGAGTGATATTTAAACTTTAACGAAGTATATTTAAAGAGTGACACTCAAAAATTTATTAATTAGTAATTTAGTTAGTTAGAGAAGTAATTTTGTTTAAGATAATTTAAGAATATGTTAAGGAGTGATATCTAAAATTTAAAGAAGTATATTTAAAGGACACTAAAAATTTTATTAATTAGTAATTTAGTAATTAGTATAGATAAATTATTTTGTTTAAAATAATTTAATAGGGTGTTAAGAAGTAATGTTTAAGTTTTAAAGTATCTTCAGAGAAGGACATTGAAATTTAATCGTACTTCAACTTTTTGAGTGACTTTTTAGATTTATTCAAATTTTGAAAAGAATTCAATTTATGTTTCCTATTTGAATTGATTTTTTTTATTTTATAGATACAATTTATATACCTGTAGTATGAAAGTTTTTATATAAAATTATCAATAGTATGGATGATTTTACCATAGCAGATGTTGCTTAATAAATTATGAGTGATGGCTTGGTAGAGCTATGTCTAGAATCATGATGGAGTTAACTAAAGTGGGAACTTTAAACTAATGACATTAAACAATTACATACTTAACTTTTTGCTTGTCCTCAAGCAAAAAAAATAAAAAAATAAACCAAACATAAACACATAAGAATACATTCATTTAATGCGCAATAATGAACAATGACATCAAAATTTATTTAAATCAATTTAACCAGAAACATCAATCATTCGAATTGTGTCAACATACAATATATGCAGTTCATGTTTAAGCTCTTTGAATTGAATATACATATAATCAAAACATTAACATCTATTCATTCACTTATAACACTTATACACATACATTTATAATTATTAATTAAAAAATGCAACTATCACTAAATATCCCTTCATGAAAATTCTTGTTATTTTCAAAGTTTAGTAAGTTTTATTTATCGAAACACCATTTTTTTCTTTTCTTTAATATTGACCTAGTCTTTTAATGCGAAGGCAAACATCTTGTCACGAATTTCCTACGGTTACTCAAATAGGCTATATTTTTATTATTTAGCTTGGTTGGAATATCATTCTAGCCTTTTGACACAAAGATAAACTTTTTGTTGTGAATATCACATTCTCAACTGGTAACCAACTCTATTCTTAACCCTTTTTTTCCAAAAAGTGCCAATAAAATGATTATTTATTTAACACATTTTTTTTCATTTCCTTTCTATAATTTCTTAGCCTACCCTATTTCTTTTTAGTCAATTATTCTCGTAAAAAGTCACTAGTAACGTTAACTAATTCAATTGACTTCTAATTATAAATGTATACAAATTTCCTAAAGTGAACAAAATAGATGTCATATTCTAATTAACATGCATATTCAACCAAAGATATTTAAAACATAAAATTCACAAGTATGCCTATACAAATTAAATAACCATGTTTAAAGATAAACTAATTCTATCAAATTCTTTCCATTGACACGTTCATATAATTAACACATGTTCACACAATGTTAACCTAATAAAAACTAACGCAATATGATATGTAAAATTCACACACATGACATGCCAATACATAATCCTTCCCACACTTAGGCATCACATTGTCCTCGAAAACAAACAACATATATATGAAAATAAAAATGATAAGAAATAACAGAAAGAAAAGGTTAAGAGCACGAAACCACTCATAGAGATCGATGTGGTGATAGTGTTGATAAAGGAATTTAAACATGTTATGTAATGAAGTACTTACAAATCTTCTTGATATCACGTCATTGTGGTTGTTGTTCTTGTGTCATCTCTTTCAGAAGTTTGTTGTTATTGGAGACCACCTTTTCCTAACCTTCCTCTTCATCATCTTATGTGTCTTCACTTGTCGAGATCTCAGGTTACTGTTGTGCTGGTGTAGAACTCGAACTAGCTTATCATGTCCTATATTTAACATGAGTTTTGGAACTACTATCTCAAAGTTACATATGATGGATTGCTAAGATCTCAACTTACCTTAAGTGAGTGTGATTTAGAAACTAAAAACAAACAATTGTTAGCCCTTTAACATCAACACCATATTAATTAGCAAGAATAGTAACAATATATCCCATGCCAAGATAACTCATGGATGATTGTGCAAACTTTTACATTATTGTCCAGCACCATAAATGAATAATTCCTTAACAGAACATTTGTTACTTTTCAATTTATCAAAAACAATTTAGCACATAAACTTATGCAGTAATATATGTTTAAGAATAAGAATGATATTATTATGAGCATTTTGAACATCAAATTTATCCACCCCGTAGATGTTTCCAATACCTCTTAGCACCAGCGCGAAAGTCATCATGTTTTTCAATTATGTTTGACTGAGGAAATCCACTAATTTTGGCCAAAACATCATAATTCAAATGATATGACTGACCCCTCAATCTAAACCAAAATTCAATCAAATCACGCAATGCAAATTGTAAGGTTGTATAAAATTCAAGGGTTAATTTTTTATATACAATATAATAGAACTCCATAAATTTGTCCCATTGAATTTTATGACTTAAAGTCTCAACTGTCTTACAACCTTATATTATCTAAAATGTCAAAATCAAAATATCTAAGGTCACTAACAACCTTAGAGCGAAGAGTTTGGAATCAGATACCTTCGTTTTCTAAATAAATTGGAAAAGGAGCTCCAAAGTCCGCATCCCTATCACGTGCCACTCTCCTCGTCACTTATGCTTTTCCTTTCAATTATGAACATTTAGCAGTTTATTTGATTCTCGACGTCATAAATAAATATATACCTACAAAGTAAACCAAGAATATAAAAAATACACCAAAAACACCCAGAAAATATGAATAGAGAAAAGAACCACGAGATCTTGTACAAACCACTACAAAAATGTAAGATTTATATGGAAATTAAAAAATGTGTAAGAGGATTGAAAATCTAGTTGAAAGATGCAAGAACAAGTGAAACACTAAAGAAAGTGAAGAGAGAAGTGATAGAGATTTGTAGTGGTGGCTAAGGTTTTAGAGAGATAAAGTGTGTGTGAAAGAAGAGAAAAGACAAAAATATTGTGTTAGTTAAATAAGGAGGGGTAAAATGGGGTTTGGGAAGTGAAATTCACGTTTTGGCTTAGTCTGGCACTATGTCACGATTGTGACAGACATGGCTAAAATTTGTCATGTTTCGTCATTTTTTCTTCATATAACCTCCGAGCTTGCTTCCTTAACTTATAATAACTTCAAAAAAAATGTCATCCAAACCACTCCAAGAACATAAAAATTAAAAACCTAAACACTTGAATTCCAAAACAAACCTAACTACATAAAATGTTAAGTGAAGGTCTCTAGCTTGACCTTTCATCATTCAAACCTCAACTGGGATCAATTATGAGTGGCTTATTACCACCCTTTTCTCTATAAGGTGATTTTATAGCCTGTAAATAAGCTACAAGTTGGGATATAATAAAAAAGACATAGTCAATCAAAGTGGAAAATCCAAGAAATTTTGTAATGTCCTTTTCGATAACAAACTGTCAACAAAATTAGGAAAGATGAAATCCTTTGAATCTTTGATGGAATTAAATAGTTTGTGTTATAGAAAGGTGAATTGCTCATCTCCTACAATCACCATCATCCATTCTTTTACTTTAGCTTCTAGAACAACTACTTTCGTATATTCCTCAAATTTTATGTCCTTTTTCTTTTGTTCCTCTTGCTCTTTGATAATTCCATCCCTTATATCTATTTTTATGCAAGAGATGCTTTCCTTCAAATGTTTCAAAGCCTTGTTCATATTAAACTCCATATGCTTATCACTAATTCGAAGAAGCAATTTGCCTTTATAAACATCTATCAGTGCCTTTCCAGAGATTATAAAAGGTCATCTAAGAATTAATAGACAGTACCTATCCTCTTTAAAATTTAGCACTACGATGTCTATAGGAATAATGAACTTGTCCACTTTCATGATCACATCTTCTACCATACCAAACAGTTTCTTGATGGATTGATTCGCTAACTAAATAAGCAATGAATTTGGCTTCACATCATTGGGCCCCAATTTTTCAAAGATCGACAAAGGCATAAGATTTATACTTATTCCTAAGTCGCATAAACACTTTACGAACTTGAATTCACCAATCACACAAGGTATTGTGAAACTCCTCGAATCCTTCAAATTAGAAGGCATATGACTGGTGATAATGGATCTGCAACTTCCAGTTAATGCTACCGTTTAGTTATCTTCCTAAGTCCACTTCTTTGATAATATGTCTTTCAAGAACTTAGCACAATTGGGCATATGTTCCAATGCCTCAATAGATAAACTAATTTTCAAAGTATTCAACTTTTTCATGAACTTTGCAAATTGTGCATCAAATTTGTTCTTTTGTAATCGCTGGAGGAATGGACTCTTGTGTGAATATGGCAGAGGGGTAATATATGGAGGGTATTCACTCTTATTGTCATCTTTTTTCTATTTTTCTTATTCCTCTACATAGTGGGTTTTAGCCTGTTTATCTGATGGTGGCTCAAGGAGCTCTTTTCCACTTCTAAGTGTAATTGCCTTGATTTGCTCCCTTGGATTTGCTTTAGTATTTCTCGAGAGACTCCCCAAACTTCTTGTAGATAATGTGTTTATCAGTTGGAACATTTGAACCTCCAAGTTATGAATGGAAGAGGCGTTTTTAGCTACCTATTCAAACTTCTATTCCATACTATAATTCTATCTATAATCTTGTCTAATTTCAAGTCATTGGCATTGGACTTCTCTTGTTGAAATCTAGGTGGATATTAATTTCTCAGTTGATTACCCACATTGTTTAACCAAGAAAAATTTAGGTAGTTCCTCCACCTAAGATTGTACATGTTAGAGTATTGTTTCCTCCTCCTCAACTAAATTGTGTGCCCATATAGTCGAGTTGCTCCGTATTATTATTTTGCATCAAGAAGTAATCAATAATAACATGGTTATCTTGTCTATATAATTCGCATCCATGCTGAATTGCTGTAATTGGAGGAGATGAAGAGGCTTTTAAGTTGTTAAGTTGTCTTATTAAGTTGTCAATCTTAGCTTGCATTGCTATCACTGAATCGACATTAATGACTCACTTATAATCACGGAATTGTTGTCTGCTTCTATCTAACATCCAAAGACAGCTATTATATGTCATCTCCTTTAGCAAGTCTTTTGCTTCCTTGACTATCTTCCTCATGAAAGATGCTCCAGAAGCTACATCTGTGGTGCCCCTCATGGGTGGATTAACTCCATTTTAGAATATCACAATAGGAATTCTTTAGGTAAGTTATGGTGAGAACATTTTCTCTGCAAATCCCTGTAACGTTCCTACGCTTCATACAATGACTCCCTATCATTTTGTTACAAATTTGTAATCTCCTTTATCAACCTTTTCTTCTTCTTTAAAGGGAAGTACTTATATAAGAATACACGCACCAACTGCTCCTATGTTGTGATGTGTGTTGGGTTTAAAGAGTGATACCATGCTTTGGCTTTATCCTTTAATGTGAAGGGAAAGAACATCATCCTAATGACATCTTTTGACATTCCATTATATCATAAGGTATCACATATTTCTAGAAAGTTTACTAAATGGGAGTTATGATCTTTGTTAGCTAACTTGTAGAACTAAGCATTAGTCTACAATATATTCAACAACACTAACTTGATCTCAAATGACATTGCTTACATTGGTGTCAAGTGATGCTTTGATGTGCAACGTTGAACCTTGGTCTCATGAGATCCATTAGGGTTTGCTGTTGGTCTCCTTGATTATATTCTTCCGCCATCGTTCTTTTGATCTCTTTTTAGCATCTCGCTCGTTGGATTTATTGTTCTTATCTTGTGATATCAAGAGCTAGAGTTTCTTCAATCTTATTTGAACTTTGAGTATTCTTGTGTTCATGAAGTAGAAAGGACACAATAATGGCAAAAAGCCTTTAGATTAAAAGAATTCAAATAGTCCTAATCTAAATCTCCAGTAACGATGCAAAAAACTTCTTGAGCAAGTTTTATATATAATAAAACTTTCAATACCCACAAATATATGAATCGTATCTTGTAGTACCGAAAGGTATCATTCCCAAAAGGATTATGCAAGAACCAATTCAAACCTAATTTTGTTTAAGGTAACTGAAGTTGATTTTTTTGTAAAAGTAAATAATAGAAACTGAAGCAAATAATAGATCAAAGCAAATATGCAAATAAGAAGTGGGGGATGAATGCGGGACTTATTCTCCATTTATTTTGTTTCCTTAACTAGTATTGATCCAATTATGTGTTGATCCTAGATTTCCTAATATTTTTAGCAGCCACGGTAAGACACGGGCCCAGGGGGTGGCAAATGTTCTTCAAAATGACTGGGCATTACTTTCTCTTAAGGCCTAATCAATTAACCCTAATTGAATTCAGAATTTTCATATTTGTAACCTCTCAATTCACAAAACTTTCCCTAACATTTCCAATTAGATTTAAAGTTATCTACTGGATAATTAATTTCTCACACAAGATCTATCTTCAAATGATTATTAATTTGATAATTGTGGGACTTATTAAATTGCCAATTCTTTTTGCACATTCTAATCTGATTACTTTTGACTCACTCTCTTGTTTGTTATCAAATATAAGCATGTACAATTATCACTTACACCAGAATATGTATTGAATCGATAATAATCAAAGTCACAAAATAAATTCAGAATAAACCCTAATCTAAAATTTAGAAACTCATGAATATGTTAATCATCTTAGAATTTAGATTACACATCAAGATTGATGAAATAACTAAAGGAAAGGAGAAAAACTCTGTTTAGGTCTTGATTTTGAAAGCTGGAAATCCTGGATGTTCTTCTTGATCTCCCATGTTTGATCCACCTTTGTGTGTTGGATGCTGCCTTTTTTAATGTGTTTAACCTTGTTAAATAGTGTATTAGGGTCATAGGTATGTAACTAGGGTTTTCTCATTTTAATTAGTACCAAAATGCCCTTAAACTTTAAGATAGACAAAAAAAACTCGCGCTTGGGAAGTGTTTGTCACTATCGTGACATGGTAGTTAGGATCGTTTTAGTCTTGGGAAGTGTTTATCACTATAGTGACATGGCAGTTAGGATCGTTTTCATCTTGGGAAGTGTTTGTCACTATCGTGACATGGCAGTTAGGATCATGACTCTGGAAAATTTCTCTATGTCACGATCGTGACATAAGAATCATGACTGTAACCATACCCATGTAGCCCCATGCACGTCCATCATCCTTTTTCAATTATCTGATTTCCAACACTAAAAAATGCATTAAACACCTTAAGAAACATAAAATTAATATTGAAATCATGCTCTAAATCACACAAATACTTAGAATATAACGAAACACTCACATTAACACAATTCTAAAACTATACATACGACAATCATTTAATAAACACCTAAAAACATACTAAAAATCCTATCAAAACATAGTTAAAACTATATAATACAAACAAACACTCACATTAACACAATTCTAAAACTATACATACGGAAATCATTTAATAAACACCTAAAAACATACTAAAAATCATATCAAAACATAGTTAAAACTATACCTATCATGCATCTTAGGAGGCAACCTAAGTTTTAGTCTGGTAATTTTATTTAATTTTTTGTAATTTTTTCTATGTTAACTTTATGGTTTAGTATACATTTTATATTGGTTTATAGTTATATAGATGCCATTTTCTTCTTTTATGCTTTGGGTATGTGTGTTGCTTTGCAGTTGAAACTAGGTGAAAAATCTGACTAAGTTAAAAAGTTATATAGAGTTATATGTCTACACGCTCATTGGTGATCAGAAACACGACCATATTCCACCTAGAGAAAAGGGTCCAAAAAGTTGCAATAAGTTGCACGCCCATCAACACTCCTGTGTTGGTGACTGTGTTACTAAAAGTCATTGTAGGTCACTTATACAACCATTAACACACGTATATTGCCAAAATCAAGTAAGTTGTTTGAGAAATAGTAAAAAATAGGACCACTAACACACCCATATGGGTGATTATTGAATTTTGTTTCCTTTTCTTTTGTTTTTCCAAAAGTTGCAAAAAATTATATGCCTACTAACACATTTATGTTAGTGGCTATGTAGATTTCATATTTTTTAAAATTTTAGTGCAACATCCCATTACTTGTGGGAAGGTTAGAATGGTAAATGTGAGTGATTAATGAGAGTTAGAGATGCCCTTCCATGTTCATGCATAATATGTCATACACTTATACTTGAATAGTGAACTTATCTGCACAT
>JANZLC010000003.1:14076997-14105462 GCA_026413385.1 Erythroxylum gracilipes
GCTGCTTTTCATTTTTATCTTTCTCTTTGTTTATCATCAAAACTTAATCAATACGTAAAGTCAGTTTTGACTTAACAGTAGATAGTTTGAAATGAAAAAGAAGGGGATATTAAGAAAAGTTGATGAATTAGAATTACTATTTGCTTTAGGATAAACAAATGCTTAAATGTGAAGAAGTTGATAAGTGTTGAGATTTTTAGTCACATATTTAATGCATTTTTCTTGATTATTTGAGTATTTTTATAGATTTTGTTTTACTTTTACTCATATTTTGTTTCTAGGTCTAATTCACTCACTTGGAGCAAAAAGGAATGAATTAAGATAAGTTTGGAGTGATATGGAACTTTTTTATTAAGTTATGGAGTGCAAGACATCAACATGGCAGTGGTGGAGAGTCTTAAGGCGTGTTGAGAATTTCCTGTGGAACACTTACATGTTGAGTAGAGAGAAGGCCATATTAATGATACATGCTCGTCTTTGTGTAAGTGATAGTTCAAAAAAGTATCACACATTTATTTAAAGAACACGACCATCAACATGCTCATATATCTCTCAAAATTTGAATTTCAAACTTTAAAAGATAAGATTGAATGGCACTACAAATTCATCTAGTAGTACAGTCAACCAAATAGAAGACCACTTATATTATTGTAATTGTGGCAACAATGCCTACTTTGCAACTTGTAGTTGCATTAATGAATGGATGAAATTATAGCACAACATGAGGCTATTTTTAATCAAATAATTCAATAGTAGTTCCAGATGTCATAATTTCTTCCAACAATTTTATCCAATATTTAAATAAGATTTTCAATTGTAGTTTTTTGCACCAAAATCAAAGAAGTTTTAGAAGTTGATAATAGTGTTCATCAATTGTTGCACCAGTTTGCACCCATGTACACTTATTTCTACATCAACATTAGTTATAGTCATATTAATCACATTAAGGATGACAAATGGGATAACAAAAACATAAGAAAGAACTTCATAGTCATTGCTTTGAATCCTAAGATCCAACCCAAATTTGCAGATGCAAAGAATAACAACCTAAATGTAGGAAACATTTGTTGGGGTGATTATGAAAAGAAGTTTAAGAATGCAAGTTATATTAAGCCTCAAGCCTTGCAAAGTGTACTTGAAAACTAATGAATAAGAGGCATTGTTGGGGGATGTAAATGAGCTTCGAAATGATACCAGGATCTTATAAGACATTGAATAAACTGATAATGAGGGCTAGCAGAAGCTATCAAAAGGAAGGAGAAAAGAAGAACAAGAAGAAATGAGTGCAATGCGAAGACAAATTAAGTTCAACTCAAAAGACGAATTTGTTCCTTCAACACAAAACCTTTAATGCTTGAAATACAAAGACAAAAATATCCCAGAAATTAAAAAGTTTTTAAAAACCTTTAATAGTTTTTGAACTTTTACTTCTTTAACCTTCATTCTTGCAAATGAAGAGCTGGGGATTTGAAATGGAACAGTTCATCTTTTTCTATTACTCTGTACTTACCTTGTTTTTATGAGCATTAATCTATCCAATAAATAGGCCCACAAAAATTGAATAGATGGATACTTATAAAACATAGTAGGCACAAAATAATAGGAATCTGAACCCGATTTGAAGACATCTTTAGTCTCATTTTTGTAACAAAGGGCATTCATGATTCGAGGAAAAAATTAGGTTCACCTAATTTGGGTATTTTGAGGCTAGAGATTTTTTTGTTATTATTTTAATAAAATTTAACCTAGAGGATTTTTCTAGGATAAAAACTGTAAGGACATTTTTCAAGAATTCTAAAGATTATGATTTTTAAAAAAAAATCTCCTGATTCTTTATTTTTAATTTCTACCATTTTTTATTATATGTTATATCATGTCTTTTATTTCTCATGTTTGTTATCTCTTATGTTTGGTACTAGAATAATTGGTGACAAAGATGGAGGGGGCAAATATTAAAGGAGTTGGGAGTTTTGATGACGTGTGAAAAGTTTGGATCTTTGATGTCTCTGTGTCTTTACTTGTTAGTTATCGTGTTTGGCAACGGTAGATTTGATGAGGAAGACAGAGGACAATATCAAAGGAGTCGATCGTCGATATACCAATGACGGGTATGAAAATTTGAAGCTTTGATAGGTCAAATCGAGTCCCAAATTGAATTAGGTTAAAAATTAAGAATTTAAGCCTCGAGCAAGCTTTGAACCGCTTAAAATGCAATCAAATTGAAGCACGGGCAGCTTAGTCAAGTTTGATCGAATTTTGACCCTAACTTAAGTTGCATTTTAGAAAGAATTGCAATAAGCCTAATCCGATCCAATTCAACAAATTGCCATCCTTATGAATAGTCAATCAAGATATGCAAGTTAACGTAAAGTCAACCACTGTTCATCCCTTTTCTTTTCAAAGGAAACTCGAGGGATTTTAGCCAAAATGTCTTAGAAGAAATGGTTTTGATTGAATGAAAGAGTGTACATGAAACCATAATAGAAAGGAAAGAAACAATCTAATAAGCTTGAAGATTAACGTTTAAAATAAATAACATCCTTTTCCTACGTCTACTCATCACAAGAAAAAGTATAAATGTTAAAAATATCCCAAAGACAAGCCTGTTAGCCACAAATTTTGGTATAATATGTTGAAATCAGAGGTTACAATACGATCCCTATGTTTTTTATTCTGAAGAAAGATAAGGGCAGCAATGTCTTCCCTATTTTCCTGCACTCAAGCAGTTGCTAATTCCCTGTTCAGGTAATCAACAAACATCCTTTTTGCACTCTCCGCATCTGAAGGAGGGGATGGTCCACTTAAACTTGTTTGGCCTGTCAACTTTATGAAAGTGCGCCTTAGTCTACGTAACTCAGGCAGTCCAATTGATCTTGAGACATTGAGAGTTGGTAAGCCCTGACCAAGAGAAATGCCACTTAAGGGTCCTCCAATAGCCTGGGATTGTGCTTCAGCAATCATATTCATCACCTCTTGTGTTGCCCTGTCCAATTCATATAAGGAATTTGCCTCAGAAAACCGTGTGCTTTGTGTAGCAATTGTTGGCTGCAAAATTTTAACATCCCGACTCTTGGAGTCCACTTTTTTTGTTAAGTATGAAACAGCTTCTAAAATGGCATCACAAGATTTCTGGATTTCATTTTTACTTGGCCATAACTCAAACAAAGGAGAATCCCATCGATTTCTGCTATCTGGTCTCTCAAACCGTCGCACTAAGTCATCAAATATGGAGGCATCAAAGGATTCTTCTCCCTTCTCCCTTCGTTGATCATTCCACTTTCGACACTGACTTTCTTCCACATCACAATATATAACACAGTATCTTGTTCCAGCAGCACGAGCCAGACACCATAGCTCATACCTGTAACCCTTAATGTTGTTTAAAGAGTCTACTATGATTATATTGTCTTTTGATACTGATCTATCAACTTCGGATCTGAGCACTCCTCGTAAATTCTTTTCTGCTGGCATACTGGCATAGCTCTGATTGCGATCAAGATGGAAGGAAGCTTCATCAATAATCCTAATATTCAATTTTGATTCTGATTCTCTGAGAGTTTCAGCAAGGCAACTCGCAGCCCTGGACTTCCCGCTGCAGGGCTGGCCACACATTACAACCAAAGCCATCTTGAGGAATTTTGAATTGTCCAGAGGCACTGGATTCTCCTCCTTGAATGATAGTTACCGCCTGAAAAGCAAGCACAGCTGCATCAACGTTTATGCTTCACATCTTCCTATGTGCAAGTTTGGCATTGTCCACTCTATTTTCTTTGAAATTGTTTATCAAATATCATATAAACAAAACCCTGAAAAGATCAGAT
This sequence comes from Erythroxylum gracilipes, assembly GCA_026413385.1. Lineage (NCBI taxonomy): Eukaryota > Viridiplantae > Streptophyta > Magnoliopsida > Malpighiales > Erythroxylaceae > Erythroxylum > Erythroxylum gracilipes. Next base: position 14,080,819 of record JANZLC010000003.1, read on the forward strand.
ACATTCCAACAGAAAAAACATATCTTCACTACAGCCTGTTAACGCAGGCGGCATCTCCAAATTTTTATCTTGCATGAAATGATACAAGAACAAAGCAAGCAGAAATGATGCAAGAGCACTCGAAAGACATCTTATGCGTATATTTTCAGGATATAACAAACCCAAAATTGAAGAATGTTTCAACAATATGGTTCGGTCATTCAAATTTTTCGCTATTTTTAAAACCTGCTCACGCCTAAAACCAAATTATTCCCTTTTTCCCTGTGATTGCCCATCTGAAATGACAAGAGTACTATAATTGAAATCACCAAAAAAGAGGGTAAACACCATATTCGTCACCCTTAATTACCATGGTTCATGGCTCGTAGTTGGAGAAGATTTACGGAGAAAATGGAAAAATTGAATTAGATAAGCTACCAAACTATTGCTTTATAAACATTCCATAGATTTAGCAAATTATTCCTACTCCAAATTCTAAGACTAAACGAAACAGCGAGACTTATACTTGCCAATCGAAAATCTATAGATAAATAAATAAAAACCCTAATGAAAGAATAAAACAAAAAATCACGAAACATAAATTGCTTGTAAACCAAAAGGAAAGTAACAATTTTTTTCTCTAGTAATAAAAAAGTAACGAACTACAAGAAACGGTTCGAGTTCCCAGTCACTAGAGGACGATTTATTCACTGAGCGTTGAAGAATGACATATTATGAAATGCATACCTGTAGATTCCTCCGAGAGATGGGTTAATTCTGGGAAGTATCCAACGTGCGGCGAGAGAAAGATGCCGACAGGCCCGAGTACACTTTACCAGAGACCAACTTTCTCAACGAATGCTTAAAGAAAGCTTGTAAGCTCCTTAGTCCCTGGTTGACTTGCGTTCCCTTTTAATTCAATTCAATTTTATTCAATTGAATTAGCTCTTCGTTCTTGAATTTTTTTAATGATTAAATTTAAAAGATAAATCAATCTTATGGGTTTCTAAAAAAAATTTGGAACTAAAATCAGTAATTATCTTATAAACTCTCACAAATTTTAAATATGATAACCACTTTATGTAATATTAATTCATTTATAAAAATAGTATTTTATTATATTATATTTATTTAATATAATAATAAGTTAAAATTTTTATTAACTTTTGATTTATTATATATAAGATAATTTAAATATTATTTTACTTAATTTGTATATAAAACTTCTTACTATTTTATTAATTTATCATGTTTATATTTTATTACTTATATTAAAATATAAATAAATATTTAATGTGTAATATTAATTTTTATTTCATTAATAGTTAATAATATGTTATATCTTACCATCATCGTTATCATCGTCATCATACCGAATCTAAAGTCCTGCAATAAAACGAAGTCTGGAAAGATCTAATAATACGTAACCTTTTATCCCTACATAATAGAGAAGTTGTTATATCTGATATGATAAATAAATGAAATATTTTATCAAAATTGATAGTGAATAAGAGATTTAATTTGATTTGAATAAAGTATGAATTTTGACTTCCAAAAATGGTACTCGGAGATGTTCACGAGAGGGAAAAGGTCCAATGTTTCTATCGATAAAAAGTGGTCAGCCCACATTGAATTCGTTTTCAGTAGGGAGTTAAATACAATGCTTACCAAATGCACAGAAGTAAAGAAACACTGGTTGTATTCGGTCAATTGTTATTAGGCGCCAATCTTACCTTCGTGGCTCTAATCTCTATAGATTTTCATGCTACATGTGATTTAATCCAAGGAGAGATACGCTTTCACTTTATCTGATCACAGCTTTACAGGAATCACAAGCTACGCTGTTGCCACACAACTTCTGAAGGAATTTCGGAGGACATCCTCATTTAGATTATGACCTGAAAAATACGAGCAAAGTTAACCAGGTTTAATCGGCCTTGTCTCGTCTACTGAAAATCTTTAACCAGGGCAATCTAGGATTAAGTAAACTTTTACCTATAAAAACTATTTTATTCATCTTATTTTCTGTTTCAATCCATTTGCGAGCTGGGACAATGTCGTATATCTCCCTCACAGCCTGACATTTTTTGTCACAAATACATGAATTGCACAAATTGTACAAAGTGAATTGAGCAAAATAAGCTTCATACTAGGTTAACATAAGAAAAGAAACAGAGCATAATAATGTATTGAAAGGTTAAGTTTCTCCTAGCATGAAGGGTTAGGGTGGGTGATCAATCAGGCGCTTTACTCACAACCTGAGCTCCGTACGTGGTACTCTGACCATTATCCTAGTAAGAGCTTAACCATTATTAGGAAGTGGTTAAACATATAAAATAGAAAGCAGCTAAAACTTCCACCAGTTAAAAGGAAAAAGACTACAACATCGTTACAGAACACAAAACTAAACAGAACATCAACAAAGTATGGCCTTGCGAAAACAGAAAAATGATAAAATTTGAACACTACAATTTTAATTTCCAGTTGGCTGGAATAGGAGAAAGTAAACTCGTCATCTGAAATTTTTGATAGCATTTGATCTCAAAAAGATACCTGCAAAGTATGCAGTTGATCAGAGTTTTGAACCCTTAAAACCCCTTTACAGCGATACACGTCCATGTCACATTTCTTATCCCATAGAATCTCTTCAACCCATAAACGAACCTGTAACAATAGGATAGAAAAATCATGAACCAGCAGTTTCTAAGACTCACTTAAAAAGAAAAACTAAAATGCAGTATCTCAAAAACTGATTGTATTTACTAACCATAATTAGCTTGTCATTATGTATTTAACAGAAGCAAAGGACTCAATAACAGTCGGATGATTTTACGGACAACCGTATTTCAGATTCTGTCTCAAATTTTCAATTCAGTCCTCTCATTCATAAATTTCCTCATTTGTTCTTCCATTTGAGATGATGTTTTTTGAAGTTAAGAGGACTAAATTAAGTAGTTGAGATGAGTTGGGGACCAAAAATTTGCCGTCCAGCAGTACTAAAATATCTATCTCACTGATATCATAAGTACTATATCAAATCCATCAATTTAATTACTTTTTTGAGAATTATGAGAAAATACAAATGACTTCCCATAGGGACTTCAAGATTAAACTACTGCTTCCCTCTTTCATTCTTGAAAGCATGCGATTTTCAATAGATGAAACACAATTACTCTTTAACTTCTTAAAGCATGTACTTGTACCTACCTTATCGAGATCAACCTGTTGAGACTCACAAATGCAGATAGTACACACACCTCCATCATGAAGATCCTCAGTGGTCAGAGACTTACTTTCTTTCAACAGTGCTTCCAAATGAGCCACATGCTAAGAGTCGAGTCCATAAAAACTTAAGTAAACACCCACTAAGGTGAAGTTTAGCATAAACAGGGAGGGAAAAAAAAAAGATCTATTGACAATTTGGGAACAGTTTCAGTAACTTACTTTAGCATCATATGCCTGGCAGTTCAATATCTCACATAAGTCCACTTGAGCTCTAACGGAAGGAATAATCTTGGCGATGGAGTTAATATTATGTATTTCCTTCTCCAGTTCCTTCAAATCCAATTCACAGCCCTCGAAAGAAACCAAATCAACCTTATTTAGAATGATAACGTCCTGTAAAATAAAAAAATTAATCAAAAGAATATCCACGCATGAAAAGAAGCAAAAGAAAAAAGTAGTCCTTGGATACACATAAATCCATGCAGATACATCATATGCACTTTTACAAAAATTCTTATGCAAACCCCTCTCATTCGTGGGCATTAAATGAAATGACATTTACCGCAAATGCTATTTGGAGAAAAGCTTCTGGAAAGGAAGTTGAGTTACGATGCTTGTGAAGCTGAAAACGAAGGTTTTTCGCATCCACTACCTGAGTGATAACGTGTTCAAAGAAAGTGAGTGCAAGACATAAATATTTCATATATTTGTAACAACGCATTGATAATATAATGCACCATGAGTTCAGAAACTTACAAATATTTATATAATCATTTTATCCACAGGTCTATATATAACTAGAAAAAGAGACATTATATAATGTCAGTGTCTTATTCTCCTGTGCTACAAGATGTAAAAGGAAAAAGATTTGAGAAAAAATGGGCAGAATTTGTAATAGCAGTGATCCTCATTTTCACTGTAAAAGGGACTCTAACCTTACTCTTCAACAATTTAGTTGTGAACTATGAGGACATAGGGGAATCATGAAGGCCCTGTATTCTAACCAAAGAGCCTACGAAACCCAGTTACTCAAAAGATTCACTCAGAGTTACTAGATTGTAGAAAAAGTGGGAACAAAAACCAAGGGAGATTATGGTTTGTGCATCATATGAAATCAAAGGCCTATCCACTGTTGCTTATCACGCTGTCCAGCTTACATCTAATTTTACCTTCCAAATTGCAACTTTAAACTGGCTCATAGAGTATAACAACCAATTCAATATAGAGAATGTCTTATACAGACAAGTTACTAAAAGCATTTATCGTGGGAGATAAAACTCACTGTCAAAATGGAGTCAAGTTTGATGGCCGATTCAAGCTGATCATCCAACCAGAGAACAGAAGCAAGAGGAGCAGGATTTGCCAACCCAGTGGTCTCAATCAGTATGTGATCAAGTCTACAGAAAGTTAAATGATACTTCAAAATCAATCAAACTCTGTATGAACTAACATCAATAAATGACTATGTTTCTCATGAGAAACTATACTACTTGCAGCATGTAGGCTCCTTAACATAATATGGGAACTAAAGTGTGGGAGGTGGGGAGCAATACAGCACACAGTTTACAACATTTACTCCTCTTATGAGATTTTTTGGTTTCCCTTAGCAAAGATATAGAAGTGGAGCCAGGACAGGATGTATGGGAAGTAAGAAAAGCTTGTCACATTAAGTGAATTGCCGAATAAGAACCATATACTCCACCAATCATCTCCAGAACTTCTCAATATCCCATGATGACTGGTGAGAGTATTAAAAGTAAAAGAATAGGAAGCAAATAGAGAATACCTTTCCTTCATCTGTACAAGTTGTTCTAGTGCTTGAACTAAACTATGCTTAACAGTGCAACATATACACCCATTTGCCAACTCAACCCATTCCTCAATAAGTGCACCACCTTCTCCTTCATTGATCATAGCCCTCTCAACTCCAATCTCTTCACCAAATTCATTCAAAATGACAGCAATTCTCTTTCCATGTTGAGAATTCAAGATATGGTTAACCAGCTAAAACATAAGACCCAAGTGTAAGTAGGAAAGTAGGTAAAAAAACAAAAAAAGAAAGAAAGAAAGAATAGACCCCTCTTAAAGAAAATTAAAAAGAAAATTGCCAAGAAATCACGAAGTTACATTAGATGAAGGCGTGTTGAATTCACATAGGAATCATTTTTCGATAGAGCTCATCCCAGTTATATTAAATTAATCGATATTACAAAAGCCCCTCTGTGTTACCAACGCTAGTGGTCCAAGTGAAACATGTTTAGATGAAGTTCAAAAACAGTCCATTACATGAGTCAATAACATTACCCATAGATAGTAGTTTCATGCTTGTAAAAAAGTATGCTATAGATCAAATTAGCAATCAAACCATGACAACCCATTATAAGACTACAATTCCTCTTCAAACAGAAGGCCAAACAACCAGCACGTGTGCAACCATCACTAACCATTAATCAACTAAATTAGAGACAAATTTAAGCGACCAAGCAGCAACTCTGCGTCAACATTCAGAAACCTCAAGGATAGAAATGTTTACATGAGTTTGTCCTATATTGATACCCATTCAGGACAAAAGGTTAATAAAACAAGTTGGGTAAGAGAGCATGTATAAGAGAAAGATAGTGTCTTTACAGTGGATTTGCCAGCACCCAGATAACCCGTGATAACTGTGACACCAACAGGAGTTTCCTCGTTTTCAGGTATCTTTTCTACAGTATGGTCAATTTCAACAGCCACTGGTGGATCGTCTTCTTCGTACTCCATTTGCAGTGAGAAAAATGTTGTATGTGAAAATTGGAAACTGAAGAAAGAGAACCTCTGGACATGGGTTGTAACAATCTGGTCAAGCAAAGCCCACTTAATCTTGCATCCCAAACTTCAAACTTCTAGAACCCAAATTCTTCGTAGAGCCCAATTTCAATATAAACTTGGATAATCCATTTGCCAACTTTTTTTTTCAAAGATCCATTTACCGACTTATTTCCTTGAAACCTGTTACTATTAAACAGATATGTTTATATTGTTTAGAGCTATTTTCGTCTTTTGCCCATTTATCTTACGCAGAACACAAATTTCAGTTTTTGATTTAACTTGTAATCAAATACTCATAAGTAAACAACTTTTTCAGAGCTTCTCCAAATTGGATGTTGTGCATGTCTGGATTTCGGTCATAGTATCAATACCACCTTTCTCTTGTTTTAAGTGTGAGAGTTATAGTATTTTTCATTGAAATATTGGTCAAAGTTATGGCAACATCAAGTATGGACTTTATTAAAGATGGTTTGAGCAACGGGAGATCCAAAGGAAGCTATAGGAAATATAATGATGATCCTGTGTAACTTCAAAGTTCAAATAATCCTCGAATGATTCTTGTCATAGCTCCACTGATTGGTTCAAATTATAAAAATTAGTGTAGAGCTACTAGGATAGCATTAGGAACAAAGTGTAAGCTAGGTTTTATTAATGGTACAATAAAGGTTTCAGAAGAAAATTTAGATGATGTTAAGTAATAACAAAGGACTCATTATATAATTACTTAGTCGAGGCTTTTATGTACACCTCAAATTTTAGACAGATTTGAAATGAATTATATATCAATGGGCTTCCAATCTATTAGTTATATCACACTAATGATATCATCTAAATCATATGGTAATGATAGCATATCCGTATATCACACTAACATGAAGAACTTTAGAGTGAATTGGTTGCTTTGGACCTAATTCCTCATTGTAATTGTGATTTTTAGAGGCATATGGAGGATATGGTAAACAGAACACGATTAATGTAATTTTTAGGGCATCTACAAGTTATAAGTCCACTACTATTAGAAGAACCATTGTCGAGTAAAGCATATTCAATAGTATTCATGATTGATTTGCAAAGAGAGATTAGACAGAGTTTTATTGAATTTAGTAATGGAACAACGTTGGTCTCGAAAGCACAAATTCAAAGTGGCAAGAAGGTTTTTTTAAAAAGTAAAAAATAAAAGGGATAAATGTCATTATGATCATTGTCATCAAGTTGCGTACACGAAGGAAAACTACTTTAAATGGCGACAACTAAAAAGGTTAAAGATACAAGGGCAATAAAAGCAGGCATCAAAGGTGATTTTAGCTGAAAAAGAAAATGGAAACACCTTTTCATATATGTGAAAAGATATAAAACAATTGGTTTTATGAATGGAGTAATAAGATGGAGAAGATTACGAGAATGTTGAAGAGAAAGGAGTGATACATATACAACACCATACAAATGGAGAGACCGGCATCCATTTTGCTAATAAATTGAATGTTATGCTCATGGTTTTGAAATTCGGATCGGACCGGTCAGTTCGACCGAAAATCGATAGGCTATTCGGTTCGAGTGATCCTTAAAAATCAATTTCTAATTGAATCAGTACGAACCGATCAATTGGCCGGTTAAATCGGGACTGGTCGAACCGGTTGGCCACTGATTCAATGAATTTTTTTTATTTTTATTTTGCTTTTTTTCTTTCTAAAATGCTGATGCATTTTTTTTATTCTTTCAAAAGTAAAACTCACCTTTTCTCTAGAAATCTAGCAGAAGTATAGAAATTTATATTATTTGGTATTTTTTCATTTTTTAATATTACTAATATTATATATAATTATTGCGTAATTATGATATCACACCGATTCGACCGGTGGTCGAACTGGTGACCAGTAAGGCCTCCGGTTCGAAGTCTGGTTCGAGTTTCAAAACCTTAGTTATGCTAACAATGTAAGGCTACGTTTGTGGGTTATAAACACTAGAGCCACCGATTACATGTGTCTAGATTCAACCATTTTTGTGTAAATTACAATTGTTTCTTAAGTGCTTGACTGTTTTCCTTCTTGATGGTAACTCTAGTAAAGTCATATACATTGGAGACAAAGACTTTGTGTCAGAAATTTTATTGAAAGATGTTTTATTTGTTCCATATTTCATGTCCAACTTACGTTTAGTTAGTAAATTAATAGAAGACCAAAATCTAGCATTAGTCTTTTGTTGTAATCTTTGCTTAGTTTAGGACCTTGAGAATAGAGGAGTCTTGGCTATTGGGAAGGAAAAGGAGGGGATTTAAATGCTAGATGTGAAAAGTTTTCCAACATTTTATATATGATATTCTTAAAAACTTTCATATAAACAATACTCTTCATTTTGATATGTACTTACCTACACTAAGTTAAGAAAATAAAATGGCATAAGTGAATGGTTCACAATCTCATATAGATTATTTTTCTATCTTTTCAAATGCAAATGCAGGTTTATGGTATTCTATGGACCTATATCTATTGATAGGCTATATCATATCCATTTTTCAAACGAATCTTGAAAGAAAATTATATTTGTCATATTTATCCTTTGGCTATGCAAACTATACATGTTTTTCAAGATAATCATACAAGTTCTAATAATTTTTCTATCCTAGTTCATGTACTTCTATTATTGAAGCTAAATATTTTTAATAATAGTTAATAACAAAAATCAAATTGTGTGGACTTATATGTTGAATCAAAATAACTAAGTGTCTATTATATTGAAATGGTTATTATTGCCTTAACAGAAATTCAATATCAAATAGGAATTAAAGTAATTAAGAAAAACTATGGTAGTAAGTTTATTAATGCAAATTATAGTGAGTTTTTTTTAGAGTTAAAGACATTATTCATTAAAGACCTTGTTTACATACACAAAACAACTTAATTTTGCTAGAGCTTTAATGTTTCAATTAAAAGTGCCTAAGAATTTATAGTCCAAGTGTGTTCTTATTGCTATTCACATTTTGAATAAGATTCCTTCAAAAGTGTTATCTTAGAAAACTCCTTTTAAGATATTATGTAATGTCGGACTCTCTGAGCCCTTTTGTATTGTTCTGTACTTGGAGATACTACTGTATATTGATATATACATGGTTGTATATGATTTCAAAGATGTATTTAAATCCTTTTGGGTATATATGTCAGTGATTTATAATGTTATATGATCTTACATGAACTTAGAGTTCATTGGTATGCGAAATCTTAGAGATTTCTGACATATAAGCTTCTAAGTGTGTAAAACCGAGTCCATTGGATGGATATGAACATGGTGGTTGAGTTAAATATGTTCTAATGCCTTAGAGGTGATTAGACATGATTTATAGACTTATTAGACACGTAGAAAACTTAATTGCAAAGATTAATGTACATAAGGGTTTATTTGCCAATTGTTAAAAGCCAAAGGACTTAAACTTAATTTTTCAATTCTTGGTGAACCAATATGTAATTTTATAAAGTTAAGGGGCTTAATTATTATTCCTAAAAGTCCGAGGGTCAAAATAAAAATAAAAGTTTTGGTGATTCCCAAATTTTGGCCTTAATTGCAAATTTAGAGTTTGGAGAGTAAAATAGTAATTTCATATAACCTAAGGGCAAAAAGGTAATTTAACCATATTTTGGTCAAAGAAGAGTCAACACTCTAGACCCTTCTCCATGTAAGGTCGTGCACCCCATTACTAAAGACTTAAAACATCTTGTTTTAATTAAAAGAGAGGAGAAGAAAGGAGAAAAAGATGAAGGAGAAGAACAAGTTTCAGCCATCACCAAAATTTACCCTTCTTTTTTATTCTTCAACTCAAATCAGATGTTCTAAGCTAATTTGAGGTCAAAGAACTCAAATCTAATGATAGATTTGAGAAATACTGAAAGGAATTGAAGATATCATCAAAGGAAGGTTTAAGTAAATTTTGTCTCATCTCTCTCTACATTAGATTTTGAGTTTGGTGTTAAGATATGTTATTCTCCATGCTCGAATATACATGAAACATGGTTTAGATGAATGAAATGTGTCATAGAGATGGTTCTTTAAACCAAAACCAAAATGCCCTCTCTTTGGTGAAAGTTTGTGAATTTTTGAAAAACTTTTGAATTTGATGATTTAAATGAATTTTATAGCGTTAATTATAGATGTATAATGTGAATTGATGATGAAGAATGAAGAAGATGTATGTTGGTTAAGGTTGGGCTGAAATGGTGGGAGAAGAAGTGGATTAAGGTAATGAATTGTGTAATTGATAAATGTAGCTTAAATGAAGGGAGTTGGTATGAATGGAGTGGTGGAATGTGTCATTGATTGGAAGTATTTGTTATATAACAAGATAGGAGCATGAATTATTATAATAAAGCCTTGAAATATGGCTTGAAAGTCAGGCACATTAGGTGTTTTATAAAATGTCTAAGTGAACTTGGCTTAGAATTTAAGGAATTGTAATGATATAAATTGGAAAGCGGCTTTCATGTTTACTTAGAGTAAACTTGAATTGTTGCTTAGATTGATGAATAATGGCCTAATATGCTTGGATAAAAATGTGCTTAATTATGTTTTGAAATGAGTAAGTATTGGATTAAAGGAACTAAATTCCTTAGAAAATGCAAAAGAAAAACTAATGTGAATAGTAAGGAAGTAACCATGTGAGAAGCTTAATGGTCGAATCCTATAGCTTAAGGAGAGTGATATTGTGTTTTATACACTTATGTGATGGTGTATAAATATGAAATTAATGTTTAAGTAGTAAATACATTGTATGTTTTTTAAATGTAAAAAGGCTCGAGAGCTATGAATCAAGGAGTTCTTACCGAGGATTTTTGAAGTTAAGGGAGTGTACATCATTTTTCAGGTGAGTCGAGGAAACCATATTTCTCAAATGGGATTAGAACATCCTAAGACATTCATGATGACTTGTATGTGAATTTTGAACCTAGATAATACATAGTAGAACTGAATCTCAAGTAGATGCTAGTATACTTGTGTATTTAATAAACGACATTGTTTGAAACTGATGTTTTTATTACATATTTTGAAAATTGATATTGTTTTCAACAAACTTATACTTGACGTACAAAGGACAATGTTTTAATTTATGAAACTACATTTTTGAACAACTTTGCACTTGGAGCACAAAAGATGACTTTTAATGCATGAAATAATGTTTTCAAATTTATATATGCATAATCGAGTCATATATGATGCGTGTATTTGTTCTCTTTTGGCTTAAAACCATAACACGGTTTCATTTTATCGGTTTTGACCGATAAAAAAAGGCATAGTGCCTTACTTGATTTTTTTACTTAATTTTTATATATGATTTTTATGATTAGAGAGGAAACAATTAGCCAATCGTGTGCTGGGAACAACAAATTAAGCGACCCCCGTACCCTTAATGCTGGTATATAAAAGTCAAGTCCCCGTATCGACACCTTCTATGGGACTTGCGGGTGATTCCATACCTAGGGTCTAGACACCGACGAGGTCATCACTTAGGGTCATGACGCTCTTATCGACTGTAGTCCGGACTCACCACGGATGAAAGTCGAGTCAACACCGGGAATCAATGGGTGTGTACACTAGTTTGGCTGACTAGTGGTGACACACATGATTGTTTTGGCTTATTCTGATATTTGTTTTCTGACGAGATTTGATTTATACATATGATATCTTTCTGCTTACGTGAACGAGAACTGGAACCTATGTTCACCCAATAAGTGATTGATAGGCTAGGCCTATATGGTTCCTACCCAGTATACGTTGAGTTATAAGCTAGGCCTATATGTTTTTATGTGATGCATTTTCATCTCATAGGTTATTTATATCGTCTTGGTGTGTATCGAGTTCTATTTGTTATATATGTTTTTCCTGCTCACTGAGTACATAGTGTACTCACCCCCCTCCGCCTTCCCACCATGCAGGTTAATTTAGTGAGCTTGAAGCTCTGAGTGGATCATACGGTCTTTTGACATTTTCGGGGTATTACAGCATGTGGATAGTTTCTATTTTGTACTTTAGTTGTATAGTGGCTCATGAATTGTTTTACTATTTTTATTAGATGGGTTATGTTGATATGCTTTATTATTATATAAATTTAAGTCTTGACTGTTTGTTGTTATAAAAGACTTTATGTATGAACTTTTGATACTATTTTTAAGATTGCTTTGAGTGGATTTTAAAGTCCTGAAGTTGTGGTAAAAATTTTGTATGTGATTATAGAAGTGTGTTTAAAATTGTTTGAAGATATTTGATTGAGTATTGGGATTTTTAAAATACAGTCATTGTGCTTCCCATTTTTTTAAAACTAATGAGAGATATTTAGTTAGCCTTGCATAGTCAGATTAAGGATACCGTGAGTGTCCTTAGCCCAAGTATAAGGCGGTTGTCATGGGCCCGATGTGGTACCGGGTTATGACGTATCATGCAATTATATTATTGATTATTGGACAATGGGAATTCCTATCTTATATTAATATATTTCTTAAGATTATTAACAACTAATCAATCAGTTGATTAACATAATTCTTTTTAGTTAAAACCCCTAGAATTGCATTATCGATTTGTGAATTTCGCTATTATATTTGAACCTAATATAGAAGATTTATGTTAACCTATTTCTAGGTTTGCATGCAACTCCTCCCAATTATAGTAGATCTATTCATACAAGACATTTCTCAATCCTAATTATATGAAATAAAATCATGCACTAATATTCCAGATACCTTAGAATAAGAATAAAACATATAATTGAATCACAATAAATCAATCAATAAAATTGCATTAGATAAAAGATAAAATTATATTGTTATCACAACTTAGGGTTTATCTCACCTAGACACTAAACAAGTTTAGCTTCTATCCATAGAAAAAGAAATCAATGACAAACATTAAGAAGAAAAACTAGAAAACAAAGAAATGATAATTATAAATCTCCTTTTATCTTTTAATGAATCTTCTTGCAAGTTTGGATTGGATGAAGCTCTCTATCAGATCTTTTGATGTTATCTTTGTGTTTTCATCTTCCTTTGATCAGAACTGTCACTTCTTTAGGTCTTTTATGACTTAAAATTGCTTAAAAACTTGTCTTCCTCTATTTTGCTTCCACTCACGTCCTTTTATATTAAAAACTAGGGTTTTTGGGTTATACATGGTCAACATACATGGGCGTGTCAGTGACTGTGTATCTCCAAAAATACCTAAATTCAGGATTTTATACGAGCACAAAGATTTACATGGGCAACATACATCATCGTGTATATCAATATACACGGGCGTGTAACTCCACACGACTAGAACCAAAATTCTTCAATCTCTACACGTTTACAGAGACTTATACAGTCACTATACACCGTCGTGCAGGCCCAAGTTGCTTTAAATCTTTGTTTCATACCATGATTTCATCATAATTCTTCTCCTTTTAGTCTAAGAAGGCAATTATCACCTATAAATGCAACTGAGGCAAATTAAGTACCAAAAATATAATAAAAAAACAAAAATACAATAAAACTATGAAATAACAAACAAAACTCATTAAATATGGGTGTATAATTATAGTCAAATAATCATTCATCAAACATCCCCACACTTAAACTTTAGCTTGTCCTCAAACAAATCATAGTCTAAATCATCAATCTGACCAGCACCTATCCCTCTTTAACTTCAACCTATCCATACGTACTCTAAATTCTGATATCATATTGATCAAATTAACATATAAATAGAGTCAAGTTATCCTAGAACTAACCTTCATAATTCAATATCAATAATAATCACATTGATAATCTTTTTGAAATTAAAAGCACAAACCTTTACATCCTTACCAAGGTTTCACTCAATGCACTCAAGTGAGGGTGAAAAGTGTAAGAACTCTCAAATTAATATATAATAGCATTCTTAACCATAAGCTTGCGATATTATAATATCGCCAACACTTGCAAGTAAACTAGAAACAAAAATTAAAAGCTTTATATAAGGTTTTAATAAGGCTTAATTAAGGTATGATTGGGATAATCAAAAAGTTGCTAAAATTGAAAGAAATTTACAACAGCTAAGATTACAAGAAACTTAGTTTTTCACAATATAAGTCCTTCAAAACATGAATTCATTAGTACCATAATTCAAACACTTCTTTTTTTCTTTTTTCCATGCTCACAACATTTTTTTTCAATCAATAAATAATCATGTACCAATAATTAAAGAAACATTGAACTTTTTCAAAATTCAAATTTCAAGGAATCGGGTAATTGTAAATACTTTCAAGGTTCAAAATAATAAAAGGGCTTTAAGAAAAATAAGGTAAAAGTTAATAATGTTGTTATAATCAATGAAAAAGGCTAAGGATCAAAATTGTTTATTCTTAAAGGATAAAATATGGTAGGATAATTATCAAGAAAATAGGCTAAATAATTGTTGAATCTAAGTGCCTTTATCACATTCATGCTTCTAATTTAACAAATGTGGTCTCAATATGTATAATAAGAAAAAGTTTTATAATCATCCAACTATGCATGTTAACACACATGAAAGAATAAAAGATTTTAAATATTGATTTATTTGCTCATAGGTTCAAAAACTCACAGAAACAGATCTTATGTGTATAAATAATATGTAATTTTTATTCAAATCAACTATTTCAATGATTATTAGAAATATGACTAAAAAAGCAAGTTTATTCTAACCTTATCCTTTTATATACTAATTTAAATCAACAATTAATAATGATCTCAAGTATTTATGGACATATTTCAACTAATTCAGAATATCAGTTAATAAAATTTAATAACAAAGATTATAGCAAACTTAAAAAAATTATAATCTCCTTCCCCACACTTAAAATTGTACATTATCCTCAATGCAAACAATATAAGCACATGTTAATAAAAAGTTTAAAAGTGGAAGAATTTGGTACTCCCTTGAGTAATAAGATTTTAAGAATTCTAATTTCGATAAGGATATCCATCCGACACTCGTTATATCTTCCTTGAAAAATATAAATGAAAATGGATAAAAATATAAAGAAAATAAAAAAATAATAACTAAGATTTCTTGGAAATAAAATGAATGGAAATACATTGCATTATCATGTTGACAAAATAAATAACATTAGAAAGAAAATAAGAAAAAATACATAAATAAAAAGCTAAAAAGAAAAGAAATACCAAAATTAAACATCTCCATCATGTTGTCACTTTAGCTTGTCCATCGATGGAGGGTTCTTGATTAACTTTTTTTAAGTGTGTCAATTATGAAATAATTGTAAGTGCACGACGTAGCTATAGCTAGTATTGGAAAGTACAGGTCAATCCTATAAAGCGATGAATACTAGTAGTTACCATTGTCCTATTATCTAATCTATGAATTTGATTTTGATTTTTGATTAAAGAAAGCAAACTTAAGAAAATAGAATAAAATAGGCAACAAGATTAAACAAAGAAATAATGGATCACTTAGAAACTTATCGATATTAGGAATTAATGTCTAGGCTACGAATCCCCCTATAAAACCTTAACTAGTTGATCTGTATTATGCAATTGTTTTATTAACTATTAGACTGTGGAAACTCCTATGGTATGCTAATAGCTCTCTCGTGTCTAACAACAACTAATCCTAAGTTTATCAACTGAATTACTGAGGTTAAAGTTTATAGGATTGCTTTACCGAATTATGAATTTCGCTATTAGGTTTGACCCTAGTATAGAGTATTTATGTCATCCTATCTCTAGAATCGTAATTAACTCCTTTCAATTATAGTAGATCTATTCATACAAAGATTTCTCAATCTCTATGTTATGAAATCAAGTTATGATCTAATATTTTGGATCTATTAGAACATAAATTAAACATGTAACTGAATCGCAATAGATCAATCAAAATAATTGCATTAAATAAAAGAATCAAAACATGTTATAGAATAAACATAAGGTTCATCTTGTCTAGATACAAAAGGAATTTAGTTACACATGATTGAAAATGAAGTTAAAAAATAACAAAAAGAAGAACGAATAGAAAATAATGGATTCATAATTATAAATCTCCCTTTTATCAAGAAAAGAAAAATCTTGCAAGTAGACGTTTGATTATGTATGCTCTTGGATCTTTTAATGAATTCTTTATGTTTTCCCACTTTTTTGGATCAAAATCACCTCTTGAGTCACCTCTTAAAGTCGCAAAATGTCTTTGTATGTATCCTCCATCATTTTGCCTCTGAACACATCTTTTTATAGTAAATTTTAGGGTTTTTGGAGATGCACAGGCTGATAAAGAGACTACATCAAACTATGCATAACCCAAAATCTCTAGAATTCCCAAATCTGCATAGCCTGAGAGAAGTACGTGGACTAATACACGACTGTGTATCCCTTTTATGCTTAAAATCTTCATTTTATGTCGTGTTTTTATCCTAGTTCTTCTCCTTTAAGTCAGTGAAGGCAGTTATAGCCTATAAACACACTTGAAGCTAATTAAGTATCGAATATACGATAAAAGTATAAAATATTAAGAAAAATACATCAAATATGGAGTATAAATATGGTTATTTATGCATCTATCAAACATCTCCACACTTAAGCTTTTACTTGTCCTCAAGCAAACTATAATCAAAATTATAAATCTGACAACAATAATCCCTCATTAATCTCAATCAGTCCATTCATACTATAAATCATCATATCTTATTAAATCAAATTAACATACAATTAGAATCAAATTATCCTAAAATTAACTTCATAAGCATTATTAATAGTAATCATATCATAATCTAATTGAAATTAAAAACATTAATATTTACGCCTTTACTAAGATTTCACTCAATGTCACTTAAGTGTTTAGGGTGGAAACCATCAAAACTTTCCATTAATGCATAGTAGAACTCTTACCATAAGCTTTCAATAATATCATATCTCCACCACTTAGGTATAAACAAGAAAAAAAAATCAAAAGGTCTTCATAAGGTTGTAATGAGGATTAGGTATAGTATGGTTGGGATATCAAAAACGGGTTAAATTGAAGGAAATTTACTAAAGGAAAATTACAAGACTTGTTCACAAAACACACATGTCCTTTCATCGCTACTCTATTAATACCTTATACTTATTCAAAATATTTTTTTTATCAATCAAATCACAATAATTCAAAATTTTAGTGCCATAATTAAATAAATAATAGACCTTTCAATAATTTCAAGTGTCAAACAAGTGAATAATGTAAATAACTTTCAAGGTTCAAAATATTAAAAAGGCTTCAAAGAAAAATAGGATAAAGGTTAATATGTGGGTATAATCAATGAAAAAGGCTAAGGCTCAACTTAATTATTCCTAAAAGATAATTTTATGGGTGTGGTAATTATGAAAGAAATAGGCTTAATAATTTGTTGAATCTAAATGCCTTCATCATATCAACGCTTCTAATTTAACAAATATGATTTCAATATGTATAATAAAAGCAAGTTCTAGAATCATTCTACTATACATGATAACACACTTGAAAGGATAAAAACAGCTTAAAAATATTTAAAAATTTTCTCTTAGGCTTAAAAGCTTCATGAAAAAGATGGGTATATATGTGTGTAAATAATTTGCAATTTTATTTAATTTGATTATTTCAATGAATACTAAAAATATAACTTAATTAACCCTTTATCACGCAATTATATTATTGATTATTGGACCATAGAAATTCCTATCTTATGTTAATATCTTTCTTAAGACTATTAATAACTAACCCATCAATTGATTAAGAAAACTTTTTCTAGTTAAATCCCCTAGGATTGCATTATTGATTTGTAAATTTTGCTATTAGGTTTGACCTTAATATAGAGTATCTATGTCAATTTATCTCTAATTTTGCATGCAACTCCTTCCAATTATGGTAGATCTATTCATACAAAAAGATTTCGCAAACTCAATCATTTGAAATCAAATTATGCACTAATATTTTGGATTGATTAGAACGAGAATAAAACATATAATTAAATCGCAATAAATTAATTGATATAATTGCATTAGATAAAAGATCAAAACATATTCTTATCACAAACTAGGGTTCATCACACCTACACACTAAACAAGTTTACTTATAAAAAATGAAATCAATAACAAACATGTAGAAAAACTAATAGAAAACAAAGAAATCATAATTCTAAATATGCCTTTCTCTTCTATTGAATCTTCTTACAAGATTGGATTGGAAATAGCTTTCTATCATATCTCTTGATGTATTCTTCATGTTTTCTATATCCTAGAATAGAACTATAGCCTTTGAATGTGTCTCATGACTTAAAATCTTTTAAAAAGTCAACTCTCTCCTGTTGCCTTCGCTCAAGTCCTTTAATCATAAAATTAGGATTCTGGGACATACATGATCACTTATATAGTCATGTAGGTGACCATGTAGCTCCAAAATGCCTAAAATCGTGACTTTACACGTTCATAGAGACTTACACTAGCACATATATGATCGTGTAAGTCTAAGTTGCTTCAATTCTTCGTTTTATACCATGATTTCAACATAATTCTTCTCCTTTTGGTCTGAGAAGGCAATTATCTCCTACAAATGAACTTGGAGAAAATTAAGTACCAAAAATACAACAAAACTATGAAATAACAAGCAAAAAAAATCAAATATGGGTGTATAATTATAGTCAAATAAGCATCTATCAAACATCCTTATACTTAAGTCTTTTCTTATCCTTAAGCAAATCATAATCTAAATTGTCAACTTTACAAACATCCATCCCAATCTTAACCTGTCCATCTATACTCTAAGTCATCATATCACATTAATCAAATTAACATACAATTGGAATCAAGTTATCTTAAAACTAACTTCACAAGTCAATATCAATAGTAATCACATCAATACTCTTTTTCAAATCAAAAGCATAAATCTTTCCACCTTGACCAAGGTTTCACTCAATGCACTCACATATTTAGGTGAAAAATATCAAACTCTCAAATCAATGCATAGCAGAACTCTTAACCATAAGCTTACAATATTACCATATCTCCACCACTTATATGGAAACTAAAAAAATCAAAAGGTCTTGATATAAGGTTTTAATGGGGTTTAGGCAAGGTACGATTGGGATAATAAAAGGGTGATAAATTTGAAGAAAATTTACAAGGCAAACATTACAAGAAAATTATTATTTCACTATTTACAGATCCTTGCATTATAACTCCATTGATAGTATACATTTTTTCTATGCGCGCCCCATACTTTTTTATATATTTTTTAGCATTCATCATTTACCACAATTAAAGAAATATTGGACCTTTCAAATTTTCAAGTTTCAAATAATCAAGTAATGTAAATTACCTTCAGGGTTCAAATTAATAAAAAGGCTTCAAAAAAATAGGATAAAGGTTAATAATGGGGTTATCGACAATGAAAAAGGCTAAAGCTCGAAATTGGTTACTCTTAAAGGATAAAATATAGTAGGGTAATTATTAAAGAAATACGTTAAACAAATTTTGAATCTAATTGTCTTTATCACTTTAATGCTTCGAATTTAACAATTGTGATTTGAATATATATAATAAAAACAAGTTCTAGAATCATCCAACTATACATGATAACACGTATGAAAAAATAAAAGAGCTTAAAATTTTCTGTATTTTGCTCATAGGCTTAAAAGCTTACATAACAAATTGGTCTTATATATGTAAATAATATGCAATTTTTATTCAAATTAATTATCTTAACTACTACTAAAAATATGACTTCTGAAAGTAAGTTTATTATAACTACCAACCTTTTGCATACTACTTCGAATTAATAATGAATAATTAAATAAAGTATTTATGGATAGTTTCAACTAATTCAGGGTATAAGTTAACAATATTTAATAAAAAATATAATAAGCTCAATAAAATTATTAACCCCTTCCCCACACTTAAAATTATACATTGTCCTCAATGTACACAATATAAGTATCTTCAAAAAAAAGGTAATAAAGTAGGGGAATTTGGTACTTCCCTTAGTAATAAGAATTTCTGATTTTGATAAAGGATCCATCTGATATGAGATACAATAATCCTTGTAAAATATAAATAAAAAGGGTAAAAAGATAATGGAAAATAAAAATAACAATAAACGAGATATATATGAAATATGAAAATAGAAATAACAAAAAAATGAAAATAATGTGAAAGCCTTATACTAACACAAATAAAAATGAAATGAAATAGAATAGAATAGAATTTAAAAACAAAACTCGTCCTAAATCTTGGGTTGCCTCCCAAGTAGTGCTTGTTTAAAGTCGTTAGCTTAACGTACCTTTCATACTTACCATCAACCAGGGTCTATGATTAGTAGCTTACTTCCACTCATTTCTCCACATAGTGGTTTCGTAGCTTGTAAATAATCCACATATTGCAAGATAATAATAAGGGCATAATTTATCAAATTAATAAATCCTATTAACTACATTAATACACTTTTTAACAACAAATTGTTAATAACATAAGGGATAACAAAACTCCTTGAATCTTCGGTCGACTCAACCAATTTGTCTTGTAGGAAGTGGGAAGCATTCTTACTTAAGGTGGCTACCAATGTTTCATCAGTAGTTCCCTCAATTGATTCCTCTTCTTGCTTTTCCTTAGCCACCTTCATCTACTCTTCTACTTTCTCTTCTTGGATAAAGGTTTATTCCTCTTCTTCTTCTTCAAGTATCTTTGTCCACTTCTCTACTTCCTCTTCTCGGACAGAGCCTTCCTCTATTTCATCCTTCTCATTTAAAGCAACAGTTAATTCCTCGTCTTCTTAGAATGCCACTTCATTCATGAAACTGATCTTTTTCTCTTCTTCACTTTGAGGGATTAGTAAGCTCAAATAATATGTTGTATTATGTTTTATATATTCAGATGAAGAAAATCTCTCTTCGAATTCACATTGGCTATATGCACTTTTGGCAAGGCATTCCATTATCTATATGTAAATTGCTCTTTTTACTGCTGATGTTGTAAATATTCAATTAAAGTATAATCATTCTACCTATAAGCATAAGTGTTGCTCAACTCTGAATTATAAGAGTTCTTATAGCAAGCAATCTGAGACTAATTTTGCTTGCTTGGTTGCTCCCACAAATAGTTCGGTGCTCAAAATTTATAATTGTAATGATTACTCCCACAAACGTCACAACATGGCATAGATATTAGTTAAGCTTCCGAATACATGTCACCAAACCTCTCTTTCCAATATGGTGATGTTGCAAGATGCGATGGCATATTATAGCTCCCTAAAGAATACTACCTTCTTCATCCTTCCATTGGGTGTTGTGGTTATAGTGATGAATCTTAAATCCTAACAATAAGACACAAACACACAGTCAAAGTAGAGAAGTTCAAAAGATAAATAAATGAATAAGTCAAGAATAAAAATAATATGAAATACAATATACAATATACAAAATGCAAAATGAAAAATGAAAAATGCAAATGAAAATATATAAATAAAAAAATAAATTTTAGATTAATAAAAGATAGGATTTCTTAATATTACAGTCCCTAGCAACAGCTTCAAAAACTTGTTTGAAACTAATTAGGTCAATATTTAAAATTACCACAAGTGCATGGCATAGCTATAGCTAACACAGGCAAGTACAGGTTGATCCCATGAAGGCTATAATTACTAGTAGTGACCCTTTTCTATTATCTAACATAAGGATCATATTTTGAAAATTAATTAAAAAATAAACTAAAATTAAACAATATTGAACATAAGACAAAGGAAAGTACTTAGAAAAGTCTATTTCTAGTCATGGTGTCTGGGTGATGAATCCCCTTAAGAATCATTAAATATTAACCTTTTATCATACAATTATATTATCGAGTATTGGAACTTGGAAATTCCTATCTTATGTTAATATCTTTCTCAAGAATATTAACAACTAATATATCAGTTGATTAACAAAACTCTTTTTAGTTAAAACCCCTAGGATTGCATTATCAATATGTGAAATCTATTATTAGGTTTGATCCTAATACAGAGAATTTATGTCGCCCTATCTCTAGATTTGCATGTAATTCCTTCCAATTGTGGCAGATCTATTTATACAAGAGGATTTCTCAATCTCAATCTTATGAAATCAAATCATGCACTAATATTTTGAATTTATTAGAAAAAGAATAAAATAGAAAATTGAATTGCAATAAATTAATCAATATAATTGCATTAGATACAAGATCAATCATCACCAGAAACTTAATTATAATGAACTTGAAAAGGCGATATATGAAGAAAATGCACTTGTCATAACGAATGAATTAAGAATATTTACTGATGGTCAGTTCATTTCTTATCATATTTAAGTTAAAAGTAAAATGTATTACAAATTTACAATTGATAACAATTTCATACATTACTATTTTGTAATTTTTTTGAAAGCAGTAGAAGAAGTTGATAAAATTACTTTGGATGAAAGTGTAGTTTATGAGTCTTTAAATAACGATGGAGAATTTGGTACATTTAACGATAATGAGACACAACCTCCTTTAGAAATACAATTTTTTTTATTTTTATTTTAAGTTTTATATTAGACTCATATTTAATTATTATTAGTTAATTATATAATAATAGACATTGGTTAATTTTTTATTTCAATAAAATATTTTATTTTTACTTACTCTTATAATTTTTATTCTTATTTATTATATACCGGTTTTATAGCGGTTTAATATCAATTGAACCTTTAAACCTTAAACCTCTTCTTTAATTGGTTCGATGTCTAATCTGGTTTTTAAAACATTGAAAAATAGTTTTTTTGTGTAATTAAATATGCACTAAGAAATGCAGAGATCTTTCCCTCATTTTTCTCTATCTTTTTATTCTTCAAACACACAAAGATAAATATTGATTCTCTTCATTATGTATATTTTAATGATAATATCATTCTCTTACCTGCAAGTATTATATTTTTTTTGTTTATCTATCCTCATCATATTGCAAAGTTGTTATCCAAGTTTGATTAATTTTCATATCTTTTAACGGATAAGGCAGGAAAACAAATATAGTTGATAGGAATTTTAGACAGAGAAAAACAATATTAGTATTTTTATAGAGGCATCCCAAATTTCAAAACAAAGTAAACAATGGGGAGCAAAATCAAATCTCTAATTGTGTTTGTGTTGAAAATAATCTATATTATGTAGCAACAATAGACTTAGAAAATTAAACAACAGATTATATTTAACCAATTTTTATCTTTGTTGTCTATTTGCCAAGTTCCCATTATGATGGCAACTATTTTGTTGATTTTGTATTAATATCACACATTACTTTATAATGGACAACATCCAAAACATAAAAACAAACACTGCAAAAATCATATCCAAACACCAAGAATTTGAAGAAAAAATTATTGGACAACCAAAAACACAAACTTTTGAGGCAACCCAAAACAGACCTAGAAATTAAAGAAAGTCTTGTTTTCATTACCCAAACAAAACCTACACACAAAAATCAAAAGCTAGGCATGCAATGGTGGTTTGGTTGATACAAGTAATTAATTTATAACCAAAGTTGGTATTTTTATGGGTCGTTTGATAAAGAAAAGAGAAGAATACAGAAGAAGAAAATGAACAAAAGAGCGAAGTTGAATAAAAGAGGACTACTAGTGAGAGAAAAATCAGTTACACATAGTCATTACCCTCTCCCTCTCTCAAAACGGCTATATTAACGAATATTACAACTGTTGATACTCAATCAATCACGTTAATACATTTGTCACTTCCTTACATGACTTCTTATTATTAAACCTATACAATACTACGTCGCATCTCTCTTATCTCTTTATTCCGCAGCTCTCCCTTACAACGACGATGTCTCATTTATACATCCTTACTAATACTACTTCGTATAGATCATCTTCTTCGTTCATCTACTTCCATCTATATTAATTCCCTCCCCCTCAAAAACCTTGTCCACAAGGTTAACGTCGTGAAAGCGGTTGTTAGAAATAATCAAGATAAAACACAATCACAGAGATCATGTTAAAATGGATCATTTTCATATGCATATAATAAACAAAAACAAATACTTGGTTTATTGTTGTAGTTCCACCGATTAAAGAACTTTTATTGCCTTTCTCCTTCTATAGAAGTTTTTGTTATTCAAATTAGAAGTTGTCTTTGTCTTCTTTTGTTTTTTTAAATGCTACATCTTAACTACCTTTGGGAGTTATGTAAACTAGAATTCCCATAATACCCCTTATGGGTGTATTTAGTTCATTATCTCCCACTCACATATGATGGGTTTTAATCTAATTAAAAAAAAACTCTGCAGTGATACTTGTTCAATAACCGGTGTGACCAGCATATGACGAGAGTACATTGCCACATATATGTTAGGAGCATATGACATCTCGATTGACAAATTGATTCTGGGACTTATGTGTCCTTGAGTAGACATTGTATGCTATACCCTAGGTCATATCTCGCATTTGCGCTTTTCTTTTATCTCATTTAGTTTCTTGTGTAATGTTTGTATTCAAGTTCTCTACTAAAGAGATGATGGCCATCTATGAATACTTTTCATGTGAGTCATTGGTCTAAAAATAAATAAATGACCTTCCTCTATTCTCAATTCTCTTTTGAATTAAATTTAATTTGCTTTCCTAGAATTATTCCATAGGATCG
>JANZLC010000003.1:14148257-14158829 GCA_026413385.1 Erythroxylum gracilipes
GTTTGGTTTGGTTTGGTCCATTTTGAAGTAGTTGAATAGTTCTTTAGTGTAATTTTCTTCATTTATAAAGATACCTTCCTTCATTTTCTTGATTTGGAGTCCAATTGATTAAACTCCTCATTCATGTCAAGAATGAATGATTGATTTGTTGATTTGGAGTTCCTCATCCTTACTTATTTCCCTTACGTAGTTCAACAATATATTCCTGATTGATTTGTTGGTGATCACTTTTAATTCTAAGAAAGGCTAATGACTTTAGATCTTTATATATGCCTATCTCATTTCTTCAAAATCTTTCTTGGAAATAAAAGGGTTATATTCATAAAAAAGACCTACATAGATTCTTCAATTGTAATTTCTTCCTATTAAATGCCCTATTAAATCCTCATAAAGTTTTCAAACCTTTAAT
The DNA here is from genome assembly GCA_026413385.1 of Erythroxylum gracilipes. Classification (NCBI taxonomy): domain Eukaryota; kingdom Viridiplantae; phylum Streptophyta; class Magnoliopsida; order Malpighiales; family Erythroxylaceae; genus Erythroxylum; species Erythroxylum gracilipes. Next base: position 14,148,667 of record JANZLC010000003.1, read on the forward strand.
TTTTAAATTCCCTACTATAGTCACTCCTAATAAAGGCAACAAAACGTTCATTTTCATTTTGTACCCTTTTGATAAATTTGACAAATGCCTTATAGCCTTCATCTTTGTTTGCTAAACATAAGACCAAAGTAAATCTAGTAAAATTATCAATTATGATGAAAGCAAAAAATTTACCACCTAAACGAGCAACCTTAGTTGTTGTAAATAAATCCATATGAAGTAATTGTAAAAGTCTAGTAAGAGTTACCGACTTTTTACTTTTGAATGAGATTTTGGTTTGTTTTCTCATTTGACAATGAATACAAGTCTTTTTGAAATTTGGCCCCTAGAAGCCTATTTATATGTTATTTGGAGATAAGGTTGGAAATGAGGCTTATACTTGCATTCCTAAGTCTCCTATTCCAAATCCATATGTTTTCTCTAATAAACATTAGACACTTCATATCTTGGTTAGAAAAATCATCAACATCAATTGCTTTTAAGTTTCCATCTCTTTTTCCTAAAAAATGTAATGCACGATATCCCTTTAAAGTATAATTTTAGCCTTTGTCACGTAGTAGGCTCACATTTAACAAGTTATGCTTCAATCCATCAACTTAAAGTACATTATCAGTAATTTTGTGATCTTTCTTACCAACTTTATCAATGTGAATTATCATACACTTGGCATTATCTCCAAAAGTGATGAATTCTCCATCTTTGTCTCTTAGAGTTGAAACTTACGACTACGAGCATTCATATACCTTGAGTGTCTACTATCCATGTACCATTTGTTCCTCTTTTTTTTAAATACCTATAAAACAACCCAATTAATGTGTTTTAGGCACCTAAATAGCTTAGTTCTTTAGTTGTTAGTCTCCTTCTTCTTTTTAACCCACTTGCTTGAGAGTTTATTCATTACTCTTTGTTACGAGAAGCAAAATTTGTCAATATGCTCATATTTACCATAAAAGTAACATACTATGTCATATGATTTAATTGTATGACAATGAACAATATAACTTTGATGTAAGCATGCATTCCTTATTCTTCAATATACATATGAGCCATAGAAACTTTTGGTTTGTTTAAGTGATTGGATGTCTCTCTTTAAATAATGAAAAGTGGTAACATAGTTTTATGTTCGAGGTATGTTTCTTTCATTGTAATGATGCGTACGCGGAGTGTGAAAATGTGTCATATAATTATGATTAGTGTAAACCAATGTGATATGAGTGGGATTGCATGTTTCAATGTGTATTGGTATATAAGTTATGCATATTATTTTATTGAGAATGTTAAATTATTGGTCTAGATTGTGAATGACTTATGAAAGCATAAGGTTTGCTCTTAGCGTGAGCCTTAATAGATGTGTTGTGTGTGCATAGATATGGATGCTCCATGTTGATATTTCATCCTAGGCATTGGTTCTTTAGTACATAAATGCTTTCCTTTGACAAAAGTTGTCGTAAGCGTTATAAGCATTCTTATGACTATATTTGATTCTATACCTATTGCTATAACTCTTTTGATCTTATAACATGTTTTTTAGTTTCTCACTTCCTTTAGTGAACTTAGACAATGAGTCATTGAGAGAATCAACTACCTTCATGCAACTCTGCATTCTCATGCTTTAAAGTGTCTAAGTCATTTACCAATCAATATTACTCACCATTGATCCTAACATGTTCGTTTTATACGATTGTTTGAATATATCCCACTTTCCAAGCTGTGAACAATTTTGTTCTTGATTGCAGGAACAGATTTGTTGGCAGTATTTCTATTTCGAAGGAGGTTGAAGAGAAGCTTTAGCAGGTATTCAAATGACATTCAGTGGCCTTATATTTTTGACAATGTCAACAATGAATTTGCTAACATTTTAATCGAATTTGTATCAATTTCTGTAATTTTCATTCTAGCTCCGTCATCATCTTCTTTCATGTATTTCAACAAGATCCTTCTGCGTGTCGGTTGAGGTAAGTGAAATTGTTTTTTACTACTTTTTTTGAACTTGGCTAAATTTGAGTATTTGTTTACGGTTTGAACTTCCCATCTGAACGTATTACATGACTATTTTAATTTGGCTTGCACGAACTGAAACTTGTCTATAGTACGAACTTCGATTTATCTATGAATTAATATAAGATGAGTTTAACTTATATTATTGTTCCAATTACCTTAATTATGTGAATACGTTATTTCATTGATGCTCTTTTAAATGATTATGTTCTGTTTACTTTTTATGTGTGAATTTTTACATGGCTGTTTTTATTAAATTGTATATGTTAAACTAATTTATTAAATTAAGTATTCATATTTTTATGAATACTTATTTTATTAGGGACTAGTACATATTTAATATCCATTAAATATCAAACTTTTAGCATTAATTCTCTTCTGACATATATGATTACAAACATATATGTTGGATCTTAAGTTTAAAAATATTTTAGATGTGAACCCATAAACCTTAACCCATAACCCGTGATGGAAAACCTTAAGGCTTATCGGTAAAAAATACCAAAAGCCTAGGAGTCAAAACGAGAACATGTTATGTTGATTTAGAAGTCTTATCAATGATGTTTTGTAATTTTTGGCTAACATGAATGATATTAACTATGGATTCATTGTTTTAAATTAAAAGTTTTCCAGAAATGAGTTTCCGTGATAGATCTTGGATGTATAGACAATTAACACCTAATGGTTTCATTAATCCTGAATTTGTTGAGGGAGTTAATGCTATTATTCATTATGTATGTTCTCAACCTGCATATATGGATGGACCAAAGATTAGATGTCTATGTAAAAAGTGCAAATACAAATGTTTCCTTAGTATTGATGAAGTTAATGGACATTTACTGAGAAAAGGATTTGTCCCAAATTATTTTAAGTGGACATGACATGGGGAACCGTTGATTTCTAGCACCTCAAGGGGTAATCAAGTACAATTGTCTGTCAACTTAAATGAGTTTGAAGGGAAGATTGAATTTAGAACAAATTATGTGAATGGACACATTGATAGACACCATAGCTCAGCTGAGACAAGAGATGGATGAGATGAGGCGAGGAGTACCACCTCAGAGCACCGGCAGTTACCAGGACATTAGGATTGTTATAATCATTTGCTTTTAATTACAAAGACTTATTATGTACACTGTAATGTTTTTATTATCAATTAAGAGAATTTTAACTTTATATATTCAATCAACTTTTTGTTTAAACAAATTAAATATAAAAACAAATAAAATTATTATGCACAGATAATTCATAATTGTTGAAATTATGCATTTATCATAAGATCATAAAATAAAATTTAATGTCGGATTTTTTAAAAAATACTTCTTACTTGTATTTACCGATAGAATGTATAAGATTGTCGCAAAATTACACTATATGTACCAACATAAAACCTTAAACCGTTGGTAAACTATAAACATCTTTACCGACTGTTCTTCTTCTTCCGTTGGGAACATTGAAACCTTTGTCATTATCTGAACTACGGTTTACTGATCGTTCTTCTTTTTCCATCGACAAATGTATCGACTGGAAAAGTCTTACGTTGGTAAAATTTATCGACGGTTACGCCTGTCCGTCGGTATACTTTACCGACGGAAGGACGCATAAATTTTTCGTCGTTAAATTTATCTACGACTGTATTAACGACGTCATTGTTCGTTGTTTTATTCCTTGATATTTTTTATTATCGACGAAATACTTGCGTTTACCGTTAGTTTTTTCCGTCGGTAAACTACAGATTTCTTGTAGTATGTCTTGATGAAACAACAATTAAGAACAATTTAAGAATAATACATAAATGCAAATATAATGTCATAGTTATGATCTCATCATAAGTTCAAATTCATAACATTATTTCAAAAACTCTGCCTTTAGTATTAAAACATCAAATGTAATTAACAAAATATATGAAGATAAAGAATTCTTTTATTAATTAAAATAATTATATCATACATAAAATTGCAACTAATTGATTAGCTACAAAGATATAAAGTAACAAAAACAAACAAAGTAAATCCTCTAGCATTAAGAAAAACTAAGAACACAACTCACCACCACTGGGCCCTCCAAGATTTAAAAAATAAATATTTTTAATTTTTAATATATATATATATACAAGGACGGAGTTATTTAAGAGTCAGTGGTACACTGAGCTCCCCAAAATTTAAAAAAATTAAATATTTGGGCCTTCCTATTTTAAATTCCTAACTCCGTCACTGACCACTAGTACGTTTCTTTTCTTTATATATAAATCAAAATACATCAAAGCATGTCTATGTGTAAATGGTCATTAGGATCAAACTCTTAACATTAAATTTTTTTTGCTTAAATTATTAAAAAATATTTATGTAAGACTTAATATTTATAAATTTTTAAGAAAAATCTTCCAACCACTTAAACCCATTACGTAGTCATACTTTTGATAAAGAGGAAAATTATAGTCTAAACTACTGGGGAAAAAAAGTCTACAAATTGAATTGTTCAGCCCTGCAAATCAATGAATAAAATAAAAGACTCAAACCATAGTGTTTTAATGTTTCTAAACTTAAATAATGAATGTAGGTTAACCATGGTCTCATCCCATTTCTTTTCACGAAGTCTGTAGACCTATTCGTTGGAAACCTTTCATATACTTGAATATTATACATACAGCAAAAGGAGATGAATATAATTTGGTTTTAATTCAACCCTTAATTTTTTGAACTTCGGGCGGCATATCAGAGACAGCCAAATTTATAGTTGCTAGTGCAGGTGACTTAATTAGATTGGAAAATCAAAATGAGACAATTTGTCTTAATTGTATGTCTGATCGTATTTACAGATGTGGATAAGTTGTGGAAAGGAACAGCAGGCAGTCAATGGCAGAAGATATGATTTTGGAAATTAGTTGTGACCTGTTCATGCTTGGTGACAAGAACCTTTGTAGAGGTTGGTAATGCATGATCATTAGTCCGTTGGGGAGAAAATATCTTTTTCGAGCTTTAGGACGCAGATAAGTTAGTAAGAAGCTCTTTTGGTTTAAGTGAGGTCTTAAGTTCAAACCTTTTTATGTATGTAGCTGTTTAAAATTTGGAGTCAGAGTTTTGCTTTCTGCAAGGAACCTATCCGTCTGGGTGTGGATGACTTAAAAATATCTTCCCATAATTGAGACTCTCCTAAAATACACATATCGGAGAAAAAAGAAAAGAAAAGAAAATATTATTTTCGTTTTTCGTTTTTCTTTTTATTTGGATAGAATGGACGTCCATCTCTAAATGGTCCATTCTTATAGATACATAGAAAACATGGGTCTTGAAGTTTGCTCCAAACAGATCATATGCATCGAAAATGCCAAATTTTATTGGAGAGTCTGACATAACTATTGTGAGAAATGGGACTTCATGTAAATGCAATGGGTGTTCAGTTAAACGTGAAAAACCAGCATAAAAGCTGGTTCACTCATGTTTTATTTATATTTATTTATTCCTTCCAAACATCTAACTCTGCTCCCTCATGTTTCTTGCACCACGAGATCCTATTGTTATCCTAACAAACCAATACATTAATAAAATAAATATATAAATTTCATAAGGACTGACGAAACGAAACTGACAGAATTAAGTCATCAGTTCAGTTGTATACAATAACTGGCTAGGTTTCTTGACCCTTTATGTAACTGAAATTAACCGCTCCGTAATCCGCATGCGGTAAGAAGGACAAATTAAAATGAAATTATTGGAGAAAGGGATAAAGCGAAGACATTCAATCAAATCAATCATGCAAAGAACAACGTAAACGCACTTGCACTCTCTGCCTTGATTTTCAATTTTGTGTACGGGCAACTGTTACTATTCATGATAGATATAAATGTTCTATCCATATTCAAGATTTCATGTACGTTATCGACCATACATTAGATGACCCTCTGCCTGTGTCACCATCTTACAACCAAACCTCTTCCTCGGTGTCTGTTTATGTGTGGCTCTCTTCGTTTTCGCGCTTTAATTAAATCTCCCCTGTTTCTCAAATAAAAAAAAACTCCCATTATTCAATTTGTCGTTCTCTAGGCTGCCTTTGCATTCCACCTAAATCACTCTCTTATTTCAGTTTTCTGTTCGTTTGGTGTCAGTTTCTTTCTGTGTTTGCTTCCGATGGCGTCGATCACAAGTTCTCTCCAGTATCCTGTGCATACCGGTCGCCTCAGGTCGCTCTGCTTGCCGTCTCCGTTCGGATTCTCCAGAGCCAATGCTCACCTCAAGACTCCAACATCAAAACTCCCGCGCCTTGAGTTCTCGCCTTTGCCGGAGAAGTGCTTCGTCTCTGTTCCCGTTGGAATCTCCTCTTGGACGCAAGAGATTCGCCGGCGCGTACCTCCGGTCGTTAAGGCCGCTGCTGCCGACGCCGATGGGTTAGACCGTTAGAGTTTCCGTTAAATGACTCTTTTTTCTTTTCTAATCTTCTTTGGGTTCTTAGAAAGGTTGTGATTGGTTGATGAGAAAGTGAAGGAAAATAACTCATAAAAGTTTTGAAGTTTGACGTGTGGTATTTTGCTTTGACTAATTTGTGATTGTAGGCAGGTGGAGCCAGCGAAGAGCTTCGGTGAGAGGTTTCCGGTGCTGGTCACCGGTTTCTTTTTCTTCACTTGGTGAGCTTAGCTAATAACTCTGTACTTTTATTTTGAAGTCGTAATGACTCGTGTATAATTGGTTAGACGACTAGTGAATCATTGTCTCATTTGTCTTTATGTTATGTTCAGGTACTTCTTGAATGTGATCTTTAACATACTCAACAAGAAGGTCTATAACTACTTTCCATATCCATAGTAAGTCGATATTGTCTTTTTTTTTTCTTCGTTTTCTTAGATGATGTTTTCGGTTTTGATTTTGGAAATTATTTGCTTACTTGCAGCTTCGTTTCGGTTATACATCTGCTAGTTGGAGTGGTTTATTGTCTTGTTAGTTGGGCTGTTGGTTTGCCAAAACGAGCAGTGAGTGACAATTGATACTGTTCATAGTTTTGAGGTTTTGTAACTCTTATGAAGGATTGACGTATTGCATAAATTGCTCTGGAAACAGCCAATTGACAAGGAGCTTCTGTTGCTACTGACGCCAGTTGCATTCTGTCATGCTCTAGGACATGTCATGTCCAATGTGTCATTTGCAGCTGTTGCTGTGTCTTTTACGCACACTGTCAAAGGTATTGCGATCTGTCGCAGCTTTTGGTAATTTCATCAAGTTGTGAAAATTAAATTTGATGATATGTGCTCTTAATGCTGATGAATCTCCACTGATAGTATAACTTTTGTTACTTTATGTGCTCAGAGGATAACTAACTATGCTAGTTTGAGAGAGAAAATTTAAGTTTTTGAGATGGTTGTTGGGTCTATAACGTGTTATATTTTTCCTGCAGCCCTCGAGCCATTCTTCAATGCTGCTGCTTCTCAGTTTGTGCTGGGCCAACAAATCCCCCTGTCACTCTGGCTATCATTGGCTCCTGTAGTTATCGGTACTCAAAAAGTTTTTTTTTTGTTTTAGATTCCCGAAATTGCAAATATTGATCTCAGCCAATCATGTATAATTGGTATAACTTTCTCGCATACTTTCTACGCTGAAGTTGAGTGGCTTCTATTATAGGTGTGTCAATGGCATCACTAACTGAGCTTTCCTTCAACTGGACTGGGTTCATTAGTGCAATGATTTCAAACATAGCATTTACTTACAGAAGTATCTATTCCAAGAAAGCAATGGTAAAGCTTAGTTAGGAAGTTGTATTTTGTGTAAAGAGAAAGAAATTCGAAGTTTAGTATTGTATGCCATTTGCATTATTTATTTGCCTAATCAACTCCACTAGATTCATCAAGTTTCTAACTCTCTTTCTAACTTCAATAGACTGGCATGGACAGCACAAATGTGTATGCTTACATCTCAATAATAGCCCTTCTGTTTTGCATTCCACCGGCAATAGTGGTAATTATACTCAGCACAGGACTTTCAAACTCAAATCTTGACATCTTTTGTTGCTTTCTCTTACATAACGGTAAACCATTGGTTTGGATGAACTGCTTACAGCTTGAGGGCCCTAAATTGATTCAATATGGTTTCAATGATGCAATAGTCAAAGTTGGACTAGTTAAATTCTTGTCTGACCTGTTTTGGGTGGGGATGTTTTATCATCTCTACAACCAGGTACGTCAACTTTTTCTATCTTGAAATTCTCCTTCAAGCTTTAACATTCATTTGGATTTGCACGCTTTTTTCTCTCTCTGAACACAATGGGATGTTTCTCTCCCTCTGACCATCCTTTTGTTCCTAAATTACAGATTGCCACCAACACTCTAGAACGGGTTGCACCACTTACACATGCAGTTGGAAATGTGTTGAAGAGAGTTTTTGTCATTGGGTTCTCAATTGTTGTATTTGGTAATTTCTTATCTCATTTACGACTAGTATGGAGGAATCTTGAATTTTCTATACGTGAAAAGAATTTTTATTGTTATAACGGTACCTGGCACGTGCTTCTTGCAACCAAAATCTAGTGTCAAATAGAGAGCTCCAACTGGTCTAAATTTGATCAGAACCCCCATCCATCCTGCATCTTCCCTGAAAGAAAGGGGAAAATTGAAGTAATTATGTTGCAGGTGTTACTAGTTACTATGACTTGGAAGTAGAATTGAGTGTGGAATAGAGTATGTTATTCACCATATACCATCCTTATTAAACACATTGGTTGATCTATTTAAGTTTTATTATGTTATCTTATCCTTATGTAATGATTGCAAAATTTGGCAGGGAATAAAATTTCCAGACAGACTGGTATTGGTACCGTGATAGCCATTGCAGGTGTTGCAATCTACTCCCTAATAAAGGCAAACATGGAAGAGGCAAAACGGGTGAGTCTTTCTTTGAAAAGTTGGTCAAGTTGCCACGGTACGAGTAAACGTATTTTTTTAGTAACAGTATGTGGGATGAGTGTCTGATGTCATACCGTGCTCAACGTTACTTTAGCTTGTCTACAAACAGCTACTTTGGCAATTTGCTAATGAACTTTTCTGAAATGCTGCAGAAAGCTGCTTTAAATCCAGGATCATAGGAAATGGCAGTCGGATTAACTGATGCCGCAGAGTTTCACTATTTATTAACAGATTCCCTTTGGAAATGAAATTGGTGGATGTTCAAATCCACCTGGAGGAAAGTTTTCTTGGATGGATATCTAACCAAATAATGAAGAATAAAATTTGGATGGCTATTCAAACTCCATGCCTTTTTACTCTTTTTGTGCATCATCTGTTACTGCTGTAAATTAGAGCCAGCACGTGAATATTTCCTTATTTTAAATTTCCTTGCCCTAATCTCAGCTAGCTTCTCCCTTTATTTCAAAGTTGCTCGTCTAAATTTATGATATGTTTCGAGTCAGATCGTACAAACTATCTACAGCCTACTTGTAACTAGTTTATTCATCTTAAATGTATATTTTACATTGTTGTGTACATCCTAATTAAAATAAATATTATAAAGTATTGCTTAAGTATAATTACTGTTATATTAAGTTAAAATTTATGTTTATATTAATTAAATATAATTAAAAACTTTATTCTATCTCTTAAAAAGTTTATAATAATAAATATAAATATATGTACAAATGGATTAACTGATCAATAAAAAAAGAAAATATTCAAATTGAAGCATATATCATATATGTGATTCAAGATAATTCAACATAATTTAAGTTAGTAAACCGAGAATAAGAAATAATGAAGTCATCATTTGTAACAATCATTGCCACGTTTCTTATAAATTTATATTAGTCATTTCAATGAATTAGAGAATTAATCATTTCATGATCATTTATATGTAAGACATTTTCTTTTTGGAAATATGAATGAAATTATCTTAATCTAGCAAAAGTTACTTCACATTATTACAATGACTCCTATTAACCATCTACGAAAAAATTCATAGGAACAGTTACAAAAGGAAACAATTACAATAACCAGCGCCTTCTCACTCCTTGACTAATTGAATCTTGTTTGTAATCGATAATATGTTAGAATACATGTTACCGCATGGTACCGGACTAGACTACTATAATCACAATTTAATTCCATAGCCGGATCAATTGCCTAAGTAATAACCATAATGGGATGGTTACTTTACTAATTGCATTTGAGGCACATGGTAGTACCCCAATTA
>JANZLC010000003.1:14178293-14191968 GCA_026413385.1 Erythroxylum gracilipes
GTGTACAACTTCCTCTTGAGAAATATTCTGTTGTGTAGGGACTTTGCCTCGTATATACTTGTAAGATAATCCCAAATGTCTTTGGTTGTCTTCTTCTCCTCTATACTTGACAATATCTTATTTGACAATCCAAGATGTAAATTTGCCGTTTCATTTGCATCCATTTCTTCCCATTTTTTATCAGTGATATTATCTAGCCTTTTGACGATCGCTACGAGTCACTTATCATTCACCATGATAACCTCATTCTCATCTTCCAAATCGAGAAATTTCCACCATTGAATTTATCCATCTTATATTCTCCTTTTACTTCTGACATTCTATTGAAAAAGCTCCTCCCACTATTTTACGTAAGTCAAAACTGCGTAAGCCCCACATGTGAATAGTAACCTCGTGAGCCCCACACGAAATGAGCCTCACTAATGATGGCATTGAGCAATTTAGGAATATCAGGGGACAGTGGGTCCTACTAGATACGAAAACTGAAAGGTGGTCCCACAAGCGCACCGTGCACACTTGAGGGTAACCGCAAAATCTAATTTACTTTCTGATGTGAGGGATTCACATTAAGTGGCAACCACAGAGCATACGGTAAATAAATTTAAACTTAACCCAAGCATGTCTCTGATACCACTTGTTAGAAAAGAAAGCACGGAAAAAGAAAAATATATAAGAAATGGGAAGGAATTAAAGAAGACAAGAAATTTACGTGGAAAACTCCAATAGGGTAAAAACTACGGAGAGAGAAGAATTTTCACTATAACAAAAATAGGGATTGCAAACTTAATCCTCTAATTTGTTTATATAAGAAGAATGTTTGTTTTTGGTGTATTGAATGAGGAGGAGTGAGCCTTCTTTTATAGGCTTCACTCCTCCCTTTACTTTCTTATCCCATTGATGTGGGATGAGTATCTTAACAGAAACAAATTCAATAAATAAAACTAAAGTTGAAGATTTAAAATCTCATCTTGGAATCTTACCAATGATTTTCGAATAATTATTGACTAATTTTATCTTTCAAATACTTAGTGCGAAAAAGAAAATGATATTCGCTCTTGGTATAAGATGTGTCCTAAGTCTTATCCTATGCTTAGCATGCATCTTTGCTTCAAGAGAATTTCATTTTGTAATCATCGTTAAAATTACGTTTCTGGTCAAACAATGATAGTTCTAATTTTGGGCTCCAAAGGTAGCTGTGAACTTTTCAATTGTCTCTACAAGTAAAAGTAAACAGAGGTCAGAATCTCTTCTTACTTATTTTAATTTCTAAAACAATAAATAAAAGAGGTAGTCGATCCTTTAATTCTTGATACAATTATGAATACTAATCTATAAGTATATATTTTTGGTATAATATAATTAAGAATCACAAAACATTAGGCTTATGATGGAACTGGACGCATCACTGTTAATATCATTGCACACCATCATGTTCATAGTTGAATTTTCCAGCTCTGCAGTCAATCATTTGTTGCGTTCTCATTAGGATTATCGCGATAATCATGTTGGTTATACCACTTATCTTTTACTTGAACATCTTTCATATACATGATTATAGAATGTTTAAGGGGGTACTAGGTTAAGATATATGAAAATAAATCAATGGGAAATGAATGAATAGGAATAGTTGGTTATTTATTATAATTGATTGAATAGGTTTTTCATACCCCGATTTTAAGTAATAGTCCATACCTTCTATGTGCGGGGGAATAGTTTTGACTCCTGCAAATACTAATATTTTTTAATTTTTTTATTAAATATAATTAATTAAAATGTAATAATTAAGATATAAAATATAATTAAGATATAATTAATTATTTTAAATCTAATAAATAAATAAATTAAAATATAATTAAGATGTAATTAATTAAAATATTAAAACATAATTAATTAATTAAAATACAATTAATTAATTAGTTAATTAGAATGTAATTAATTAAAATATTATTCATTAATTACTTAAAATATAACATCATTTGGATGACTAAACTATATTTTGATGATATTATGTAACTAATGATATGTTGATGTAAGAAAATACTGGAGTATTTTTTTCTTCAAAAGCTATTGGAAAGAAAATATTGTAATATACTTGATTTTAAACATTCTATCATTATAAATAAGGTGTATAAATTAAATATAATCAATTAAAATGTATTTAAATTTTGATATAAAATAAAATTTTAACAAATTTTTATTTCTTAACATTTTTAATAAACCAACCACTAATGGTAATCATTCCTTCATCTTAATCAACCATCATAATTATAATGATTATATTCATTTTCATTTCTCACTATATTCATTCTCATTCTCATTCTTATTGTCTTCTGTAAACCAAAAGCCCACTTAGTGTTCATAATAATTAAACATAATTCATAATTCTTATTTAATAAAGTTTCTTCTTATTTCAAGTCCATTAACAATTCAGCACAAAATCTTGAGAATACCCATATGTGAATGTCACACGTTGAAGAAAGAGGGAAAAAAAGACTAACATATAAGCTTAGTGGGCTATTCTTTCTTATTGTCAAATTGTTTTAACATAGAACCTCACTTGAACTTGTATGTGATCTAACTTTCATCATCATGTATACCTGTAGGCCCATTGCAATTTTGACATAGTATTAGAGCTCATGAAGATCTTGACCTACTGTTTGTTCCAGAAGAGGGCCCATCATTTAAGCAATTGGAGAAGGGTTTGAAGTCTGTATAGAACAAGTGACTCAACAGTATTGTTTGTCTTAAGAGAGGGCTTATCTTACCTCAATCGGAAGTTAAAGAAAGAAGAGAAAGAAAATTAACATATAAGCCTAGTGCTAATTGATTTTAGCATAAAACCTCACTTGAGTTTGTGTGTAGTTTAACTTTCCTTCTTGTATGGGCCAATAAGGCCATTGCAAATTTGACACAAAATAAGCTCATTTTCTCCTTATTATCTTATGAGAAATTCCTATAATATTAATAAAAATATTTTCAATATAATTCAATCATTTTTATAGGGTTAATTACAAAAAAAGTTTAAACTTTCATCAAATTTTCAATTATAGCTATAACTTTAAAAAGTAGCAATAAAATACCCAAACTTTCAATTTTGTTAAATTCTAGCCAAAACTTCAAAAAATGACAATAAAGTACTCAAACTATCAATTTTTTCAATTATAGCCCGACAATATCTGTTGTTCTCCCTCAGCCCTCAGCCCTTTATTTTCTGTTTGTTCTTTTAACGCCTAAACTACTCTAGCATTACAACGTACTGTACCAATAAGCTCTTCAGTTTTCGTTCATCCTCCTAATGCTTTTAGTATGAAGGCGTTAGAATTGTATAATATGAAAATCAAAGGGTGAGGGTATCGAGAGAACAAACTAAAAACGAAGGGAAAAACTAAAATCAAAGCGTAAGGTCACTGGAACTACATAATCTGATTTAGGTCATTTTTAAACAACGATGTTATTTTAATTATCTGATTAAATGACGTCATGTCATTAATCATTATTTGTTGTGTTAATTTTAGTTAACGTGTATTAATAGTTAAGGTTTCTGAAACACCTAACAAGTTACGTCAGCAAATTTAACGAAAACACTAACATCGGGCTAAAATTGAAAAAATTGAAAGTTTGAGCATTTTGTTACTACTTTTTAAAGTTTGGGCTAGAATTGAAAAAAAATTGAAAGTTAGAACATTTTATTGCTACATTTTAAAGTTCGGGTTATAATTGAAAATTTGACGAAAGTTTAGGCTTTTTTTATAATTAAACATTTTTATATAATATTTTGATTAGAGAAAATATGAATGTAAATTCTACTATATTTGAATCTAATCATATTAACTCCCTAGCATTAGTAATTAATTCTTTTAAATTTTTTAAAATTATTTTCAAAGTGTCATTTTACTTTAACCGAAAACTTCTCTAATCAATATTAATTGCATGTAATTAAACAATTTTGTAATTTTTTTAAGGCAATGAATCCTATATTGGTTACTCAGTTATCTTTATATAATTGATGTTATTTCTAATGACTACTAATGGATCCATTTTTGACTAAAATATGTCTAAAGTAGCATTACAACAAAACAATTCTTATATGAGATACTTTGGAGATCTCAAAACGATCACTTATACAATCATCTTAATGAGCATTTCTATAGACATATGAGTAATATTTCATATATAATTATCATGTTGGGTCAGTTTAGTGTACTAATTTTCTACTAAATACATATAAGTTTATTTAAGTATTTTTATAATTTAGTATGTGAAATTAACAATTTCTTTCATAAGAAAGAAATATAACATTTGATGCTCTATTGACTCTATTAATACTTAATCTTAATAAAGTAATAACTAAGAACAATTTTTACATCATAAGGGAAGACATTTAAAAAGTTTTGAGGGAGATGAAGAGTGGAAGGGTAGTAGAATTGGATGAGTTACCCATAGATTGGAAGAGCCTCAACGTTGAAGGTATGAATTAGTTAGTGAAGCTTTTTAATGTGATCCTTAAGTTAGCTAGAATGTCGGATGAATGGAGACTGAGTATATTAATTCCTTTATACAAGTACTATAGAGGCATCAAACTACTTAGTCACCATAAAGTTGTAGGAGAAGGTAATTGAGAATAGAGTAAGAAAGGTAGCTTCTATATCAGAAAACCAATTTGAATTTATGCTAGGAAGGTCCACGACAAAAGCTTTACACCTCTTAGAAGATTAATGGAATATTACAGGAAAAGATAGATAATTTTGCACATGGTTTTTATTAATTTAGAGAAGTCATATGACAGGGTTGCTAGGGAAATCATGTGGAGGTGTTTGGAGGCTAAGGGAGCTCTTATGACCCATATACAAGTGATTAGAGAAATGTATGAAGAGACAGTGACTAGAGTAAGGACAATAGGAGGAGATATTGAGAATTTTTCTATTAGTATTGGGCAACACCAAGGCTCCATATTAAGCCCGTTTCTATTCATAATAGTGATGGATGAGTTTACTAAGAATATTCAAGGAGATGCACCTTGGTGCATATTGTTTGCTGATGATATAATCTTAATGGATGAGACAAGAGAAGGGGTCAATGTCAAGTTAGAATGTTAGAGATAAATGTTAGAGTAGAAAGGTTTTAAAGTGAGTAGGACTAAAACTGAATACTTAGAATGTAACTTTTCTGGCCATCAGATGGATACTGATACGGAGGTAAAGATTGGAGCAAAAGTTATTTGTTGAGCATGTTTTAATCTTATAAAACCATCAATATACCGCAAGTGCATGGGTCGCGAATATAGTATATAAGGTGTCGATCCCTCAAGGAGTTAGTGAATTAATCTAATTCTAAGTTATCTAAGGCCTAAAAGGATTATTAAAAAGAAAATAAAAAGTAAATAGAAAAGTAAATTCGTGAATATGTATTGATTGAAAATTCAAATGTAAAATTAACATACAAGGAATCAAATTGAGCACTACCAAATTAACAATGGGAAATCACACAAGAAAATTACCAAATTATAAGAAGGGGATTTATCCTACCATCAATTCTAACTTAGTCACTTTTATGTGAATGTAGTGCCAGTTCTAAACTATTGAAGGTTGGATTACTCTCTCGAGTTATAATTACTAAATCCTAATTAATTTAAGTTACTGAACATGTAATCTCTTTATTAATAATCATGCCACAACCTAATTAGTTCTTAGGCGTTCTAATAAACAACCCAATCCTCACACGAGATCTCTCTCCTTATAATTATCGAATTTATTATTTGTGAGATCTATTAGGTCAATTAACTCTCATTAAACAACTCAATCATTTTGCGTTCAATTCATTTTCTCAATTTATTACCGAAGCATGCAATTACAATAAATAATCACAACACCCAAATTAATTAACACAAGAACAACTAGATTAACATTGAGTCAAGTCTAAATCCTTAAAGAAGAGTTAGAACATCCTTGAATCAAGGTTCATAATCATCAATTCTATCTCATACATCATATGAAAGAAATAAGAGATGGAAAAAAAGAAAATATAACTAGAAGGATTGGAAGTGGAAGCACCCAAGGGAGATCACCTTCTTCTCTCTCTTCTTCTTCTTCCTTGGTTTTTTCCTAAAATGGCAAAAATGGGGGCACGAAAAATGAGGATCTTCTATCTTCTTTAGTATTTTCTATTTAAGGTAAAAACTAGGTTTTAGCCGGGCCTAAAAAATATGAATAACCCTGCAAAGTTGAATTTTAGAAGCTGGTTCACATCAGTTGTAGCGCAAGCCACGATCGTGGCACTTGAGATTTTCTTATGCCACAATTGTGGCTTGTCTATTTTACTTCTGTCATGATTGTGGCCCAGTCTGGATCTGCCATCGTGCTTCCTCCAAATCTTCTCCATTCTTCGTTATCTAATCTCAAACACTAACAAACACATCAAGGCAACTTAAATACACAAATTAAAGCTCAATAGCATGCTCTAACCCATATAAGACTCAAAACACACATATCTAACCAATTAATACAATTCCAAACCTAAACATACATGAATCAATTAATTAACCACTAAAAAAATAATAAAATACTTATTAAAATATCATGTAACCTACAACTATCATTATATCACAGAAGGAGTGTTTTAAGTACCTAGGGTCTATCATCCAAAACAATGGAGAGATCGATGAAGATATAACCCATCATATTAGATCAGGGTAACTCAAATGGAGAAGTACATCAAAAGTTTTATGTGATAGGAAGATACAACTCAAACTCAAAGGTAAATGCTATCGTTTAGCGATAAGGCCAACCATGTTATATAAGGCGAAGTGTTGGCCCATTAAACAAATACATAATAATAAAATTTTTGTGACGGAGATGAGGATGCTCTGGTGGATGTGTAACCTTATCATAAGAGATAGAGTTAGTATTAATGACAAGTTGAGAGAGACTAGGCTCAGGTGGTTCAAACACGTTAAAAGGAGACACCCTGAAGCTCCAGTGAGAAGATGCAAGAAAATAATACTTAGAGACTATAAGAGAAAAAGAGGAAGGCCTAGAAAGAACTGGAAGGAAGTGATCAAGAATGATATGATTAGGCTGGATCTTACCGATGACTTGGCCCATAATAGGAAAATTTGGCGTACTAGAATACAAGTAAAGGATCTCTCTCAAAGAGAGCATTTGTGTTCTTGCAAGTTATATTAAATCCTGTCCTTTGCATTTATTGCGTTGTACTTATCTTCTAGTTAGTTTAGCTTAGTTAGTTTCTTACATAATGTAATTAATGTAATGACAGGCCTAGTTGACGTTACTCATGTATTGGTCTTTTCTGGTATGTTTTTGGTATGTTCTTTTTTTTTATCTTACCATTTATTGTCATTCATTGACATATTTTATATGTACGGTATTTTGTATTGCCTTACCTTTTTTTATTTTAGTTTATTTTTATTTTTCTCTTTATTATTTATTATTTATTATTATTGTTTTATTTTTATTTTTTAGTTTCAGTTTCAGTTTTTTAACTTTTGTATTTAATTATTTTTACTATTTTATCATCTTTTTATTTTTACTTTTATTTGATTTAATTATTTACTTATTTGATTTAATTTATATGTATGCACATCCATTTATATTTTGTAGTATCGTCATGCCGCATTGCATTTGAGTTTATCAGAAACAGCCTCTTTACTAAGTAGGGTTACGCTACGTACTATCGTACCTCCCTAGATTCCGCGCTTTAGCGGGACTTCCACTAGATGTTGATGATGATAACTTAAATGAAATATGAATATCATAATTACAATCTTAACAAAATTTTATTTGTAAAGTTTATTTATTATATGAAATTTACCTTATAATTTGGTTTATTAAATAATCATACATAAGATAATTTTTTAAAGAATTATGTAATAAGTATACAACCAATTTAGTGGTTGTAGCAGTAAACTAGTAGTATACCTATTTATGTCTATACAAAGATAAAATGCATGAATGAATTTTAATATATTTCAGTGGTATGAATGAACAAAAGATCATGAATAATCTTAATTTTAGAAGATTTACATCAAAGGGATGTTTTTCAAGTATAATTTGAATTTTTCAGTAATATTATTAATTTTTTAACAATATCACTCGTAAATTTAAATATGAAATTTAATGGAATTAAATAAGAAATAATAACACAAAGTTTAAAGGGATCAAATAGAAAATGATCCTAAATATATGAAATACTAAAAAATGTATTTTATTCTTTGTTGCCGCGTCTTTATGTAAGATTGTATAATTTAATGCCCGAATGGAGATCAATAAAACAAGTTTAGATAAGTTATGTTTCTCTCGAGACTTCAAACACAAGACGCAATAATGATCACTTGAGAATTGAAATATAAATTAATAGTACTTTTTGCTATTTTCCCAATTTTTTATGACTGAGAACCTGCCATATTGACGATATATAAGAAATTAAAAAATCAAACTTTTTGGCCTGCGACTGTTCATTTGCAAAAGAACTTGCGCCAATATCCATTCATATATCAAGGGCTACGCGTACATGTACAATGCTCACTTACCTATTTGCGTCTTTGAATAAAGAAATGGACTCCTTTTGGGAGATCTAACAAGAGAAGGTACGGCTGCTCTTTGTTCAAAATCATCCCTTGCTTTCCGAGGTTGCAAAAGTGCACATAAACAAATCATTATATTAAATATGTATAGTTTAAAAGGTTTTCTGAACTTATCATTATAAAACAAACCATTTGTTAAGGGGTGCTAAGGTCGATTAGTAAGAATTTTGGGTGCTGCGTATATCAGAAGACCTCTCGAAGCTTCTAACAGCTGAAATCAAAAGCCTTAGTGACTTAAGTCACACTCCCACGTGATTCATTCAGTCATAAGCAAATAGTTCAAAGCAGTGTTGTATTACATAAGCCAATACACAGTCGTTTATGCATCAGAAGCTACACAAACCAGACACAGTCTTATTACATGCTGGAAGGAAAAAACACTCAGTGCAGCACTACGTTCTGAGGCAAGATAAACAGGTAGAAACAAAGCGCGGTTGAGAAAGACACAATACACAGATCAAAGGCTGAAAGATAAGTGACCCACATGACATGCACATGCCAATAGTCTAATTCATATTGGTCTTCACCGAAAGCCATCTTCTTCCTCTTCATATATAAAAAGCAAGGCAGAAGCATCAGACATATACATAACACATTTCACATAATTAAAAAGCTTCAATTTTCATTGTATTCATTAGTTGAGAGAGTGAAAAAGAGAGCAGAGAAAATAACAAAGAGTGCTAGAGTACACCTGTGGGTACTAGGAGAGTTTTGGAAAAACTCTTGCAAATGAAGAGGATACACTCAACTTTCTGTATTGTATTTTTCTTCTCATTCTTCTTGATTAGTAAAATCTTTACTACCATAGGTGGGAATCTTGGATGTAGATAGTGATCCACTATCTAACCTAAGTAAAAATCTTGTCTATTTATTTTTCTTGCATTTACGTTTTCTGCAAAAGTGACCAAGCTTTATCAGTATCTGTATAAAAGATAATAGAATAGCAGCAAAATCCCAACAATTATCATATCGTTCTAACAAATGTTCAATCAATAAATTACGAAGTTCATAATGACTCATCTAGTGGCTTTAGCCAATATTTTGATTTTGGAGAAAATGGGAATGACCTTCCAAACTATTAATAATTTATGTTAAATTAATATGCTCAAGTACTTTAATTTTAATTTTAATTTGATTGTTGCAATTTTAGTTTGATTATAATCTTGAGTCTGATTATAATTGTAATTTATTTTAATATGGTTGTAATTTCAAATATTTTCATTGAGTTTTAATTTTTTAAATCAATGCTGTGGTTTAAATTTATATACCTTTTATTTCAAATTTACTTTTTGTTCTTAACATATTTTAGTAATGAATTTATAACACTTATAAATAAGAATTAAAAATAAATATTAAAAATAAATATAATATTATATTCAATATTAGTGTCATTTTAAATGCTTCAATGAGATTTTTATAATGATATATTTTGTGTAAAGTAATATATATTTTAAAATTAATTACTTTGTAAATTATGTAAATAAATCAAATTGTGAGAAGGACATAAAAGGAATGTATTAAAAAGATAATGGACAAAGTTGTCTTTTTATACTTTTGGTGTAATGAATAATAACACACCAAATTTAGTGCATTACTTTTCATTATACCATTTTAGTGTTGAAATTTGGTGTCTTCCTTGGAGTGATTTCATTACGCTATTTTGGTGTTAAAATTTGGTGTCTTTCTTAGAACGATTTCTTTGTATTTGGTGTTTTGGTGTTTTGGTTGGAGATAGCCTACGTCACCAAAATGGTGCAATAAATAGTAATGCACCAAATTTGGTGTGTTACTATTTATGCACCAAAAGTTATAAAAAGACAACTTTGTCTATTATCTTTTTAGCATATTTCTTTTATGTCCTTCTCACAATTTGATTTATTTTCATAATTTACTAAGTAATTAATTTTAAAATATATATTACTTTACACAAAATATATCATTATAAAGATCTCATTGAGACATTTAAAATGACATTAATATTGAATATAATATTAAATTGATTTTTAATATTTATTTATAAGTGCTATAAATGTATTAATAAAATATGTTAAGAATAAAAAGTAAATTTGAAATAAAAGGTACATAAATTTAAACCACAATATTGATTTAAAAAATTAAAACTCAATAAAAATATTGAAAATTACAACCATACTAATGATAAAGAAGCTCATTATAAATTTTGTAATATATTAATTGAATATTTGTAGGAACAATATGGTAATCTAGAAAATTAGAGGTTAAATATGCAATAAAAATGTTATATTTGTATATGTTATTAATTTGTTGTTGCAATAATATTAATTATATTTGTTAAATAATATTAATTAGATATAAAGTATATATTAATTAATTAAGAATAATGATTTTTATTTTTATTTTATAAATAAATAAATAAAAATTATTGTATAAATATAAATTAATTTAGTTAATAACCAAATTAGTATGGTATATTCTTTAAAAAATTTTGATATAAAATAATTAAAATAATATCAAATTTAGTATAAAAAAATTCTTGAAATATTTATTTACGTCAAATTTAGCGTAAAAAATTAGTGAGATAACTTTATATATCTGATAAATGCTAATCAATACGTCATGTCACGAAACTTAATTTTACTGATGTTCGTTGACCAAATGTCGCAATTTTTCATTTACCTTTTCAGTTGTTACCTACGTCTTCTCAATGACTGGACATTATAGCATGGTCAGTCTACCCTTACCTAGCGCCCTCTATTCTTTTTTCTTAACTATCTAATTTATTGTATTGGATGGCTAAGATTAAGAAAAATTAGGTATTTAATTTATTGCATTGGATAGTTAAGATTAAGAAAAATTGGGTAGGCACGGGATAAAGTGTAGATCTTCTATACCCCAGTCTGACGGTCTATGATTTTCTAGCTACCGTAATTTATACAAACTGTACTAAATTTGACAAAGACAGTAAGTGTACTCTAATGTTAAATATGTGATAATAACTGTAACTACTAACGAGTCTCATCAGTACGTCAGTTTTATCAATATTTCCCGTAGTTACTTGGCTGGCAAGGTGACTCATATTTCTGACATATGGTAAATGCTAATCAATACGTCATGTCACCGAAAAGATTGAAAAACTTAAAATAAAATTAAAAAAAAGCAGACTATTTTACTTATAAAAAAAGTTTAATAAGTTGAAGACAATCAAATAAAAACAACTAATTTATTTTAGTTTATTAAATTGACTATTTTTAAAAAATTGATTGATTAAGTAATAAATTAATTAAATTTTAATAACAAAAATTATTAAGATATGCCAAACTCGTAAATTAAACAATTCAAAAATTTTACAGTTGAATCAATTGAATTGATTAAAATTTTCAATCATTCGTGTGAAAGTAACTATTGAAGATTGATGTAATTTTGTAATAATTGAGAACAAATTTTCATTGAAACTATTTAAGATTGATGTAATTTTAATTTTAAAAAAAGATTGATGTAATTTTCAATAATTGAGAATTTTTAAATAAATCATAATTTAATGCGACATGTGGGCAATGTTATAAATACCGTATAGGATTAAATTTTGGTACGGTACTGTATCGGTACCGATTAATATCAGGTACCGTTTTGGATAATATTTTAAATGTATAAAATAGTCCCTAAATTTTTAAAAATTACAAAATAGTTCATTGTCATATTATACAGTTGTACTTTATTTAATTTAGTTTTTTATTTCTTATCCATTTTAGTTTATATATATCTTTATTATATTATAATTATTTCTATATAAAATAATTTATTGTAAAATAATGAAAATAATTCAAAATTTTGTATTTTATCAAAATTTTGAATTATTTTTTAGGATTGTTATTTTTTTCAAATTCCATTTCATTTTATATTTAATTAGACATAATCACAATTTTAATTTAATATATAAAATTAATTTAATAATTATTAATAAATATAATTAAATTTAAAATATATTTTTAAAATATATAAATTTCAAATAAATTTTGATTTAATAATTAAAAATATATAAAAATAAATATTAGTTTATAAATGATAATTATTAAATTATTTATTTAAAAATATATTTTTATTAATAAATATTACATAAAATATTAAAATAAATTTAAATAAAAATAATTTATTAGTAATAAAATAAAAATATTTTATTTTTAAGTTTATTTAATTTAAAATATTTATTAATAATAAAATATTTATTATTATTTTGAAAACTTTGAAAAAAAAGGGGGTAGGAGAGGTAGGAGGGAGGGAAAGAGATTATAATATTTTTTGAAAATTTTACAAAAAGGTCCCCCAATTTTATTAAAATTTCGGTACCAACCGATATTTGGCCGGTATTTTGAATACCGACCGGTACAGCTAAAACGGACCGGTACTAACCAGTATTCAAACCCAATACCAAAATCAAAATATCGGTACTAGTTTTGAGTCGGTACTGGCCGAAACGGAACGATATCCAAAATTGTGTGTTTAATAGAAGTTCGACATATTTATTAACTATTTTCTTTTATTATGTTAATTTTTCTTCAATCTTTTACGAAGATAGAAGTTAGTTGATTATATAAATTAATTATTTTGGTTATTTATGGTTTTTTTAATGCAGATGTAATGTGAAGTTAAAACTTCGGAGCCGTTTAATGGACTACTTTTTTATTTTTTTATTATTTTAGTTTGTTTATTGGATCAATGAAAGGAAAGTAGATTGAAAGAAATTCATGTTGAGAGAAGATTTAAATGGGTTAGGACTCATATGACAGTAATATGCTATTTTCTATTGTTAGCTTTCAGGATTCTCTTTTACATTTACACTATATCTCATTTAGACATTGATTGAAACTTTTTTTTAATTCGTGTTTCATATTTATAATTCGTGCAGATCACATTGGAAATTTTGGTTAGAACATATGTTTGAGTCTATATATGTTTCCCATTCTGCATATACTAATATAATTCATTTTTTCCCCTTTGTTACTTGGAGAGAAGTATTGACGCGAATGACATTGACCCAAAATTGATGTTCTTTATAATCCCATGTTTTTAATGTTATTCCCACAAAAGTCACAATATATT
>JANZLC010000003.1:14209894-14224565 GCA_026413385.1 Erythroxylum gracilipes
TTCAGATAAAAAACATCACACTTTTCCTCTTCCATTCACCATCAACACTCACCAGAAAAACCTCACAAAATCACTCACGTGTCCAAGAACAAAGTCACACACGCAGTCAATGAAAAGAGCTAAAAACCTTCACCCAATGTGCCCACAACCTTCACGCAACGTTGCATTATCCATATCTGAAAAATAAACGTGATTCACACCAATCTTCATTCAAGATGAACTTCTATTTGTGCAATAACTCTTATCCAAAAATCCAATTCAAGAAGACTTCTTGATTTATATTTTTAATAATTAGCTTGAATACCCAATAATCAAAAATGTCAAAATTAAATAACAAAACATAATAAATATTCTAACAATTTCCCTCTTTTTGGTATTTTTGTCACAAATAAGAAACTTCCCTTGAATCACATAATTGAATATAAAAAATTATTGAAATCATAATACTCCCCCTCAATCTAAGGTCCACACATAGATAAAAATAGCCAACATTCACAAGCAACTCAAAATCAGTACAAACCCATACAAATTCAAGTCATCTCCCCCTTTAGGACAAAGGATGCCAAAAAGAAAAACCAAGGAGCATCGGAGGATCGAAGAACCCGTTGCTTCAGCTAACAAAGTGCATCAAGACCCACTTAAAAAATACCTTCAATCTTCTCAATTTCAGTGAACAAAGCTGCATGAGGATTGACAGAAGAGGTTCTCAAGGCGTCTAAAGGACCAGGTGTAGTGCATGGCAAATCTATAACCCATGGTCCCTTGAAAATTCTAGTCGATATGTTCATTAAGGTAATTGGTTCAAGTGTACTTGTCTCCAACCGAGGAACACCATTTTCATATAAAAATTGAGAAATCAATCAAGGAAAGTAAAGTAGAGAATGTGACTTGCCTCTAATAGCCAACATAGCTTCAATTATAAGTCGCCCCAAATTGAAGTTCATCTTGATACCGATGGCATAGAGCAATTTAACTTGTGTTAGATAAACAAAGACAACATATGTACTACGCATCCAATTAACTAAAACCAATTTATAGAGCACAAAATACTTTTGGGTCAACATGGACGAGTGTAACCCTGAACTAGATGGCCAAGCAGATAACTTTCCTTCATTAAAATCGTAACTATGAGATCATTAGAAAAGATCCAATTATCATCATAAATCTGATCCCCAATTAAATTATCAAAACTTATGAAGATATTCAGTCTGTCAGCATTAAAATGTTTCACCCTACCCTAGACATACACCAATTTATAACTCACAGTAGTATTAGATAACAAGTCACCAGGCAGATTGCAATAGAATTCTTTTACCAATTCAATATCATAATGTTCAGGAAGTAATGCAGGTTGTAATAATGTTCTCTTAGATAGTAAAATATACAATTGGTACTGCTAAAATTCATCTAAGTTAATAGGGTAATCCAGGACTAACCCGATGTCAGTAAATGTCTACCATTTTTGCTCAGCTTTGGATGAATAAAATTTGAATGAAACTGCAGTGTCTATTGTCAAACTAGTAGACGGAACTTACCGAGGTGGGCGGACTATTTTTCGAGCTCGTTGTTTCATCCGTTTTTGAGTGACCAGAGGAGGAGCAGTCTGTTGGACCCTGAACTTTTATTGGAAGTTAGAATTACTAAATGAGACATTGGTGGTGCTTTATTCATGTGTAAAGAGGATTTGGTAGCTAAATCAAGTAAGTTGTGTATGTATGTGTTGTGGGTGACATCTTTATAATTGAGAAAGTGAGCTAGTACAATTACTATTCATGTGGTTTCCTTTGTAATTTGAAATTTTTGAGACTTTAATGTATTGGGGCTAGAAATGCCCACTAAAGCTTTGTAAGAATTTATATTTTGATATTAATGAAAGACCTTTGAGTTTTATTGTGATTTGCCGAGGTTTGTTCTAAAAGCTACTTTGTTTGCTTTGTTTTTGCAAATGTTCATAGAATAAGTTTTGTGTATGCTTGTGTTACTTATAGGTTGTGTATGACTTTTGTGAAAGAGGAATGCGTATGCGCATATTATCCATTGTTGAGTTTGCAATTGATTATTTGTATTGGTATGGCATTGGTTGAAGAATATGTGGTAGTGATGTGTTGGTAAGTGAAGTTGATGTTGTTTAGGATGGACTTTTAGGGACAGAAAGTTTGATTGGATTTTTGACCCTCATAGACGCAAATTTTGTTCTTAGGGTCTTTATGAAAGTTGTAGGTTATATTTTTATCTTTCTATTGGTATAAAGTATGACATTTTTGGACAATGGAGGAGAGAATTATGACTTTTAGAAGTTCTGTTATTTTTGGGATGATATTTATTTGACAGATACTTTGAGGTGGTTTTTGACTCTCTTAGAGGTCGTTTTGGTTTTTAAGTTCTTCATGGAAGTTGTAGAGCTTCTTTTATATTTTCATTGATACTAAATTTGCAAATTTTGGAGTTCTGGAACAAAAGTTATGAGTTGTGGAAGTTGTGTTATCAGAAGAAAAAGAGCAGAGTTTTCCAGGTCAATCATCGTAGTCACTAATGCATGTATTTTTGCATCATATTTCCCTGATTTGACCTCTCTTCAGTTTTTACTTATAACTTTTTCGTCTGACCTCTGATTGACCTGATTTTTAAAGTGTTAGATTTCTACGACATTCCTCTACTTCTCCATGAAAATTTATGATTTTTGAGATTAATTTGAAAATGATTAGTTGAATCAAAGTGAGCAGATGGGTTAAAGGAGCATGAGTTGAATATTTTTTTGAACATGCTTCAGTATTTTGATAATATCTTGATCTATAGAGATCCATATGAGGTGTTTCATGTTCCTAATTAAACTAGAGATATGGGGCTACAAGTTATTTGAAGGAATCGAATTTCAATTCAGTCCCTAAGATGTTCAATTTTTGGAGTGAATTTAGGTGTAGTGTTCAGTCTTGGTTTAGTTTTGGTCTGAAAGTATTTTGGCCATAACTTATTCATTTCTGAACCAAATTGAGTGATTTTGGTGTCTATGGAAACATAAGATATAGAGGAACATTTTTCTAGAAGGAAGTATTGTCAAATTGCTTCATTTACCTGATCAAAATAAGGAGTTAAGATATTAGTTTTAAAGACAAAATAAAGGGCAAAATGGGAAGTTTACTTAAGGTTAAATGGTTTAAGGCTTACAAGGAGGGGTAAATGGGTTTAGCTTCATTAAAAGAACAAAAAGCCTTTTGTCTTGTTGTAGGAAAGAAAGAAACGAAATTTTCAAAGAGAGAAGAGAGGGAGAGTGTTCGGTGGAGTGGGAAAGAAGAGAAGAAGAAGAAGGTAGCTTAGGGTTTCATCTTTTCTTGCTTTAGAAGAGAGATTTCAAGAGTTTTTCAAGAAGGAAAAAGGAAGAGGAAGATTTAATCTTCCATTAGAGCCAAAGAACAAAGGAAAAACGTGGGTGGAGATTCAAGGTAAGTTGTTTCAAATCTTATGGAATTTTGAAGGTGTTTTGGTTCAAATGGCTTAGGAAAAGTATGAGAATGAGTGTTCTAGGATAAATTTCATGTTTTGTTTCCTTAGGGTTTCCAATTTTGAGATCTCTTTTGATTTAGGATTTTGTGATTTTGAAGAAATTCAAGGGAGGCAAGAGGAGCTAGAGGGAAGAGATTTTGAGCAAGGTGTGCAAGCCTAGAAATAAGGTGGGTTTCATGTTTATGATTTAGTAATGAGCCACTAAGTTTTCTTTGTTTTTCGAAATTAAGAAATAAAAGTTGGTTTTTGGAACTAAATGACTAAATGATTTTAATTACTTCATTTATTGCTTTAAAATGATTTAAAGAATTTGCTTATGTATGTATATACTTAATTTATTGAAATTGATTTCTGTCGTGAATGTAGAAAATGTATATGTATTGTTGAATTATTGTGATTATTGAAATTACATTGCGATTTATGAACCATGGTCAAGTTATGCAATATGTCTTTTCTTGTGAATGAACTTTGGGAATGTGTTCATATCGTGTTGATGATTTGTAAAAGAAGGTGAAAATGCTCTTTGAAAAATGGTATGTTATAAATTTTTTTTCGGAAAAGTGCCATTTTGGCCAATATGTTTGGAAATTTGTGAAATGTATGCTTATATGGGTTTGTGATGGAATCTATGAACACGTTTTGAATTTTGAATTGCTTTGGTTGGCGTTGAAAAAAAAAACTATACCAATTTGGATTGGTTTAAACCAAGTCGTCTTCTAGGAAGAGGTAACTCGTCTTTATAGTTTTCCAACGTTTTTCTAAAGTATGCGTTTTCGGATGTCAGAATTAAAAGATTTGACCTTAAGCGTTTTGATTTCGTTAGTTTTTGTCCACTTTTGTATTTCGAGAAATTCTGTACACATGCTTTATGATTTCCGCAAGAGTTGGGTTCTGAAAACGGGACCCAACAACTTCCACTTCTATCGGTGTCTTGATTAATGGAACTCCCTCAAAACTCTTTAAGGAGCTAGGGGAACTAGACAAGGATAGCCTGCCTCTCTTTACCTATAGATTTATCCTTTATATAAAGGCCCTAACTCTCATTTTGAACCACAATACTATCAGGAGTGACAAGTTAAAGTACCATAACAGATGATTTTCTTCTCTTGTCTGAGGCTGAGGCCAAGTCCATTAATGTCTTAATAAAGACTTTAAAGCAATTTAGAAAGCCAACAAGACTTGACTTAAACTACCAAAAAAGCCATATCATCATAGTCTCAAGTGCAATTCATAAAAAGGAGAGACTTAGTTCTTTAACAACTTACGGGGATCTTCCAAATTATGCGTGTGAATAATATTAAAGGTCACATGCTTGTACTATGGTAAATTGCTGTTAACGTATTTGTAAAGTTGATTTATGAGGGAATTAAAAGAACGACAATGAAGATTTCTGGCCAATTAAGTTCTTATGTTCGCAATCTTTTATAATTACCATTATTCATGCTATTAGAATCAAAGTGATTTCCATTTATAAAAAGTAAATAATTTTAGGTTAATTGTGTGCATATATGATGATATTACGTTCTTATTTTCCCAAAGCATTATTTATTGGAAGTTTGTGATTATCGTAGTCCATTAGATGAACCTCAGATTATGTCTACCAAAAATTATGTCCCTGACAAATGTAAGGTATGAATGGAATGGTTTATCAATTTTAACTAATAGAAATGGCACTAACAATATAAACCCTATAAATGGCGTACTGTTAAAGCATGTTGGCAGTATTTTGGTTAAGAAGATTGTAAAGGAGAAGATTTTCATATCACGTTTTAAGAAATGTTTAATTTACAATATCATGGTATCTCATACATATTTGTACAGCGATGCAGAGATCTTGTTAACACCTTAAATGTGAGATTGCAGTGTTCAAATTTTTAAGAAAATTTCGCTTTCACTTTTTTTTCCAGTTATTTAAAATTTACTTTAGCCCCATCGCAATTATATGGCTCCACTCGGTTCCAAGTACATAAATACACATGTATATGCTACATATTGTTTTTATATTTCGGAATTCCAGCTATAAAATACAAAAAAAAAGTCCTTGAATAAGTATTTTAATTAAAAAAACAACATTGTAGAATGAATTATTACAAAATCAATCCAATATTCACAATTTTTGAATAAGAGCAAAACGAAACAAAATAAATTCAATAATAAGGATAATAGATGGTTCACAAATCAATCACACGTAACGTCCAAGGGCGACAGAAATATCGACAAAAATGCCGAAGAGTAAGATTGAAAGTCCAATGAAGTTTATCAAACGAGACTCGTTGTGACCATGCAGATTCTGAAGTGTAAATTTCTCCATCAACCCAGTTAACGCTGCACATACCGCCATGTACATGAGTGCCCTTCCTCCGCATATGTGCCATGGAAGCATGGTTGCCCTTGTTGGTTGCGACGTTTGTGGATTCATAAATGTCAACAAGCCGAACAGCCACTGCAAAAATTAACACTCCACAAGTGTGCATTTCGTTTATTTATTTAATTATCAGCAAGTTTCCCGTGAAGTAAGGTTGTTCATAGCTGATGGAATTACCTGCAAACCGTACAAACAGAAGGTTGTTAAGCCAATCCAAGAATGTAAGCTGTAGACGTCCTCGGAATTCACCATGTCATGAAACTTGAAAACGGCACATATTCCCACAATCCCAAGACATAGAGCGATTAGATGAAGAATCATGTGAACAGACTTTTGGACGATTCTCGTCGACAGTACAGTCTTGTATGCCATCGTTGCTGAATGTTCATTGATGAAAAGTTAGTTAAGATATGGCTTATGCTATTTATGAAATCCTAATTCTCGATAAATCTTAATGTACCTTCGCCCGCAAAGAAGATGAATCCACAGAACATAAGAAATGGATGAACCTGCCAAAAAGAATTGCATATATTACTTTTTGTCTTATCAACTAACAGAAATTTTTTCAGATATCAGTTACGCTCTATTAATGGGGCACTGGCTAAATACAATAATTCTAACAGCTGTAGCAAATGTTATTGGTGCCATTTAAACCTAAGGTATCTGCCATCGCGGTAGTAAACCTTACAGTAAATGCAAATCAAAACCCCTACGTTAAAAATATATTCGTATACATAAAAATAATATTCTCGAAAGGAAAGTCACATGGCACCCTTATCTGGTAATGAAACGGGGGGAAAAAAAAAAGCAGACGGCTTGGTAATAATGGAAAACTTTAATTACATTGAAAACACGATCCACGTTACTAGAGTCATACTCTATACCCCCACGATAATGGAGCAACCAAACTAGCATAAGAATTATTGTTAAGATGCCCAACAAGTGAGCAACTACAGTCAGACGAGAAGCTGACTGGTAGTACAAGGTCGTTGAGCTTCGCATCGGAATTGAACAGTGTAGCTTAGCTAGCAATGGAAGTCTGCTTGTGTTGTGACTTACGAATAACTGAAATATATATAGATGAATTGCTTATATATAGAACGCACTATAAGTAGGCAATAGTTAAGGTGGTCGTGGGATAGCTTGTCTCGTTGGGTTTGGTATATTTTTAATATTACTTAGTAAGCAAGAAACCTTTATTCTCCTTAAAACAGTTAAAGCTTGTTCATCATTATTTCAAATGAATCCAGCCTTTAAGGAATCACTTCTAATTTCAACAGTATCTACATGAAGAGGCTAAACAAATCAATGAATTACACGCGTTTTCAGATTACAAGTTAACAAAGGCTAGAAATTAGAGACTTCTAGCAATTAGAGTGAGAAAATGTAAGCCCGGTACTTAGTTATGCATGATTAGGAGAAGTATGGAATTATTGCATAAGTAAAAGGAACAAAATGAAGGACTACAAAGAGATAAAGATAAGCACGGCTAATGATGGTGAAAGAATCCAGCAAAGAAAAGTATATAAAGATGCCCGTCCAATTGTGCTACTTTACTCTTCCAGGACTGAAAGGAGCTCGAGCTCTCGACCTATCCTGTATCTTTCTGTATTTGATGGGTCGAATCTAATTTCATGAACCTATTGAAAATTAACAACACCGCTGTATTTAACATGCCAATATAGTACACACATGGAACCGACTCCACATTAGGCTTAACGAATTTTTGCAATTTTTCTCAAATTGCCTAAAAATAATGTTATTTTTGGAACAAAAATAAAATGTCTATACAGAAATAAAAATTATTTATTTCTATTTTGACTCTCGGCGTCAAGTAGCATGATTTTTTATCAACTTCACAAATCAAAGAAGACTTCAAAAGAAATAATCTAATAGCCACATATAATGTGACACGTGACATTCAAATTAATTTCATGACGTACTCTCAACCCTTACAGATAGAGTGGTAAAACTAAGAAGCATTATGAAGCTCTCATGCAATTTCACAAGTGTTTCTAAGTTATAAAATACCTTGAAACTCCATTGAGTTTACAAGGAGAAAGACCTAACTTAAAGGCAACTTATCACCATTCATATGGAAATTGAACATCATAAAGACAAGCAAGATGCCCGTGTGAAATTAAGTCGACTAATGTTCATGCAAATAGAAGATTAAAGGATCCAATCAAAAGATTCAGAAAGAGTGAAGACTAGCTGATTATGATAATTATCAAATTGATTTAATGAAAAATTTTCATTATTTAATAAAAATTTTCATTTGTAATTTATGCGTACATGAAATTTGTGTCTACAATTTTTGGTATGCCTAGTTGAGCAACTCTTGCTCCTCATAACTTTCCATCCATCACTTTACAAAGTTTCAAGCTTTAGCATTAAAGATGTCCTTAAATTGTTGTATGACCATGAAAATTGCCAAGAAGGTTGGAGAAAGTTATAATGTCATTTAGATTCAATTTCACCTTTTGAGTTAGTTATAAACAAACACTACTAGTAGTGATTTATGTTGTAATTAGACACATTCCATCTACTCCAATCGAGATGATTCTTACAACCATTCCTTTAATTTAGCTCCATTATTAATCATCACATTCGCAATACTAGATGTCTCAACAAACATAGGTTGAAAACTAACATTTCAAAGCAAACCTATCGAAGAAATTATGTCTTCAAGATCACTAGGCTTAGCACTCCCTAAAGTTGGTTCCTATGTTTTGATGGCATTTATAATGATTTGGACTACTATCATGGAAAGGCAAGTCATGAAACAAGAAAAAAATATTGGAAGAACTTACAACTTTGATTAAAGAGAAAGATGACTAACTAAATTATGTCATGAAGAACTTGTTAAAAATAGAGAAAACTGAAAACTAATTGCCACAAATGCTTAGGGGAGACTTTGAAGAGTTGAAGTCTTATAATAACCTGGCTAAGCTTTTATTGTGGAAGGGCTCTACATCATAACTTTGACAACTTACTAATGAGGAGGTTAAAGTATAAATAGAAAGTTACTTTATCATGTTACACATATTCTTGGCAATGTCTCTTATGCGTTGACAGCTTAAAGATGGATTTAAGCCAAAACCACCAAAGTTTCATTGACTCGGTTGGAAAGGAAACCTATGGCAATATGTTACTCACATTTTACAGACATGTTACAAAGTTGGCACTAATGTTGATTTGATGTTGATGATAACATTATATGCTATTGTTGAAGTATTGATAAATATATAATTTACATGTTTATAAGGGCTAAATTAATTTACAATTTAGCATTTACATAGCATATTTTACATTAAGAAAATGATATTTTCTTATATTTGGTTTATTGAATTAAAGTCAAATTGAAGACAAAATTCTAAATTTGAGTGCAATGTTTTCCACAGTTGTCTGATCGAGGAAAAGTTTAATTTTATAGGAAGCTTGCATGGTGGAAAATAACATTACAGGTGGAATCATAGATTAATTTACACTTGAAGACGTTGAAAATTAAAAAATTATGTAGCAAAGGCTAGACTGACATTATATAGGTTTTTAGGCAACATAGTGTAAATTACAAGTCCGTTTTTGCCCTATGTTGAAGAACAATTTGTCATGCTTGAGGAGCAATGAGAAATAGTAAGGAGCATAATCATAATATGACCCAGTAATTAACTTATTTTGAAAAACACCCCTACATGTCTAACACCAATGTTTAATTTTTAGAGAAATCAATGAAAAGCTATATGGTTCTAATACTAGACTTATAATGGTCAAAAGTGTTGAACCTTACGGAATATGTGCATAAAATGTTTATGTGTAACTCTTGTATTTATATTTGATAATAGTTCCAATAGAGTATGACATAAAGCTCATGAAACAAAACGTTAATATGCATATAAATATATTTCATTGATCTCTAGGCATTTTATGTCACCCTAGATTATAAATACCTTTCTTATAGGATAATTAAGGAGTTTTTGTGAGATCCCACATTAGTTGGAGAGGAGAATGAAGTACGCCTTTTAAGGGTACGGATAAGTGTCCCCTAAAGACGCGCCTTTCTTAGTGTGGGAAGAGCAAAACCGTGAGAGTTTTGCTCAGAGAGGCAACCCAAAGCAGACAATATTTATGGGCGGGTGATCTAGGCTATTAGAAATGGTATCAGAGTCGGTTCCCGACCCGTTATGCTAGCGTAGGATGCTGGGCTCTAAGGGCTAGACCCTAAGAGGGGGTGGATTGTGAGATTTCACATCAATTGGAGAGGGGAATGAAGTACGCTTTATAAGGATATGGATACCTCTTCCCACAAAGATGCGTTTTCTCAAGAGTAGGAAGAGAAAAACCATTAGGGGTATCCATACCTTATAAGACGTACTTCGTTCTCCTCTCCAACTGATGTGAGATCTCACACTCTCCACCCCCTTAAGGCCTAACTCTCTTTAGGGCCCAGCCTAGCTGACACAACGGTTTGGGTACTGGCTCTGATATCATTTGTAACAGCCCAGACAACCCGTCCATAGATATTGTCGCTGTAGGCTCCAAGCCCCTCACGGTTTTGCTCTTCCCATCCTTGAGAAAATGCGTCTTTGGGGAGAGAGGTATCCATACCCTTATAAGGCATACTTCGTTCTCCTCTCCAACCGATGTAGGATCTTAGACTCTCCACCCCCCTTAGGGCCCAGCCTAGCTAGCACAACAGTTCAGGAATCAAATCTAATACCATTTGTAACAGCCCAAACCACCCCCCACAGATAGTGTCCGCTTTGGACTCCAAGCCCCTCATGGTTTTGCTCTTCCCACCCTTGGAAAAATGCGTCTTAGGGGGAGAGGTATCCATACCCTTATAAGGCGTACTTCGTTCTCCTCTCCAACTGATGTGGGATCTCACACAATATCTGAAGGCGGGTCGTCTGGGCTGTTACAAATGGTATCAAAGTCGGTACCTGAATCGTTGTGCCAACTAGGCTGGGCCTTAAAGATGGCTGAGCTCTAAAGGGGTGGAGAGTGTGAGATCCCACATCAGTTGGAGAGGAGAACGAAGTACTCCTTATAAGGGTATGGATACCTCTCCCCCAAAGGCGCATTTTCCCTAGTGTAGGAAGAGCAAAATCGTGAGGGTCTTGGCTCTAGTGGTAACCCAAAACAGACAATATCTATGGGCAGGTGGTCTGGGCTTACAATTTTTCTTTGATTTATATTCTTTTATACTTTTTTAAAAATCATTGAGATCTTAGGAACAAGATTGAGGAATGATTCAACCTTACTTGGAATCATTTTTAGAATATTTCTTCTAGTTCTTTCTCCGTTTTTCTATAAGATTGTTTCATTATATTTATGAAATAAATCCCTATAAGACTACCTATTTTCTAACAATAAGGACCTTAATTTCATCAACCACCTTCTTCAAAGGATATAGGGATTGAATAAATGCTTGAGCAATATTTATATTCCATCAATGTGAAATTGGATAATTTAGAGAAATTTGAGTTTCATATAAGATGACTTGATAATGTGGTGAAATCATATTCTAAATCCATTTATAATATGGACGTAAAAATAACCTAATCAGTCAAGATAGTAAGTGAAAGATAATAAGGCAAGCT
This sequence comes from Erythroxylum gracilipes, assembly GCA_026413385.1. NCBI lineage: Eukaryota > Viridiplantae > Streptophyta > Magnoliopsida > Malpighiales > Erythroxylaceae > Erythroxylum > Erythroxylum gracilipes. Next base: position 14,221,364 of record JANZLC010000003.1, read on the forward strand.
TCCTACTATCTATGTAAGAAACATCTAAGATTGGTTTAAAATAATTGCGTTCTAATTTCTATTATAAATATTCAGGGGAAAATAATCCTTATCCTTTTATTTCCTCTTCTTTTTTAAATTCTACTCATGAAGATAAGTTGCTTAAAGTTTAGCAAGTTTAGAAGATGAAAATCCAATCCTATGTTACCGTTGAACATGAAAGAAAATATAGCATGTTATTTTTGATTAGTGGGCATTGATTGAAGTGCTACTATAAGAGTGATAGTGTGAAGAACATCCACACTTTTTTTTTTCAATGAGTAGCTGTAGTTAGTTACCATGTCTAGCTATGTACATTAAATTTAATGCTTGTTAGGAGGGCATCCAACATTCTTTTTTAATGCTCTTTTTATTTTACTTTTTAGTTTTTCATTTTACAAATGTTTATTTGATTTTTTGGTCATTTTTATGGAATTTTCTTAGATTTCACCATTCTAACCTTAGATGCAATACCCCCAAACTTAAATTTTATTTCATGATTGCTTTTATTTTCATACTTATCTGTCCTTAATGGCAATGACATGCTTAAGTGTCATGGTGGAACTGAAAATTTTATTGCATTTTTAATTTTAATGTTTCTATTTTTCTATTTTATTTTAAGTTTTTTTAATGTTTAGGATCTCAATAGTTAATTTAGGTTGATAACATAAGCTTTTGCATAATTATCAGCTATGATTAGCTATTAAAAATTAAGTGCAACATACTATTTACAAGCTATTATACAAATTATTTGGTGGCTATTATGCAAAGTTGACTTTATACTGATAGGGCGACTCTCGAGCAACTAACAAATGACTATTAGGTGCTGAACAACTCAAGGAATCATAGGCAAAATGTTGAAGCTCAATATGGATCTTCTCACCACTTCTTTCACTACATAAGAGTGCTTGCTAGGCAATGCCTAGTATCCTTTAGTGTGAGATCTACTTTCTCCTTCACCTACTTTATTTACTCTTTACCCAACACTACATCTACACCTTTCACGCTTTGCTTACACCACTTAGATCAGACACTTTCATGATTATATCCCCCTCTTCTGCACCAGTTAGCTTGATATAGCTCTTTTAAAAATCTCATTATCCATCAAATCTTCCTTTTGACCTATGGATAATGAGTTCCCGCTCCTAAACACTAGTATTTCCTAGCTTGTTATACCTTCCACCACTATGGACTTTCCAGTATTAAGCACCAACATTTCCTAGCTTGTTAGACCCTCCACCATAATTAACATTGTTGGCCCTTTAGCTGAGTGATAACGCGTGTCGAGTGCACTACAAAATTTTCCTAACTCTATACACTAAAAATTTGTAACTGTGGTTAGTTAGGATCGTATATATAAGGAATGTTTGGTTAACTTTCTCAATGAAAATAATTGAGGAAAAAGGAATAAAACAGGGGGTTGATGCAATCGAGAAGAAAAAATAAAAATAAAGTAACAAAAGCAATTTATCGAAAATAATTGAAAATGACAAGAGTGATGAATGTATGTAAAACTTGGTTCTTTGGTTTAATCTTAGCCTATGCAAAATTTAACATACGTCATTACATTATCGTCTTCATACCTTGTTGATTGCAAAATAAACTACTCGTTTTGCACTCAAAATCATAAGGGTACGGATCGTAACATGTAGTAAAAAGCAGATATCGAACCTACAAGGATTATGCTTAGGCACCACTTATTTTAGGTTGTTCTTTGTTTAAGAAACCGATTCAATCAAATTTAAATAGATAAGTAAAACAAAGACAAACCAAAGGTAAAAGGAAACAATGCAACTGAAACCAAAATTGTAAACTAAAACTTGGAGAAAATGAAGATTGAGAATTATGACTTGTCATTGTCCCTGTTTGTTCTCCTCTGGTTAATTGATTCAACTTATGATTAGCCCAAAATTTTCTAAAATTTTAGCTACCCTCTCTCAAGAAACAACTAAATGTCACCAGTTAAATAAATTAGGATTAACTTTTGGATCTCTCAATATGCAAAGCCTTTCCTAAACATTCAACTAGATATGTTAGGAAAGGTTCACAAATAATTTAAACAACAAACCCAAAAAAATGTTTTAGCCACTCATAATATCATTAACATCCCCAACAACCAAACAATCCATGGTAAACATACTAAAAGAGAAAGAAATGAAAATAAGAAGTAGAGGGGGCAACTCTTCCTCTTTTTCACTCAATCTGGAAAATCTGGATGATAGGGTACTCTTTGCCCAATTGGGAATGAAAACCTTGATTCTCGACCGATCTCTAGGCTCTCAATTTGTCTTTTTGCTCTAGGAGGCAAGTTCCACGACACTTGTTCTCCTTAGGGGTTTTTTTTTGACTATATATATATATATATATATATATATCAAGACAAGTCATAAAACCCTAAAAGAATAAGTGAAACCTGCGTGTCTCTTCGTGCTAAGCATCCCACGATTGTGGGAATTATCCTTGTGCTTCCCACGATCATGAGAATTATCCTTGTGCTTCCTACAATCATGGGTTAATGTGACAAAAAATTTCTCCATAGATTTCCCACGATCGTGGGAAAGGGGTTCTTATTCTTCAACAGCTCCACTTCTCTTCTCTTATCTTGGTCCATAGCTTATTCACAAAGGTGTCCACCCTCCATTCCTATACCAAAAGGGTCAATTCTTACCCTAAACCAACATCAAACATAAAAGAACAACCATGAAGATAAAATTAAACAAAACACATAAAATAAGTCCTAAAACACAATAATACTAACCTATTATGCAAGAAACACATGCCAAACACATAGAAAAACACATACTAATGCATAACTATCACACCTCTCTTTGAAATGTTGATCATGAGTTAACAACAAGCTCTGTGAATCCTAGTTTTTCCTTAGCTCATAGTTAAATAAAATAAGTTGTTTAATTAACCCTAACTATTGGACAACCTAGAACAAGCTCTCTAAGTTTCTTCGGACAACTACACTATTAATGATAAAAATGGATCCATCTAAGTAATAACCACATAAGATCAGATTATTCAACCTTTGCTACATTATGCCTAATGATTTAATACCATTAGTTGCCACATACGACTTCAAACATGACTATTACGTATCGTATGTTGGACCAATGGTGGTTGACAAAATTAATCCTACTTATGTTTTGATAATAATAAAATATCTATAGATTTGGTT
>JANZLC010000003.1:14224665-14240571 GCA_026413385.1 Erythroxylum gracilipes
TTCACTCAATCTTTCTCAATTCATTTCAGATGGCTATGATTTTTTTTGGAGAAGTATTCAATGTCTTACGAGTCCAAGGCTTTTTTGGTTGGGATCTGGTTCCGAGATTGGGTTCCAACAGTTTTGCGTGCTGGGGCGAACTGGGCCCTGCATACCTCAAGTTTGCACGTGGCCACAACCCTCAAAGGTATTGTCCTCTTTGGTACTTGAACTCGAGACCTCAAGGTTTTGTTGTTTCTAAGAACACGCCTCTTACCAAACACGGACCCAATAGATTGGACGGGTATTACAGAAGATTTGTGGAAGGCTTTTCTATAATAGCAGCTACACTTTCCAAATTGACGAGAAAGAATCAGAAATTTGTATAGACAGAAGAGTGCCAGGGTAGTTTTGAGGAATTGAAGAATAGGCTTACAACTACACCGGTTTTGACCTTACATTCGGGTAGTGACGGATATATAGTTTATAGTGATGCCTCAAGGAAAGGATTAAGCTATGTGTTGATGCAAGGAGATAAAGTGATTACTTATGCTTCTAGGAAATTAAAGCCTTATGAGATGAATTATGCATTGAAGATTTGGAGACATTATTTATATAGAGTCACTACTAGGGTGTTTACAGACTATAAGAGTCTTAAATATCTGATGAGCCAAAAGGAGTTGAATTTGAGACAAAGAAGGTGGTTAGAACAATTGAAAGACTATGACTTGATGATAGACTACCATCCAGGGAAAGCTAATGTAGTAGCGGATGCATTGAGTAGGAAATCAACAATGGCATATATGGAGATAGTGTATCTTCCTTTGTTGGAGGAATTATCCAAACTTAATGTAACATTGAGGTAAGTCAAGTCTGATTGCATATTGGCTAACTTTATAGTGAGGCCAGTATTGAATGAGAAGATTAAGAGGCTATAGGAGCAAGATGAGTATTTAAGAAGGCTTAGAGAAGAGATTAAAAGTGGTAAACCTTCTGAAATAGAGATTAGAAAAGATGGATTGATGGTGGTAGGTAACAGATTGTGTATTCCAAACATGTTGGAATTGAAAGATGAGATTCTAGATGAGGCATACAATGCGCCTTATGATATGTAGCCAGGAAGTACAAGAATATATAGGGATTTGAAAGAGCATTTCTGGTTGAAAGGAATGAAGAAAGAAGTTGCAGAGTATGCTAAAAGATGCTTAGTGTATCAGCAAGTTAAAGTTAAATACTAGGTACCTTCAGGAAAACTTAAACCTTTGCCGATTCTGGAATGGAAATAGGAGAAGATTACGATAGATTTCTTGATGGGATTGCCAAGGACTAGCAGGAAGCATGATGCAATATGGGTGATTGTGGAAAGGCTAACCAAGTCCACATACTTCTTACCAATTAAGCTGACAGATTCTTTGAATGCTTTAGCCTAGAGATATGTAGATGAAATAATCAGACTTTATAGGATTCCAAGCTCTATAGTTTCGGATAAAGACCCCAGGCTCACCTCCAGATTTTGGGAAAGCTTACAAGAGGCTTTGGGAACCAAGTTGCATTTTAGTACAGATTTCTATCCACAAACTGATGGTCAATCAAAAAGGACAATACGGACATTGGAGGCAATGTTAAGAGCTTGTGTTATGGACTTCAAAGGTTCATAGGATGATCATTTACCTTTGATCGAGTTTGCTTATAATAATTCCTATCACTCAGAAATTCAGATGGCACCTTATGAATCTTTATATGGTAGGAGGTGAAAAACTCCTATTTGTTGGGATGAGGAAGGTGAAAGGAGACTTGTAGGACCTGAGTTGGTACAAGTCACAGTTGATAAGATTAAGTTGGTGAAATAGAGACTTAAAGCAACTCAAGACAGAACGAAGAGCTACGTGGATGCACAAAGAAAAGAGATGGAATTTGAAGTTGGAGACAAAGTGTTTCTTAGAGCTTCTCCATGGAAAGGGGTTTTGAGATTTAGTAAGAAGGGAAAGCTTAGTCCAAGATATATAGGCCCTTATGAGATCATTGAGAAGATTGGGCCTTTAGCTTATAAATTAGCTTTGCCACCAGAATTATCTACGATACACAATATTTTCCATGTGTCGATGCTAAAGAAGTACTGATCGGATCCTTCACACATAGTTCAACCTTCAGAGGTTCAGTTAAAAGAGGATTTGAGTTACGAAGAGCAACCAGTGGAGATTTTAGATTCAAAGGAAAAAGTTTTAAGAAACAAGACTGTGAAGCTGATTAAAGTTCTGTGGAAGAATTATTCTACGGAAGAGGCCACGTGGGAACCCTTAGAGGCCATGAGGGAGAAGTATCCACACCTCTTTAATGTCTCAGGTAAGAATTTCGAGGACGAAATTCTTTAAAAGGGGGAGAGCTGTTGGACCCTGAATTTTTTTTAAAGTTAAGCATGATTTGAAACAGTTTTGAGGTTTAGATAGATTAAATTTTTAGAGTTATAATTATGTCAAGGTTAGTAGGTTTGTGTTAAATGAAAGGTGGGGTCAATATGGAAAGCCAAGTTTAATGAGGGGAAAAATAGGAAGAAAGAACAAATAAAAAGGGCTTGAATTAGAAGAAAGGAGGAGAGTGTCGTGAGAACCAAAGAGTGAAAAACGAAAATAGGAGAGAAGAAGAGAGGTTTCGGTGGAAAAGAAAAAGATCAAGTTTGTTAAGGTAAGTTAACCATCTTTTCTTCTTTCTTTATTAAAGGAATGGATTGTGTTAAGGATGAAGGAGTTAGAGAGAAAAGAGCTTTGTGTGGGAAGGAGATAGATTAGGAGAAGCCAATTCATTTTAAGGTTTCTAAACTAGATCTTAGGTTTTCTAACCTAGATGGACTGTGGGGAGGTTAGATTTGAGTTTAAATTGTGTTTATTTCAATTTTGTGATTTTCTGAGGTTTATGAATTTCATTGGAATGTTGTTTTAAATGAAACCTTGGTTGTTTTAGGAAACCAAGAGAATCCCACCTAAGAGCAAGGGGAAAGGAAAGCTTGACTTGGATTTTTGCAAGCTAATTAGGTGGATAATTTATTTACGGTTATTGTGTGATTAGGCAAATTCTTGCCTATGTGTGTGTATGTGATTTCTTGAAATGGATTTTGCTTGAAATTGAATTGTTGTGACTTGACTAAAAACAAAATACATGTGGCATTATGATTAGGTCATACCTCAAAAAAGGTTATGACTTTTGAATTAAATGAAAAGAAAACAAAGCATAAAGTATGAGCATATGAGAAAACGAATATGTGCTTTTGTTTGTGCGAGAGTGGAACCATTCTGTTTGTCACGTGCATGTTGACAAGAGCCTTCTCCCGGCTGCCCGCTTGTGGCATATGAGTTCCGAAATTGGACTCATTTTGTTCATAAGGTTAAATTCAGTTTCTCCATTTTGTTTCCATAGAACCCTAGAGCCAATTGTTTGTACATTACATAATTGAATTGTCAAGTATGGTGCATAATTGAGCGTTACGTTTAATGGTTGAAGTTTATGCTGTGTGTTATAGGTTTGAGTTAAATTGATCAAATGCTTCAATAAATTGACTAAATGGAAGGCTGTTGGAATTATTGAATATACGCCTATATATATATATACACATGCTTGAATATGTGGTTAATTGCCAATGGCTACAAATATATTAGTCACTGAGTTATCTCACCCCACTATTCCCTCCTCAGGTGCAGAACGAAAAGAGTAGCAATCCTTGCAAGGCATCAGAAGCTCCAAGATATTAGGAACTTTTGTAACTAAGTTAGTTTGATCACTTTTGGATAGCTGCATAAGCTTGTAAACATTAAGCATTCTGTATATGTTGTAATTTATGTTAAGTCCTCGTTTATAATGTTATTATGTAAATTAGAGTCATGTATGAGTTTTTGTGGTTTCAGCAAATGAGTTTAGAATTGAAAAGTTCCCCAGGTGTATGTGCATATTTCTTTGATAGTTGTACATTTTATAAATTTAATCCTATCTTAGGTACAGAAATCGTTTGTCAATTTCAGGGAAAAAACTGGACTAATTTAGACTAAATTAGTCAAAGTTTCCTTCTGGAAAGTTGTAGCTTATCTTTGTAGCTTTCTATCGGTATATAGTATGAAATATTTGGGAATAGCGGTCAAAAGTTATGGTCTTTATAAGGGAAGACGTATCGTCTGTAAAGACGCTTTGTCTGTAATGACGTCATATCATCTGTGAAGATGTATCGTCCGTAAGAATGATTGTTCTGTAAAGTTGTATCATCTGTAAAGACACTTCGTCTGTGATGACGTTATATGGTCTATGAAGATGTATCGTCTGTAAGGATGATTCGTCTGTAAAGTTGTATTGTCTGTAAAGACGCTTCGTCTGTGATGACATCATATCGTTTGTGATGATGTCATTTCATCTTAAGACTTTGCTTCGTCTTAAGTTGGCTTCACATTTTTCTGTTCTGCATTTGTCTGCTTTTTCGCATTCATCTGCTTCTCCGCATTCGTCTGCTTCTCCGCATTCGTTTGCTCCCCATTCGTCTGCTTCTCCGCATTCGTTTGCTTTTCCACATTCGTCTGCTTCCCCGCATTCATCTGCTTCTCTACATTCGTCTGCTCCGCATTCGTCTGCTTTTTTGTATTCATCTACTTTTCTGCATTCGTCTGTTTCCCCTTTCATTTGCTTTCTATTTCCTCTATAGTTGACCCTCCGCTTCTTCTATACATTGTTCATCTTATATCGTCTGGTCAAATTTTTAACCCTACAAATGATAGAATCCATTTTCAAGGTCTTCATGAAAGTTGTAGATCTTGACGTTCTCTTTCAAACCATCTAAAGAACACCGTAATCTAATATCTGTAGGGAAAATTATGGCAATTTTCCCAATTCATTGATACATTCACACGATTCACAAAATGCAACCAAAAAACTATCATATAATATGCAAAATTCACGTTCAAAGCAAAACACATAACCCTCCCCACACTGAAACAACACATTGTCCTCCATATGAGAAGGGGACAAACAGACACATATGGAAAGGAGAGAAACATAAATTAAAGTTAAAAAAAAGTAAGCAAAGAATAAAGTTAAAAAGAAAAGGGTTAGAACAAAGTCTCATGGTGATGGAGGCGGTGATGGTATTGGAGGTGGCAGTTGGACACCTTGAGCCTCAAAGTAACGATGGATATAATTGTGTTTGGGCCATCTCCTTCATTCTTCTAGAGTTCTCCACAAGTGTATCTGTAATTATCTTGGTGTTTGCAGAGATTGAATCAAGCACTTTCTTCTAGCCTGGTTCTTCTGTTTCTTCTTCCTCCTCAGACTCTTCACTCATTGAGTCCTCTTTTACCTGCTGAGGCAGTGTTGTACTTGAACTCGCCTGACTAGCCCTGATCTTCTTATGCATCTTTTGGCTAATATCCCAAAGTTCCATGTTATGGGACTTAAATATTTCAGCTCGCCATAGATGTTGATGATTTAGAAAATTTGGGAGGTGGATGGTTAAACCACTACAGTCCACGCCATAATACTTAGCAATAGCGAAAACCAAGTACCCCATACCTAAATTGTTGTTCCTCTTACGTAGAGTTACAACAATAGCATTTAACATATGTGTGGAGGTGCACACTGGGATGCTGTGATCCATGCACCACAATAGGAAAAGTTCCTTTGTTGAGCATTTGTTGGTTTCTGATTTATCAAAAACAAGTTGACACATGAATTTGTGTAATCACAAGTGCTCATAGGTTCTTATGATGTTGTTGTGGGCATTTTTAGCATTGAATAGCTCTAACTCAGTGAGCTCATTCCAGTAGCGAGAAGCACGAAAGTCATTGTACTGATCGATAATAGAAGACTTAGGGAACCCACAAATATCGCCCATGATTTTGATGTTCAACTCATAATTTTGTCCCCTTAACCTAAACCACATTTCTTTGGAGTTACTAGGTTCGTAATATAAGGAAGTGAAGAATTTTAGAGTGAGCTCCTGGTAGACAGGATATTGGAAGTGTATGAAGTTTGCCCACTGAATTCTTTATGCTAAGTTCTCTACCCTATCCCACAGTTCTAGCCTATTAAGTGTATCAAAATCAAAATATTTTGGGACTACAATTTGTTTAGCATTAAGGGATTGGAAACGAATACCTTCCTCCTCTGTGTAGATCGGGAATGGTGCTCTGAAGTCTACTGTCCTGTTTCTTCTCCATTTGTCCCGAGACTTGGTTTCGCCCTGATGATTGATCACGCTTTGCTGACTGCTTAATGCGTGGTATACTGCTTGCAAGTTGGTAGAAGTTCGAAGAGACTGGAAGTTTTAAATTTGGGTAGAGAGAAGTGAGAGTGTTTGGAGGGTCTAAAATTAGAGAGATAAAGTAAAAATGGAAGTGAGTGAAAAAGTGAAGTTAGAAATGAATATATAGGTAGATAGAGGGTAAAATGGTAAAAAATGAATATGAAATTCACGTGTCCCCTTTTCACCCTGCCGCAGGACACGATCGTAGCCTGTAATTTTTTCACCAATTTTTAATTTTTCTCTTCTTTTTTCCTTCTCCATTTTTCTGAAATCACTTCATAACTCTTTATGGCCCTCTCACCTCTCTTTGCTTACTTCCTCAATCATCAAATTCATGTCGAAGTCCTATGCCTTCTTGATCTGATTTAAAAACGAAATAACCTAACTACGAAATTCAACTATCTAAAAATCAAAGGAAATAACATCAAATTAACAGTCTATGGGTTGTCTCTTATGCAACGATTTTTTTAACGTCGGTAGCTCAACTCTCTTCTTGTGCTCAAGGTGGTTCGAATGAATCGTGCAATGGTAACGCAGTCATCGATCTTACAATTTACATATGAGCTACCATGCCTTGGATTCCACTCTCCCTCTGATTCTGCTTCCTTCGCCTTCTTCTTCTCGATCGTTTCTTTCTAAATGCATTATCAGGATCCTCAATATCTTCCTGTTGTCCTCGAGGTTCGGTTTCCTTGATATTAATTAGAGGTAAAGAAGAACTATTGTCTTATATTGACACTTTGAAGGTTATTTGATGCTTGCTGACTCTCAGAGTTAGTTCACTCCATCAACATCAATTATGGAACGAGCAGTAGCCAAGAATGGTCGTCCAAGGACCATAGGGGTTTTCACATCTTCTCCAATATCCAATATATAGAAGTCTGTGGGAAAGGTAAATTTATTAATTTATACTTGCACATCCTTAATAATCCCCTTTAGTCAATGAACTGCTCTGTTTGCTGTCTTCACTAGCACCTTGTGGTTTCTAACTCTCCTAGCCCCAATTTTTGACTGAAGGTATAGGGTAACATATTGATACTTGCTCCCAAATCTACAAATGCCCTGTCCATTTTGACTCCATTGATACTGCAAGGAATATAAAAATCCTCTGGGTCCTCTTTCTTTTATACTATGTTAGGGTTTTCTTCCGCTATGCGCTCCTTAACCTTCTTCTTGTTTGATTCCTTTAGTGTAAGCATTGTTTGTAAATGTTTCGTTATGTCTTCAACCTTGTTTAATTCAACACCTTAGATTTCCTCGTCGCCCTACTTATAATTGACTTATGCTAAGCTAGACTAGGGTACAAACATTTCGGTCAAGGTTCCTCAATTGGCTTAATTACGAGCTCACTTAGAAGAAATTCCATAATTACTTGTCCTTCTCCCTTAGCTCTGTCTTCCTTCTCATGTTCGAGTTTCTTTTCTTGGGTTTGAGTAATAGCCATGATCCATTCCTTTAGGTTAGACTTGGTATTGCTTGGAAGGGTTCCTGCATCCCGAGTAGAAATTGCCTTTGTTAGTTGACCTACTTGGACCTTTAGATTATGTATTGAAGAGACATTGTTCTAAGTGACTTGCTTAAATTTGTTTTCAAGTCTCCTATGTGCATCCTCTATGCCTCCAATTTTATCTAAAATCTTCTCCAACTTGGATTCCAGTGAGCTTGGTTTGTCTTGTTGGAAGCTTGGTTGTCTTTGAGGTCTTAACTATTCTCCAACATTGTTCGTCCATGAGAATTTCGGGTGATTCTTTCACCCAGGGTTATATGTGTTGGAGTAGAGATTGTTTCCATCCGTATTGAGCTCTTATATAATTCACTTACTTGGGATTGCTTTCCTTCATCAAGAAATAGTCTACCCTATCATGGTCTATTTATCCATAGAGTTCACACTTAAGTTGTACGAATTTTACCAGAGTTGAGGACGAAACTTTCATATTGTTGAGCTATAGAGTTAGGTTGTCAATTTTAACTTGCATCTCCGTCATTTGATCAAAAATTGGAATTCCTTTTTATTCTAGGAAGGTAGTGATTTGTCTACTCCGCTCGTTCATCCATAGGCAGCTATTACTTGCCATCTCCTCTTTTAGCTCTTCTGCTTCATCTACCGTCTTTCTCATCAGTGATCCTCTTGAAGTTATATCAATCGTGTCTCTCGTATGTGGGCTTACTCTATTATAGAATGTCTGTAATAAGAATTTCTTGGGAAATTTATAGTTAGGGCATTTCCTTTGCAAATTCTTGTATCTTTCCCATGCTTCATAGATCGATTCCTTGTCATTTTACTGGAAATTAGTAATCTCCTTGATGATCTTCGTGGTCTTGGTCAGGGGAAATACTTGTCTAAAAGGCACGAACTAGCTGATCCCAAGTTGTGACATTGGTTGGGTTGAGGAAATGATACGAAGTCTTTTCTCTATCTTTAAAGGTAAAAGGAAAGAGCCTAATTCTTATTGCATCTTTCGACTTCTGATGGTATCGAAAAGTGTCACAGATTTCAAGGAAGTTCACAATATGTGTGTTAGGATTTTCATTCGTTAGTCCATAGAACTGCAAGTTATGTTGAAACATGTTTAGGAGGGTTGGTTTGATTTCAAATGATGCTTCTTATACAGGTGGCCTAGCTACTCCTTGGTTAGCTGCATTGAACCCTGGTCTTATGAAGTCCATAAGGGTCCGTTGCTGAAGTGCTTAGTTCACTCCGTGGTCCAAATCTAGCTGAAATTGAACGTCGAAGTCTTCTTGGAAGTTAAAACTATTAAATGAGAAATTATTGATGATTAGTTATGAGTAAAGAAAAAAAGAGAATTCTTGAATTTGAAATGAGGTCAGAAATGGTTAGGTTAAGATAGGTCATATGTGAAATTTTGGAAATTAAAAGCTGGAAAATGTAGTTGAAACATATTCACTGAGTACGCTTTGGTGTTTTAGCCATAACTTTTTCTCTAGTTGTCCAAATTAGATGATTCTTGATTTGGCATAAAATAGAGACTTAGGGATACAAAGTGTCTGATGAAATTGAGTTCTAATTCAGTCTCTAAGAATTTTAATTTTTGGATGGAAGTTGAGAACAAAATAATGTTTTAGTATAAGAATAGTTCATAAATATTTGGGGTATAACTTTCAGATTTTTGAACCAAATTGAATGATTTTGGTGTAATTAGAAAATTAATACAATGAAGAACATTTCAAGAAGGAAGTGTTATCAAATTCCTTATAGATTTTGGAAGGATTTAGTCAAGGCGTTAGAAGTATAAGATGTTAGTTTAAAGACAAAAGGAGAGCATAATGGGAAGGACAAGATAAATGAAGGGTAAAAGTAGGAAAGACTAATAAAATGTGGTTTGAATTAGAAGAAGAAAGAGGGAGTTGTGAGAATAAGAAAGAAGAAGAAGAAAGCAATGTGAAATAGAGAAAAGAAGGAGAAAACCGTGGAAGAAGAGAGAAGAAACGTAGGAAGAAGAAGAAGGAAGAAGATTTGTCAAGGTAAGTTCATCTTTTCTTCTTACTTTATTAAAGAAATGGGTTGTGTTGATAGTGAAGGAATTAGAGAGAGAGAATGGGTGTTGTGTTGGAAGAAGAGGATTTAAAGAAACCTATTTGATTTTAGGGTTTCTAAACTAGGTTTTGGGTTTTCTAACCTAGATGGACTATGGGTAGGTTAAGTTGGAGCTTGATTTATGTTGATCTCAATTGTTGTGATTATGGAAGTTTTAGGGGATTACCATTTGAATTTGGATTGAATGAGAATTTTGGTTATGTTAGGAAATCAAGAAAAACCTACCCAAGAGTAAGAGGAAGGGCACAATTGAGTTTGGATTTTCAAGCGAAATAAGGTGGGTAAAATATTTATGGTTATTGTGTAAATGAGAAATGTGCCTATGTGTGTGTGTATATGCTTGAATTTCTAAATTGTGAATTGTTGTGATGTGGAAAATGCATTATGATGTGTTTTATGTTATGCATTGAAAGATGTATGACATTTTGATATAATTGAATTATGAGTAGGATCATGTCATGCCTTGGAATTGAAAAAGCATGAGAATATGAACTTGTGATTGATTGAATTGAGTATGAGAGTTGATTGTGTTTGGGCCAGAGTGGAACCGTTTCGTAATCACGTGCACATTGACATAAAGCCTTCTCTCGGCTGCCCACTTCTGGCATACGAGATCCGAAAAGTGGACTCGTTTTGTTCATAGTGTAAACTTTGGTTTCTCCGTTTTATTCCATGGAACCCTTGAGCCATTTGTTTGTGCATTTGTATTTTGATATGTTAAGTTATGATGCAATTTGAGTGTTATGCTTTGATGATGAATTACATCTAATATGTTTTATATGATGATGTATTGAACTATGAGTTGTAAATTGGAATTATGAATGTTGAACTTACATTGCTAGATTAAGATAAGATGTGTATGCCTATATGAATATTCACATATATGGTTGATTGTGTGGCTCATTGCCAATGGCTATAAATATATTAGCCACTAAGCTGTATAGCTCAACCCATCATTTTCCCTCCTCAGGTGCAAAATGAGAAGATTAGCGATCCTTGCAAGGCATTCAAAAAATCCAAGATAGCTAGAGATCTTTTGTACTAATTTAGTGACTAATTTGGATAGCTTTATAGGCATATCAAACATGAGCATCCTTTTGTATTTTGTATTAAGTTTGATGTGTTTGTTGACATGTAAGTGAAGCTTGTTCAAACATTGACTTTGTTTAGAAATGAGAATGAGAAATTAAGAAGTTCTTTTTTGTATGACTATGTTATTTTAAAGTTTGAGTGTGATTATGTTATATTCTTTTTTGTTGAGATTGCCAATTGTTGCTAGTGTTAGAATAGCATGTTGGAGTTGGAAAGCTTGTATATGATGAATCATTGGAATTGAGATTCAAGAGCTAATGAGATGTATTTAGTAGTTAAGTGGATATGAAGTGGTTTTGCACTAGAAGGGGTGAATTTGAGGAGATTATGAGTAAATATGGTGTTAGAATGGAAGTTAGAAGCATTGAAGGGGTTTGGGAATCCCCAATGTTTGTTAGACGGACATTAGGTCCATTAAACGGACCTTTTTGGACCTAAAAAGGCCCCCTACCTAGTCCATGTCCGTTAAACGGATGTTCTTGGGTATGAAAAGCACCCTAGGCCCGACAATGTTCGTTAAATGGACATTGACATTCCTAGGATAGCTATAGTAAATCATGATTTTGACCCTTTTAGAGGAAGAATCTCTATTGAGTTCTTCATAAAAGTTATAGATCTTGAAGTCCTCTTTCAAACTGTTCAAAAACGACATCAATCTGACATCTATAGTGAAAGTTATAGCAATCGCGCCATAACAGGTACAATATGATTAAGGACATAAGCATATTTGATTCTTTTAACTTCATCATCCGACCTCCAAATGAAGTGATTATTGAAGCAATGGATTCCTAACATGTTTTTCTACCATTCCACAAAAATTGATAGCTTTTGGTGTTGAATTCAAAAAGATTGACGGAAAGGAGTTGAGGGTTCATTGAAATAACCCTACAAGGAAACCCCGTTCACACTTTTTGACTCCGGATAGTTGGGCTTCGAAGGGCTCAACATGTTGTGTATAATGCATGCTCAATGACAATCCCAAATATATCATCTAAATTTACATCTTATTCTCATTCTCATTTCATAATTTATATATGTTTAATTGAACGTAGATTTACACTTCATTTGCACATGATCATTCTAAGTTCACCATTCAATCTTTACCCTTTGTATGTGTCTAGCTTCTTGTTAAGCTTACACCTCAAGAACAGTTGGTTCTTCTAATGTCATAACCCAAATTTCTTATCATTTCTTTTCTAACATTATATGCTCTCATAATACTCAATTCTCATTCACATTTACTGAATACATTTTACTCAACTCCTTTGGATCATAACTATAATCATATGCACATCTTCATTCCCATTACACTTTTGGTACTTGGATATCATCCATTCATTCACTAGGTTATAACCCTAATTATCACTTCAAACATATAACACATTAGTTACATGTAAGTTGCTATCATTTTTCCCATATTTCAAGCTCCTGCTGTTTTGACTATAGTTACTGCTGGATTTAACAAAGAAATTCTTGTACAGCTTAACACTGTTATTTTATTATATCCTATTCCTGCCTTATCAAAGACACCTTTTCCATTACCAAGTAGTTCATCAAGATTATTCTTTCCATTAAATTTTTTTTCTAAATCCTTTTTTAAAATTAAGATCTTTCTAGCAAACTTTTCTTTTTCATTTTTTAAGTAATCACAAGCAAGTTCTAAATCAGCAGCCTTTCCTCCTAATTGTTTAACTCTTTCAAAATCTCTATCATCTTTCTCAAGCAAAGCATTTTTTAACTGATTTACTTTTACTTCCAAAAATTCCTTTTCAGAAACTTTTTGCTTATACTCATTTTCAGGGGACATGTTTTTGGACAATAGGTTCTTATTCACTGACTCTAATAATTTAATCTCATTCTTCAAAGATGCATCTCATAATTCATCAAAATCAATATGCATCTCATAATTCATCAAAATCAATATCAGAGTCAGAACAATATATCTCGTCTTCACCTGAATCATCCATAAGGCTGACAATGCTTACTTCTTCAGGTTCTTCTTCATCAAAATTTTCAAAATCTTCATCAGATCAAGTTGCAATAATAGCTTGCTTTCTGGGTTTTTTATTCTGTATTTTGTCTTTTTGAAGAAGGGGACATTCTGGTCTATTGTGACCAGACTTTTTACAGTGATAGCATATGATTTGATTATTTTGTGTATTGCTACTGTTACTGTTGCCTTTTAACAGAAACCTGTTGTTTCCAATTTTCTTATTTTCTTTGTCAACTTCTTTTTGTAAAAGCGTTCATACTTTCTAACTATAAAATTGAATTCATCATCTCCATCTATTTGCAACTTAGTGTCACTTTCATCACCATTAGATGGAATTTGATTCATCAGCTACTTTTAGAGCCATTCCTCTTCTGTGGGAGGATCCTTCATCTCGTTTATGCTCTGTCTCATGAATTATCAAATTTCCTCTTAGGCGGTTAAGTGAGATAGTGTCCAAATCCTTTGTAGTTTCTAAAGCAATCACTTTGGGTCTCCATTCCTTTAGCAGTAACCTCAGGATTTTTGTTACGAGCTCATCATTGGGATATATCTATCCCAAGTTCTTCAAAGTTATGATGATGTTGTTGAATCGTCCAAAGAATTCGTCTATGGTCTCTCTCTATTTCATGCAAATAGTTTCATATTGATGTACTAAAAGACTTATCCTATGTTTCTTTACCTCATTTGTTCCTTTAAAAGTAACCTGAAGTTAGTCCTATATTTCATTGCTATAGAACAGTAGGCAATCTTTTCATAATCTTCTAGAGAGAGTGTATAAATTAGATGGTGTCTTGCTTTAGCATTCAGTTGTGCATTTCATCTATCAGCATCAGTCCATAATTCTACCTTATAAGTAGCAGGAACTGTATCTCCCATTTTGATAGCTTGCTAGACTTCAGTGTCCACAGATTGAAGATAAATTGTCATGCTTTCCTTCCAATATGAATGGTTGTTTCCATTAAAATAAGGAGGCTTTATAACTGATTGTCCTTTAAGACTTCTCATGTTATTTGCCATGATATATCACGTGCTGTAAAATAGAATAAATGTGAAATCAAGGCTCTGATACCAAATGATAAGGCAAATACACGCAAAAGGGGGGTAAATTTTGTATCACTTGAAAATTTTTGCAAGTTACTGTCAAATCGTATGAAACGATAGGAGTCTGTTAAAACAGTAGGAATCTGTTAAAGTTTTAAAAACAGAAGGAGCCTACTAAAATGAAAGGAGCCTGTCAAGTTTTAAAATGAAAGAAACCTCTTGCAAATGAAAACAACAGTAACTAAAATGCAGAAATTTAAAAGTTAAGGAAAGGGAAAAAACGACACAGCTAATTTATAATAGTTCGGCTTATAACGAACCTTACCTCCAATCCCTAAGTGTCTAACTTGAGTATTTCACTAATAAATCTCTAAATAGTGATTTGACGAGCCTCTCCAAGCTCACAAGTACATATTTTTTAAGGTTCTTCAATCTTCCACACTAATAGTATTTAGCTAGCTTCTACAAGTTCTCAACAAATGAAATAGAATTTTCTCAATGTGAGCTTCAAAGAGTAACAGTCTCTCTCAATAAAGTATTTTCCCTTTCTAAGGCACAGAGGATTTGATATGGATATGACTTTTAAGAATATTGATGCTACTGATGAATTTCAAAAAATCTTGCGTACTTTGTGAATGCACTAGCTCTTCTTTAAATAGATGTTCTCTTCAATTAACCATTGCTTAATTATTTAACTAACTAAATCTACCTTGAATCTCTTAAAAAAATATCTTTGATATCATCTTTGGCAGTATCTTCAAAAATCCAAATGTTTGAATAAATATTTGACTGTATCTTAGAGCTGACTGTTGAATAGAGTAAATAGCAGGATCCTTTGCTTATACAGAAATGATAGGAGCTTATCCATTCCAAATTTTGTGGGATCGTATCTAAATAATCAAATAAGTTTGTTAAAACAATTCCTACAAAATAGGAAACATTTATCTTTTTATTTTAAACATATAACTAAAATATATAATCCTTTTAACATCGTTATCTTTTTGAACAAATCCAAATAATTTTGAATTATGTAACTAAATATTATAAGTTGTTATCATCAAAATCATTAATTTAAACATCCTTGAGCCAACACATAAGAGAGTGATTCTTTGTTACCAATGTTGTTTGATTCATGAATAACATGGATGCAGATTCTATAATAGTCTCCGCGACTGTGATGATGTCCTCCTCTACCACTATGACCTTTTTGAGTAAATTGAATTATGTTTTGTACTTTATCATACTTCATTGATTTTTCACAATCTCGAATTAGTTGTTTATCAAGTAACTTGTCATAAAAGGTCCCCAAATAACATAGGTGTATCAAAAACACAAATTACAGTTGTTAGTTCTTTAAACTCATCATTCAAACCGATCAATGTATAAGATATAATTTGAGTATCATAGGTTCTATAAGTTTGAAGTCATGAAGTGGTACAATTATTTACTATTCAACTGGTTATACTGTTGACATTAGTTTGACTACTGAAAAGTACAAAGACATTTTGGTGTGTCCAAAAAAGATATCTAAGATCAGTTTGTGGTGGATAATGATTAGTTCCATCAACGTAGCTAAGCAATTTATAGTTTAATAGGAGATTGGTCACTTGAGACTTCTAAGAGGCATAATTTCTACTATTCCTTAAAAGTTTAAATGAGATTTGAGGAGAAATATTAAGAGATATCAAATTTTCATTAATTTTAAAAGAATAATTTAAACCTATATAATTCATAGGAACTTTTGAGAGTTTTTCATCCCACAATAGTTCAGCTGTTGGAATAGGAGCTTGTGAATTAAGTCTTTTGTGCTCTTTTTAGTAGTTTCTGAGATGTCTGAGAGCTATAGTTCCTAGGCAGAAACAATGTGGTTGCTAATGATCGGAAACAATAACAGCCTGTTTGGTAGGAGGGAATAGGAATTCTATTCCCTCCATATTCCTCGGTAATGTTTAAGCCCGTGTTTGGTTTAAA
>JANZLC010000003.1:14240671-14251545 GCA_026413385.1 Erythroxylum gracilipes
ACAAGTCGACTTACAGGAGATACAAGTCGACTTATCAGTACCAAACAGGTATAAGTCGACTTACACAATGAACAAGTCGATTTATACACTAACATGAATGTTGTTGCATCAGAGGAAATGAAGTTGGGAAAATTTTCAAGTCTTTCATAAGGGTGAAATTTGTGTTCTGACTTTAGGGAAAAAACTGTACTAAACTAGGCTGAATTAGACAAAGTTTCTTCTTAAAATTTATAGCTTGTCTTTCTAGCTTTCCAACGTTATATAGTATGAAATTTTTCGACATCGGAGTTGGCAGATATGATCATTAGAAGTTTGTGATGCTGCATAGGGTGGACATTAGGACAGTTACATTGATTGGAAATTTTGACCCTTTTGGGAGTAAAATATTTTTTTAGGGTCTTCATGAAAGTTGTTAGTCTAGAAGTCTTCTTCGAAACAGTCTTTTAATGATCTTAATCTGATATCTCTAGTGAAAGTTATTCCCTTTTTACCAAATTAGGTCAGAGAAGTTTTGGTTGTGGATGATTCACATTAAGTTCTTTGTTAAAATGGATGAGTTGGTTTTTGATGTTTGACTGTTTTGGGAATGCCGCCCTTGTGGAATGATTCCTAATAAGAGACTTCATGGGAATACGCTCACGTTTCATGATTTCGCAAGAGGTTGGGCTCCGAAATTGAGCAGGGTCCAATACATCATGTGGAGACCGTGGACTCTCACATGAGCATCCTCTCCCATCCTATCTAGATGAAATTTATTATCCATCCTATATTGTGTCATTATATATCTCTTATATAATGAATGCATGGCAAAACCTAGGGTTGGCAATTTTCTAAATGACATGCAATGACATAATATCACATATTATTTGCATTCATTTATCCATTCATCACATGAACTAATAAGCCACTTTTGATTGTCCACCCTAGAAACTTAAATATAATTACAAGGCTTTTATTCCCAACAATTTCTTCTTGGACTTGGATCTTCTGCTTCAAACTCTTCACTCACATGACCGGGCCCATTTGGTAAAAAGTGTGTAATGGCTTTTCTTTTCAAACAAAATTTTGATTTTCATAAAACTAAATTTTTGTCTTAAAGAAAAGAAAATTTTCACAAAAACCGAAACTTAAGCATATGAACTAAAAAATTCCAGCACTTGTAAAAACCGAAACTTTGTTAAAAAAAATGTTCAAACAACTGAAAATTTTTTAAAACAAAATTCCTGCACTTTGGTTTTCTAGAAACCGAAATTTAACCAATACACCATAAGCAAAACCGAAACCTTTACCTCTTCATTTCTTCATCCATGGCTGCTTCATCTTCATCATTACATAAATTTGTACATTAAAAACTCAAAGAAAACAGAAAAATGAAACCAAGGAGGAAACATGACGATGACAGGCCACCCTCCTTGTTACAAACCAAATGAAGAAAATTTACAAGGTAACTTTAGAATCTATAGAAAACCAAAAGAGCAACATACACCACATATATTTCTATCATATAAAAATATGCAGCATACAAAAAATTATTGCCAACCCATACATCACATATAGGAACCGAAATCATGTATAAGAAAATTGGCTCTGATACCAATTGTTGGATCGAAAAATCAAGCATACAAGATTTGGCTAAAACGGTAGTTTTCAAAAGTTTTTTAGAAATCAAAATTGTTGCAGAAACAAGATAACCAAATCAACTTGCCAAGCCATACATGATACGGAATAAGGAAAATAATTTAAATAAAACCAAGATGGTAGAAATATACCGACTCCTTTGCTACAGATTTAACTCCTCGTTGTGCTATCCTATCCTCGGCAATGTATCCTCTTCTCGTTATTATATCCTCTTCTCGTTACTGTATCCTCAACCTATCTGGTCTACCACTTGTTCTCCTTGGACAACATGGTTAACAAGATCCTTTGGTGGGAAAGGAGATGAAAACTTCAAGAGATTTTGCCTTAGAAGAAAGAAGCTAAAGATGAGACACCTCTCATGCAAATTTCGACTATCTCATGCAAGATAGGAGAGAGAAATAAAAATTCAACAACCACGTGTATTCTTTTTCTCAATTTCGGTTAAGCATTAAAGAAAGAAGTCAAGTGCATCCAATGCATCACCTCCTTCCTAAATCAATCATAAAGAAGCCAACAAATAAGACTCTTCTTATTTGTTTTAAGATAGCTATATGAAAAGACCAATAACCTAAAATGATACATCTTATTTTCGGTTTTGTGATGAAAGAAGGAAGATGGTCCATCAAATGCACCTCTTTCTTCTTTAATCTAGTGAATGCTAAATGGCTACATGCTATCATCAAAAGAAAACCATTAAACCATTTAATGATAAGGTTATTGCTCCATTTAATGATGATAAAGCATGTTAACAATCATCTTAAAGATAGCAAACCAATGCTAAATGTGCAGCTGCACATTTAGACAATTAAAATAAAAAATCCACCTCCTTTTATCTTTAATTAATCAAATTAAACAAAAGTCTAGCTCATTTCTAAATGTTCATATGGGCTTCTAACTAACAATTAATTAAAGTAAACCCAACATTTAATCATAGGCTTTAAAACCTCTATTTGTATTTCTAACTTTTGCTTGATAACCTTACTAGAAGCCAAATGGGGAATATAATTGGACTTATATAATTCAAGCTCCAATAAGCCTAGAATTAATTTAATCTCATTACAATTAATTCCAACTTATTAACTAAATGTCATTCCACTAAAGACAATTAGTTGAACTCTTGAATTACTAAATATTATTACAACACATGTTTCAAATAAGATGTCCAATTGCAAATTCTAATATGAACCATATTATATCCATCCGCACAATAAAGGGTAAAATTAATGTTTTTCCCTTATGTTGGTTTTTCCTTCTAGATCTCCCATTTTACTCTATATGGTGATTAACAAACAAGATCTCATCTTGGTGTTAAGACTTGATGGGTAGCGAGTCCATCAAACTACCGGTGCCAGTTTAATCACCAATCTTTGTAAAACATCTAGAAGTGATGATATCACTATAAATTTTTATTTAAGTGAATGTTCCCTGATACATGTTTCAATTAATAATTCCAACATGCAAACACTACATTAATACTTTGTAAAAAACCATTTCGATCATATCAAGAATTAAAATGAAACACATATTAGTTCACCACTCATCAAGATTGTTGTTTATAATAAAATAATGCTAAGGTGTATGTTTTAAGATTAAAGTAACGACCCACTTTATTCTTCAAAAACATACTTGATTCCAGATTCATTTAATAGTGCCTTTATCGACAGTCAATTACTATCATGATATGAAACTCATCATTCCCTTGAAGTAATGCTGGGCTCCGTTTTCAGAGCCCAACTATACAGAATCGTAAAGTGTGAGCGGGTTTCCTTGTAGGGTTATTTCAATGAACCCTAACTTTCTTTCGATCAATCTTTTTGAAATCAAAACCAAAGGCCATCAATTTTTTTGGAGAGGTAAAAAAATGTGTTAAGAATCTATAAGATTCACTTAATTCGGAGGTTAGGTTATGAAGTTATGGCCAAAAGAATCAAATATGATTGTGTCCTCAACCATATTGTACTTGCATAGTTTCATATGCTTCATCTGATGTCTCATATGCTTCATCTAGTGTCTTAGACTTAGCACTCTGCACTTTGTCTGATCAGCTTTTACTAACGTATCGTCTTGATTTGATGATTTGTGCTACTTACATTTATCTACGCACTTAACAAATTCATTAAAACATTTCACACACTTCTATGATTATTATTATTTCACTTTCATCAAAATTAATAGAAGAAGTGAAGTCTTCTTGACTTAACAATCTCCCCCTTTTTGATGATAACAAATAATCATAATACTAGAAGAAAAAAATAGTCAGACAAAAATAAAGCAAGATATTCAATAATATTCAATGATAAACAAAAATTTCTAATTCTTTCTACTGTTCCCCCTATTTGTTATTAATAAAAAAGATAGTTCATTTTAGATGCTTCAAAATTTTAGAAAACATTTGTTGAATATCAGTGCGGATCATCTTGAGGTCTTCTTCTATAGAAACATGTAGAAGTGCTATTTCCTCATGAAGATCACCCACTGCATCACCTAGTTCATCAACCCTAGTATAAATTTCTTCAATGTTTTTAGCTAAGGCTTTCTGAACTTCTGTCTTCTTGTGACTAGCTTCATTCCATTTGATGAAATTCTTCAAGAACTCTGAATTAACAGTAGCATCTTGTAGTATTTCACTAAGTGGATGAGTGTGTTCAAAAATAAATTGTTTTCTAGGTGAATCATCTAATTCTATGATTTTAATTGAGGGTAATTTGAAAGGTTGTATTCCTTCAGGGATATCAAGATCATCAAGTCTAGGTAATTTGTAAATCGGTTGCCCTAGAAGTTGTAAAATAGTTTTAACTGAAGAAATGAAATCTAAGAGCTTGAAATGAATGAGTAAATGCACAAACGTTTCTAAGATAAAATCGATACCTTCAATTGTGATACTTTTATACCTTCCTTCTGATATTGTGCCAACTACCTTGAAACTTTCATCTTTGGTAGATACTGCAAATTTACTTCCTGATTCCTTTGATATATGATGAGATATATAGGCACGTAAAGGTTGAGTTGCATGACATATATCGTCTATGTTCTTCACTGCCATTTGAATCTCTTCTTCTGTGAGATCATCTTTGTGTCCTTCAGAAAACTACTTCTTCTTTCCTTTTTCTTTGCTTATGACTGGTGCTGGGCGTCTAGGTTGTACATCTAGTACAATCTTGATTGTCGTTCTACTTGTTATTGGATAGATTGTATAAGGATCTTTAGCAATCTTCAATAGATATGGTTCTGTCTTTTCATCTCGCAGAATACTATATAGTCTTCATTCTTCAAGACTTAGAAGATGTATCATCTAATCATTTACTGTTATAGATTCAACTTGAACCTTAACTGCCTGTTTGGAAAGTTCTTTGATGATAATTGAACCTATGTTATGATCAGGTGTTGATTCTTCTATGACCTTCATCTTCAAATCTTCTTTCTTTATCAGTTGAGGAGGGTTGTAAGGTACTAGCTGTTATTTAACAGTTTGTGTCTTTTGTGGAACATCAGATGATGAAACCTTCTTCTGAATAAGCTTCGTCTTCTTTTGTTCTTCTACTGATTTGGAAGAGAGTTGTTGTTGAGGCTTCTTCTTTTTAAATACTAACTTCCTTTTCATCTCTGTCTCTCTAGATGGTTGTGCTGATTGAGTCTAAGGGATAGAGACAATTGATTTGGTAGGCTGTTGTTGTTGCTCTTGCTCCTTTCTCAGAATCTCCACTAAGAATTAGAACTTTCTGCTTCTTTTGTTCTTGTTGTCGTAAGGTCATTAATCTTGGTGACCTTCTTGACTTCTCGGGCTTTTCTGATTGGAGCATCTCAGCCTTCCTTTTTAAAAACATTTGGTGAGTTGGTTGTTGAACCTTGCTTTCCTTCCTTTTTGGAAACGTCTTGGCCTGTATCTACTCATAAGACGATTGTTTAACCTTTTTCTCTGCTGATATTCTTCTGGACGATTGAGGTTTTGCTTGTATTTCTGACGGAACACTTTCTTTCTTTCTTCGTCTTACTGAAAGCTCCCCCATAGATTATGCTTTCGGTGTAAAATCTACATCCGCTTCGGCTTCAGTCTTGATCCCCATTTTGTGAATATTAAAGGCATTGATAACACTCTTAACATTCATTTTTACTCTGTTTCCTCTATCAAGTAGGATTCCAGATTCTTTAAAGAATCTTGTTAATTGCATACTGTAAGGTAAAGAACTACTCTTCAAATGATAATCCTCCCTAGCCTTTATCATGCACTTCAGAATCAAGAACGGAAGATTATCAGGTTGGTGAGTGAGTAGATGAAACAGACAATGTTCATCATTCATTGTCACCAAGTCCTTTGATCCTGCTCTTGGTAAGATGCAATAGTGAAGAAGTGACTGAAGAACCCTAGCCTTGGGAATGAGGGTAGAAGACTTCTTGACTCCTGGATTACTAGATCCATATAGTTGTTGATTGATGTTGGCTTTCTCTATATGACTTTGAGCAATCCAATCTGTATTGTTGAACAGTTCTGCTCTTTCATTTGGACACCCAATAGCCTTCACAATAGAATCTTGTGTGATTAATACCGATAACCCATCTACCATCGATACCAAGGTGTTGTCTACCACCTTCGTATTCTTCCAGAACTTATATACTTCATTCAAATACACCATCCCTCAGATGTTGAAAAAATTCTTCTAGCCAACTACTTCAAACTCATATTCGATATTCATCCGATCATTCTTTAAAGAAGTAAAATTGACGAGTCTTCCATAGACAAGAGATTTCGGCATTTTTAATGTGTAAAAGATAAACACTAAGCACAAAGATGTATTTTTCTTAAAGAAGCGAGGTTAGTATATATAAAAAATGAAAGAAAGATATGAAATGAAATGAGAAGGATTTGAAGTTTAGAACAGAGGATTTGATCGTCTTTGTTGAGGGCACTTTGAACAAGTTAGTTTCGAAGTTTTTCAAGAAAATTCTAGAGTGTAAGGTGTTGCTTTTGGATCCCAAAATTTTTATTATTATTAGTGATTTATTTGTTTCATTATTTTTAGAGTTGGGCCAGTAAATTAGCAAGTATGAATAGAAGTTAGAAATTAAGAGTTAGAATGAAGTGTTAGAATTAAGTTGGAATTAATATGGTGTTTAATGGGTTAAGAGAGTTAGGAGACTTGGAATAAATGAAAGAAGGGGCAAACATGGAAGAGACTTACTAATGGAGGGTAAAATGGGAAGAAAGCCCATATAAGTTGTCTTGAATTATAAGAAGGGAGGAGAGTGTCAAAAATAAGAGAGAAGGAGAGAAGTTTTTGGTGAAAGAAGAAAAAAAGAGAAATCAACTTTATTAAGGTGGGTTAATCATCTCTTTTTCTTGCTTTATTAAAGTAATGAGTTGTGTTGAGGATGAAGGAGATAGAGAAAGAAAGGAGTTTGTGTAGAGAATGAAAGGTTTGTGTGGAAGAAGATGAGTTAGGTGCCTGAGTGGTTCTGGGGTTTCTAAACTAGATCCTAAGTTTTCTGACCTAGATGGTGTATGGGTAGGTTAAATTTGAGTTAAATTTATGTTGTTGAAAATTTGTGATTTTTTTTTGAACTTTATGAACTTTATTGGAATGTTGTTTTGAATGGAACCTTGGTTGTTTTAGGAAACCAAGAGAATCCTACCCAAGAGCAAGGGGAAAGGCAAGCTTGACTTGGATTTCGCAAGCTACTTAGGTGGGTAACATATTTATGGTTATTCTTGCCTATATGTGTATGTTGAAATTGACTTGCTTGAAATTGACTTGTTTGTAAATGTTAAGAAATGCATGATGAAATATGATTATGTTATACCTTAAAAGAGGTCATGAATTTTGCATTAAATGAAAAGAAGAAAAAGCATAAAGTATGAGCATATGAGAAAACGAATATGTGCTTTTGTTTGGGTGAGAGTGGAACCATTCTGTTTGTCACGTGCACGTTGACAAGAGCCTTCTCCTGGCTACCTGCTTGTGGCATATGAGCTCCGAAATTGGACTCATTCTATTCATGGGGTAAACTTCGATTGTTTCATTTTGTTTTCATGGAACCCTCGAGCCAATTCTTTGTGCATTGCAAAATTGAATTGTCAAGTATGGTGCATAATTGAGTGTTATATTTAATGGTCAAAGTTTATGTTGTGTGTTATAAGTTTGAGTTAATTGACTAAATGCTTAAATTAATTGACTAAATGGAAGGCTACTAGAATTGTTGAATATACACCTATATATATACACTTGCTTGAATTTGTGGTTAATTGTAAATAGCTATAAATATTTTAGCCATTGAGTTGTATAGCTCACCTCACTCTTCCCTCCTCAGGTGCAGAACGTGAAGGTTAGCAATCCTTTCAGGGCATCAAAAAACTCCAAGATATTAAAAACTTTTGTAACTAAGTTAGTTCGATAAATTTCAGATAGCTTCATAAGCATGTAAACATTGAGCATCCTCTATATGTTGTATTTTGTGTTAAGCCTTTGTTTAAAATGTAAATTTGTAATTAAAGCCATATTTGAGCTTTTGTGGTTTTGGAAAACGAGTTTAGAACCGAAAAGTTCCCTATGTGTTTGTGCACGTTTCTTTGGTAGTTGTACATTTCGAAAATCCAAGTCTCTCCTGGGTGTAGAAATTGTGTGCCGAATTTAGGGAAAAAACTGGACTAATTTAGACTGAATTAGTCAAAGTTGCCTTCTGGAAAGTTGTAGCTTATCTTTCTAGCTTTCCATCGGTATGTAGTATGAAATATTTGGGAATAGGAATCGAAAGTTATGGTCTTCATAAAGGGAGGCGTATCGTCTGTAAAGATTCGTCTGTGATGACGTCATATCATCTGTGATGACATCATTTCGTCTTAAGACTATGCCTCGTCTTAAGTTGAATCCATTCGTCTGCTCCGCATTCGTCTGCTTTATAGCATTCGTTTGCTCCACATTCATCTACTTTGTGGCATTCATCTGCTCCGTATTCGTCTGCTCTGTTTTTTTCTATTCCACATTCGTCTGCTTCGTGGCATTCATTTGCTTTTCCGCATTCATCTGCTTTGTAGCATTTGTCTGCTTTATAGCATTCGCCTGTTCCACATTTGTCTACTTTATGGCATTCATCCGCTTTTCCGCATTCGTCTGCTTTGTGGCATTCGTCTGTTTTTTCGCATTCGTCTGCTTTTCCACATTCGTCTACTTTCTATTTCCTCTATGGTTGACCCTCCGCTTCTTCTATACACTGTTCATCTTTAATCGTCTGGTCAAATTTTTGACCCTCCAGATGATAGAATCCGTCTTCAAGGTCTTATGAAAGTTGTAGATCTTGAAGTCTTCTTTCGAACAGCTTAAAGAATTGTTTAATCTAATGTCTACAGAGAAAGTTATGCCTTTTGTCCCTAAACAAGTTCGATAGGGTCAAGGTCCAATATTGTTTCATTTTATGGCTCCGAATGCTGGGCTCCGGAAGCAGGGTCCAGTATTGTTTGGTATCAAAGCTTAGGTTATTCCTAGGCTTAGAATGCATAGTAGGAGGAATTGTTATGTTATGTGAATTAATTAAATTGCATTAAGTGACATGTATGTCATGCATACATGTAGAGATTAAGACTAAAATGAAAGGTAAGCTAATAGATAGTGTTTTCATTAAAGGAGTGTGATGCCACCTCGTAAAAGGACACGAGGAGTATTGCAAGGATCAATTGCACCTGACTCTCCGCTAAGGGAGAAGAGTACTGATGAGTCTGTAGCCTCAGGTAATACTGCGGCTTCTGTAAGGCCTAGTACTGAGCCCAATCGATCACAGATGCGGGGGTTTCCTCTCCCGCAGGAGCAAGTGCCTGCTCCATTGGATCCAAGGATGTTTCAGGCATTTGCTCAGGCCATACGCTAGATGCCACAATCTTCTACTCCGACCCCAATTAAAAAGGGGAGATAGTTTGATAAGCTCAGGAATATGGGCAGTAAATTTCTATAGGACAATGGATCCAAAAGAGGTCGAGACTTGGATGAGAAAGATCGAGAGGATACTGGATCAGATGGACTGTGAGGATGAGGAGAAGGTTGTCTATGCTGCTAGTTTGCTACAGAGAGATGCTCTGCATTGGTGGGAGAGTGTGTTGGGGAGTCAGATGAGACCGCCAGTGCTCGCATGGAAGGATTTCTTAGCAATGTTTTAGAAGAAGTATCTGTCTGAGGGGTATATTCAGCAAAAGCAAAGAGAATTTCTGAGTCTCACCTAAAGGGAAATGACAGTGAGTGAATATGTGCACCGATTTACACAATTGACCCGATACGCAACTGAGCTAATGATGAGTGAGGCAGTTAAGTGTTGTAGGTTCAAATAAGGGTTACACCTAGCTATTAGAGAGAAAGTGATGGTGCAAAACTTTTGTGATTTTCAACAGCTAGTTGAAACGGCACTAAAGGTAGAGAACATTGAGAACATAAAAAGCGCAGTGAATAAAAAGAGAAAGGGGAGAGAATAGCTCAAGAGGGGAGGTGGTACTCCTATGCCTGAGAGGAGTGCCAGGACTTTCCCTGTGCAGTCTGAGGAGAGGAGCAGTGGTGCAAGCAGGCTTAAACTGATGAGAACTCCTACTGTTTCTCATCAAGCCTCAACGATGGGAGGTAGTAGAAGGGGTGAAGGGGACAAGTCATCCATCCCTAAGTGCGATCATTGCGGCAAGTTTCATGGAGGGGAATGCTACAGGCTGACTGGAGCTTGTTTCAAGTGTGGAGAGAAAGGACACATGGCAAGAAAGTGTCTGAAATTTGCAAGAAGAGAAGGAACACAGGTGCAAGCTTCGAAGAGAACTGAGACCATGGGGCATAAGACTGCAACTGAAGGGGGTAGCTCTGATGCAACTAGGAGGTTGAATCCTCCAGGAAAACCAAAGGGGCAAGCACTAGCTAGAGTGTTTGCAATAACCCGGGAGGATGCAGAAACCGCTCCAAAAGTTGTGACTAGTATGATTAATTTATTTGATGATAATGTAATTGTTTTGATTGATCCAAGTTCTACCCACTCCTTTGTATCATCAGGTAGAACTATGTATGTAGAGGATGTTAAGTCAAAATGACTTCACGGTTTAATAATTTTGTTGATAAGCAAAAAGCAAACGAAAGCCATATGTTAAAAAGCAGACGAAACAAAATCCAAACTAAGCATAATACAGACGAAAGGAAGCTAAGTTTTGAAAAGCAGACGAAAGGAAGCTAAGTTTCGAAAAGCAGACGAAAGGAAGCTAAGTTTCGAAAAGCAGACGAAAGGAA
>JANZLC010000003.1:14278117-14295263 GCA_026413385.1 Erythroxylum gracilipes
TAATATACATGTTTCCCATACATCTCTATGTATATGTATATTACTTACAAAAGAATCTTGGTACCTTTTGACTAGATGTATAATGCTCACACATATAAAACCAAACTCTTTTGTTTTATTAATAATAAATATTTTCATTACAAAACTGTAACTGAAGAAAATAAAGTCACATGTAAATACACTTGCTTTCCAGGGCACTATATTTACAAAACTCCAACACGAAGTCCTCTTTCAAACCGTCTAAAATGATATCATTCAGACATCTTTTGTAAAAGTTATGGCAATCGCACCAAGATAGGTACAATATGATTGAGGACATAAACATGGTTGATTCTTTTAGCCATAACTTAAAGCAATAGATTTCTAACATATTTTTCTATCACTCTATAAAAGCTGGTAGTAATTGGTGTTGATTTGAGAAAGATTGATTAAATGAAAGTGTGGGAATCTGTTGGAATGGTGTAAATAGGATTATTTTTACTGAACATATATTTGGACCTGTAGGATTCCAAATGAGATGATTTTTAATTTGAAGTAAACTATAGTAATAGGACTACAAATCATGTGAAAATGTCGAATTGTGATTTAGTCTCTAAGATATTCAAATTCTGGATGGAAGATGTGCATAGTACATTGTTTTTTGTATATGAACAACGCGATAATGTTTGAGGCATATCTTCCAAATTACTGAACCGAATTGAATGATTTTGGTGTCTATAGAAACTTAAGACATTGGAGAATAATTTTTGGAAGGAAGTGTTGCCTAATTCAGCCATTTACCATATCAGATTTAGTATGCAAAGTTGACCCGTATGTGTATTAGAAGAAAAATCTGAAGTAGTTAATGAAGTTATAAAATAGTTTTGACATTGGTTTATTATGGTCCAAGTTATAAGTACACATGATATTAATGAGAGCTTTGATATCTGAATGATTTGTTGATAAGGATCTGAATAAAGTTCCTCGGCATTATTATTGAACATGCATTGCGCATATTTTATAAGTACGTGTGCATTAAGGAATATTTGTACATTTGTGCAAAAATGTGATAATTGTACATGTGTTTTGTATGATATAGAGGAACTCATTGACCATCCAGGCAATAGCATTTTGGAGCGTACTGTGAGAGCGTATTGTGAGTCAACCTAGATGATTTCTTAGGATTGATGTGTTTTGAATTGATTTGATTTGTTGAACTTCTAATATTACTGAGTTGTTTGTGAATTGTTTCTGAATTTCGAACTTGAAGTCCGAGGAGTTTAATAGTTGGGCAAGTATTGGAAGTGTTTTGATTTGATATGAATTTCTAAATGCTATGTAAATCCTCAACGAATATTGAATGTCGGACTTAGGTCTGATGATTATGAGCTTTGTTTGAGCATCATATGTGATTGTGATATCTGACATGTATGTATTTGATGCATTTCATAAAATGCATGTTCAGATAAAGGCGTTGTGACTTGAGTAGCCAATTTGAAGCGCTTCCACGTAGAGCTTTGCTTTGTGATTTCTGATTGTGCACGCAGAGCTATGCTCCGTGATTTTGTTTTGATTGAGCCCTATGGGCTAGTATTTGTATAAGTTTGTGATAGGCACTCGGTCACAACAATAAGAGCTAATATTAGTCTCATGCATATAACATTACAAGACTGAAATTCATTAATTGATTTGCAAAGCTAGAATGAGTGTTGAATTGATGTGATTTATTTGCTATGCTTAGCAACGTGAACTGTGTGATCTTATGATATACTAGGTTGTGTGTGGAATGTGCTCATGATCTGATTGAGTATCTGCAAAATGTGTATTATGTGCATATGATCTGGTGAACTCATCAATGATGGTTCACTCATTAAGTCCGCAAAATTCATAAAAATTACATCGTAACTTTTCAGGTACGAGACAGGAGACCTAGTTCCTTAGTCAAGACTTAAGAAATCTTTTGAATAGAGAAATAACTCAGAGGTCTGTCAGCTAACACCAGAAGTGTTGTAGCATTTATCTTGTAGTTTTGTTAGAACCTATAAGAGATTTTGTAAATATTTGTATGATGCGACAGTGTAAGAATTGTGAATGAATGCAATCAATAGTTTTAAAATTTAGTGACCTTTGAGTATGTTAGATGATGCCCTGCGTAAGTTGGATTTGCTTTTACTCCAACATACCATTATCATAGGGTATGTACTTGAATGTCCTTCGAGTATTCAAGTATTTGCCCTATGATAGTAGGATGTTGCACTATTTCCTCTTTATTGATGTTTACGTGACCTTGGACAAATTGTAAAGGCATTGTCGAGTGCTAACCATTTTCCCCGTTTGTCAAAGCTTGCTGAACTCCTCCTTGCAGTTCATTTCATATGCACAATAGTATTCTTCACTCGAATTTACCAGCCTATTATCATATGGAATTAGAAAATGCTTCGCTTCAATTCCTCAGGATCTTACTTGTCCACAACATCATCCATTAGCAAACATTTAACAGTGAAAACTTGACATTTAGGCATATTTTCCCTCTGTCCAAGTCAAGCTTAGCCCCAGTTACTAACCAATGGCCAGGACTGTCTTGTGGACCTCTGCACAACTGAGATATATCCACAAACTTCAAAAGCTTTTGGGTTTGAAATGTTTTTGGAGGACCTGTCGGATATACACTAGAGTCCATTAATATTGACTCAGGTTTCTCTTTCAGAGGATTCCCTGTAATCGTCGTACTAATTGCTGAAAATAGGCTATACTTCTGTGAAAATTCAGACGACCCTTGTTTCCAATTTGATTCCACAACAACAGAATCTGAAACCTTGGAGAATAATAACCGAAGATGTAAAACACGCTTTGAGTCGTGCTTCTTTACGTGTAGTTGAGCTCCTGTGACAATGTACGCCACTTCCGTTTCAGTAGTCCAGCTAGGGTTGTACTTTACTGGTGCTGTGCATATGTGTGAAAACTTCTTTCCATTTATGGCTTCAAAGAATCTTTCATCGTTAGTATTGTCTGACCCTTGCCAGAATCTTGAATCCTCTATCTTGTTTTCAAGTATTCTTGGAGTATTGGATAGATACTGTAGGTGAATGGCTAACCTGAAAAGGTAACCCTATTAACATTCTAGTCGATATCAATTTAATTTTTATTATAGGAGTTTAGCTAAAGAGAAACTTGAATAGATCGTTGACCATTGTCAGTGAT
Organism: Erythroxylum gracilipes; assembly: GCA_026413385.1. NCBI lineage: Eukaryota > Viridiplantae > Streptophyta > Magnoliopsida > Malpighiales > Erythroxylaceae > Erythroxylum > Erythroxylum gracilipes. The sequence goes on from JANZLC010000003.1 coordinate 14,281,298, forward strand.
CTTTAGCATGTCTGTAAAAGAAGGAAATATCGCAGACATGAAAAGCTTTAAAGGGTTACCGGTTGCATTTCATGCCTTCAAGATAGAACCTCATTCCAGTAACTGGACTTTTCCCAACAGTAACCTGTCAAGTCACAACATTTTTTCTGTAATTTTACCATGGGAAGATCTGAAGCTTCCTTAAGAACTCCACTGGTTTTAGGATAAGGAATACCTGAGTTGTATTTACATACATTTTGGGACCCATCAAGTTGAAATGAAGAGCTGATGACGATGAACTAGGCATATTTGTTGTAGGACAAAGCGGCAGTTCATTGTGGACTGGAGCCCATGTTTTGTGGGATAGGAAATCGAGAAAGTAGTGTAGATCTGTTATCGGAGGTTTGTCTGCAAGAGAAAACAAGAAGTGTAAATCAGATGTTAAAGGTTTTGAATAACATGTTTGGAGCCATAATACTGCAACTTTAGTCTATTGCAGCAATTTAATCAAAGGACATAAACATGACACAATATGAGAACTTGTGCGACACAATTGTCCTGGCACATTTAAATCGTTGGAGAAAAAATAGAATTTCTTGCCTAGTGATATAAACTAATCTTGATTTTTCATTTACTTTGCTGATTTTGCACGAGATTAGGAAGGGACTTACATCGAAGATAAAGGTTGATAGCGTGGGATAAGAAACCTTTGCCAGGAACACCATTAAGAAGGGAAGTTATAGGTATTAAGCTAAATTGAATGGCATCTGGCATCAGTGGAACTGTTAGAAGCCATTCACAGTGACTGCTCGCAGACGGATCACCTCCCCTCTTCGAACTTATCACCGTTATTCCCTGCAATTGCGCTAGCTTTACACATATACAAGCATAACTAAAACCAATTTCTAACTGTCACTTGCCATCTATTCAAGGAAATGTCTGACGCATATTTTTAGTTAGGTAGGAAATGAAATGGAAAAATTTGCTTCTGTAAAGTCAACAGGATTTGGTTTAGTCTCAAATGAAACAAGCAAGCCTAAACTCATGAACAATTTCGGGATACCTACATCTTTCACACTGATTGACGAAAAACTATTGTAAGAAACAGGTCGCCTATCAAAGATGTCGAAAGCTTGGGGAGCCTGAAATAAAGAGAAATTAATTCAGTTAAGCATGTCCGGCAATCAAACCAAATAGATTGGTTTTAGTACAGGTTAATGACCTTTTGGTCTCTGGATTTTGGAGGAAAATTGCAAATCCCCGTAAATAATTGATCTCCAAGGTCATCCAGGTGCTTCTTGAGCTCTGACGGACTCATGTTTGAGGACCTATCTTGCTTAACCAACAGTACGTCTGAGCCACCAATGCTTAACCCAACAATTATGTGGGTCCCATAATTTTCAATGAACCTGGAACAAGGTTTACAAATATGATTACATCGTATACCTTTTATTGCTCTAACCGTGGTTGCTCTATCATTTTCTAGACCTTTGATCTCATGGGCTACATCTATTTCCTAGTTTATTTGCCTTATCTTATTTTTGGATTTCATAATTTTGTCCTTAAATGATGCAAACCTTAAGTTTTTGACGCGATACGATAGAAATTTCAAATCCTACAGGATATGTGAAGGAAAATTCCAAGGATCAATAGAAAACAAAGACTCTAGATACTTATGCCAGTTTGTACTTTATAACTAAGAGGGAGAGGAGGAATATATATATGTGTGTGTGTATGACAAAAACGCCAGTCAATAGCGCAAAACTTTCTTTCTCAGCTGCCTCGACATAAGATCCAATCAATTGAATTTTATAACAATTTACTTGCTTTTTGCCCTATTTCAATTCCTTGTAGTTGCATATAGTTGAAAACTTAACAAATGTCCAAAAACACTATTTCAAAATTTAAATTAAATGGAATTAGATGTTATGAAATTTTGCATACTGCTTAATTACAAATACTATGTGGTAAACCAAAAACTGATTAATTATAATACCAGATGTGATACAGGACCTCATTACCATCATCCAATGAACCTAGTATTGCTGACTTTTTGTTAAATCAAAACCATGGACTGATTCCAATACGTGTTGTCATTATGATCGGTCAAACGTGAAATTAAAGACTTTTGACCAAGAAAATTTAATAATGAGTTCTTGTTTGTTGGCTTCCGTCGACGCCTATGACCCGGTCTGTTTAGATTACGTGGCTATCCAATCTCCGTGTGTCTTTTATATTGAGTTAAATATCTAGAGATTTATACCTAAGACTTGCAAGTAATTTGATCCAGGTCACGAATTTAAGTTAAGAAAATAATTCTTTTTGTAAAATATAGAAAAATGGTTACCTTCATTTGGTTGTTTACTTTTAAGTTTGAATAGTTCTAAAAAATTGTTATTCTGACATTAACTGAGATATGGGCTCTCTTTTTTAATTGGTTGCCTTTGTAAACGACTAATAAAATTCTCCAAAAATAGTAACATGATTCTTCATTTTTGTCATCATCTATTTATCTGCCAACCTCTTTATTTTAGTTTGTAAAATAATTGACATATTCAAACATAAAATATCACTAAATTTCCTAACTATCAATCTACATATGAAGTCATTGGTATGGTGATTGAAGGAAATTGATGCCTATTAAATAAGGTCACTTTCATGTTCTGCCTAGATTCCATCATTCCTAGCTTTTTTTTATATATTAGATATAGTCTAATCTCTACTTAATGTCAATAATTAAAACAAAAATAGGAAAAGGAAAAACATTACTTGTTAATTACCTGGCAAGAGCAGCAGGATCCCAGAAGGAAGGAACTGCATTTCTGACTTCATCGACGAGAACAAGTGGATATCGATCAATATGAACATCTGATAAGACGATGAAATAACCATCAAGTCCTAAGTGTTTTGTGTTTGCTGCATCAGTTGCCCAGCAACCTTGGTATCCAAACATCGCATTGAAATGCCCTGATGGGATTTTCCCAGGAACAGATGATTTTTGGTTGAAAAGTTCTGACATCTGCAACCAATCTAAAACTATGATAAGTACATCAGCCAACCAATTAACCGAGTGCTGGGCTATCTCTACATTTATATATACGTTTGGAAAATAACATTACCTGATGAAACTGAAGGATGTCGGATTGATGACGAACACGATCGCCTTTATCACATTTTATATCGACAGACACGCCTTTGATGGAGCCTAAACCGGGCAGCACGAGCTCCTGTTTCGCAGTTTCATTAAGAATAACCAATCTTTGTTTGCCTTTGCAGAATTTTAGCCGAAAGTCCGATGTTAAATCGAAACCTTTTCCCAAGCTGCTCAGAGCCCTCTCTGCTATTTCACTGCTCATCTTAAATTCCCTATTGATGTTCTCAAATGTTCTAGCTCTACTTTCATATGTTTGTTAGAAATAAAGAGCAGCAGTATGTGAAAGGAAGATTATAGTCGTGATGCTGAACTGATAAGCTACGTAAAAGACTAGACGCACATACTTTTAACAGGTTTTAGAGAGTCTGAAAAGAGATCAGGAAATTGTGGAAGTCTACATACCAATTTCCTTCTGACGGTACACTTTGACTACTCTCCGTCTCTTCTTCCCGGTCTTACATGGCAACATATGATCCGGGCATTTAATATAATTATATAAACCATGGCATTCTAGTTATTATACTACAACAAAACTGACTTTCAACAAAAAAATTTTGCTGACAATTTCAAAATTTATTGCCAAAAGCCTAGCTTTTCAAGACGTTTTGCAGAATCGTCCCTAAAGGCATGTGTTTGGCAACAATTTATGTGAATTGTTGCAAAAGGCACAACCTTTTGCAAGGGTTTAACAATTTCGTCAGACAAATGTTGAGCATTTTGCGACAATTGTCTTAATCGTCACAAAACGCTGGACTTTTGGCGATGAATTTTTTAAATCGTCACCAAAAATTGAAATAATTACAATTTTGAGCTAATGCATTCAAACTCTATAGATTTGTTTAAATCTATGGATTTAAACAAAACTGATTCTTTAAGGATGCCTATTGTATATAGCATACCTCTTTGTTCATACAATTTTTTTTAATGAAAATAGAATAAAGTCTTTAAAAATTGTTAAATGTTTTCAAAGTTTTAAACATATTATTGAAAAACATATAGTAGATAATTTAAAATTTGAAAAGTAATTTTTTTTGGATATAAAAATATAAACATACCTAAAATTTTAATGTTAATAAGATCAAAATATCACAAATTTAAGTTGACTGCTACTCTTAATCATTAATATGTATTAAGAATAAAATAATAATACATATAAATATTGAAATATGGTAAGCAATAAAATACAACGATATATGATAAGTAATAGAAGATTTTAATTAGAAGTTTAATAATTCTTACAGACAAAACAATAAATAAAATTTCATGCTTATTCCATCGAAAAGGAAAGAAATAATTATTTTCCTATATTCCAAGTGACGTGAGACTTAGTAGAAAAGGTAGAGGAGTTCTTTATGTCTGGATTCCCAAGAAAGATCCTTGCACGCTTGAAGGCATCAATTGAAATATTCAAAGATCGTTGCTTAGGTGTTGGTTTATTGACACTCTCTTCTAACAACTTCTTGGCTTTAGCTAAACTCGCAAGAGATACAGTGAATGAATCCCCAGATGTAATATGGATCACTGAATTAGATGAACCACCAATATGATGCGTTTCACCTAAGAAACAAATAGTATATGACGTAAATAACTAATTAAGTCAAATGGTATCAGGAACCCAAATTCGAACACATGCATACCTGACTGAACAAACATAGTTTTTAGAATTGATGGCTGTTCCAAACAACCGATTCTCTTAATTTTGTACCGACTATCAAGACATTGCTATCGTCTACATTTTCTTCTATGTTCTCTTGAAGATTTAAGGAAGCTTTAAAGAACACATAGTATATAAAATCGAACATTCATCTCTTATAGCTTCCTAACAGAAAAATGAGATACAAATAATAAAAAAGAAAGGTAATTTAAATGATACTAATAATCTTGAAGAAGAAGATCGACCATAAAAGGTAAGAGGTGATTAGTGTTTGATGAGGAAATTTATTGTGGATTGATTTTTTTTCTTCATTAGGGAGAATTTCATCATATTCCTCCCGACGAAGCTTACTTCCATCATCAAAAATTAGTCACCACATAGACATTCCATGATGAATTAGTGTTAACAATTTTATTCTGAAAAGTCAATTTAGCATTAAATTCATTATGTTTAATTAAATTAGAGGATGAATGAATTGATCCAAAATTGAATGAAACTTTACCATACAAATCCTAACAACAAAAAGAAAAGGTCATTCCTTTTAAGCAACTCCAAAACAACATTCTCTTCAGTAACTTGTTATTAATTATGATAAAAAACAACAAAGCTTAAGTTCAACTTTAGACTTGAACCAATTCTCTTTTGCTTGATGCCCTTGATCTTACCAACGAATACTCAAGAAAATCTTTTGCATATTAAACACATAATATAAGAGCTTAAGTTACATTCATAACAACAAACATGTTGAAAAGATAAAAGAAGAAGATATAAGAGTTTAAGTTACATACCCTTAAAATGTATTCTTTTAAGGGTTGTTGTATTTTCATCTAGGCCTAATGGTCAACCTATAGAGCTGGATATGTAACTCAACCCTTCTGATTACCAGTACTCAAGTAAGACTTAGTAAAAATTCACCCAATTTAGAATGATACTTAACCTAGCTTTATCCAAAGAGAGACCTAGTCTCCCCCTAAATATGCCAATGACCCTACTCAATCACCCTTTACTCCTTATCCTCAAAAGCAAATTTAATGATGAAGGAATCCTTTTCACTAACCAACACATTTTCAACATCAAGATGTTTCCAATTAGAGTTAGCCTAGTTTTTAACTTGTAGAAAGGATAGGCATTTTTCTAAAAAGTAGGCAATAAGGGAAACTTTCCTTTTCTTCACTTCCATATGAATAATTTCTTTAGGCAATAAAAACTTTAGGTAGAGAATTATAGATATATAATAGCTTACCAAACATTAAAGAATCTCCAACCACCTTATTCCATGCCATTTTGCTATTTGTAGCTTTAATGGGTACCACAAACTTGGCAGTCTTAGTAACATCATGTTCCAATTGTGGGAAGGTAGGGAAGACAAGGTTAGAGATGAGATTTAGGCTTTGGTGAATGGAAGAAGTTTTAATGGTATCTCTTAATGGTGGGTTGTTAGAGATGGTCAAAGTTAAAGGTAACTTTCCTTTAATAGTAATAAACTGTCAGAGTATAAAAATGAAAGTTAAGTTAGGGAGGTTGAATGGAGAAAAATATGGATTAACTGCATATGATATGGTCTAGGAAAGAAAGATCAAAAGGTGAAGTGGATAGAGAGAGATAAGAGCTTCCATCACCAACCCATATAAGCTTCCCAATGGCTTTTAGTTTTACTTACATGCATACATTTATTTAGCTTTAGAAAATTTTATGCATTGTGTTGAATAATTTATATCTAAAATTTGTTATTTTGATTAAATTTAAAATTTTGGAAGTTTTATGACATTTAGAATTTCTAATAATCATCCACAATTTTATTTTTAGTTTTGTAGGTCTTAAGTTTTGTTGATTACTTTAGATCAAGAATTTCTTTATCCACTTTCTATCATTCTATTTGCTTATTCTTGATGCCTAATATTAAGGAAAATATAGTTTTAAGTATAGGGAGTTCTTTAGAGATTGATCTAAAAAAATTGCATGAAAATTTTCAAGATTTTGTTTGTGTTTGGTTATTTTTAGGTTTTCATTGTTAGCTTTGGTTTGACCACATGAGCTTATGCATAATTTTGTTAATATTGGTTATTAAATATATTTTTTTGAAGAAGGAAAGAATGTAATAATATAATATGTCAAAAGTTGACACAAGCTCCTAAAAAACTATATAATACATGAAAATTGTTATTACATCATTGTGATTAGAAATCACTAATGGTGTAAATATTGCAATTAAGGAACTAGTTGATTTTCTAAGTGAGTTGACATTGAGAACTAAAGCAGTGGCTATTGTTGTAAGCAAATATGTGTTATCTGATCCTAGTGAATAAGAACTACAAAAAGTTTCTTTAGTGTTAAGAGAATCACAAAATATCTTATTGATTGTTTCTTCCTATAAACCGACAACTAAGTAACAAAAAGCAACTTTGAACACCTAAAAACCCTTCACATCTCATTTGAGCCTTACTACACCATATAATAATATATAACCATGAATCTGGTGGATTAGCTAGGAGACACATCTGACTAATTGTAATTAATATGTATTGATTATACTAGAATTGAGACAAAATGTGATCCACATAGTGGATGACTTATATAGAATGCACCAGTTTGGCAAAGCAGAGAAGTGTGTTATTCTGTTGACAGTAGGGAGAATGTTTCTAATAGCCATCCATCAATTGATTGAGGCACAAGGGGAGTTATGCTTACACCATGTGAGTTTGTGCTAGGGGAAAGTATGATTGATGTTCTTGAAGAGGGACCAACATGATGCATTAAAGAAAATACCAGAAAAAGTGTGCATCCATTAAATTGAATCTTCTTTAGAATTAATAATGAAAAAATTTAAAATGAAACCAAATAATGCAAATGATGGTGATAAAATAGAGCGATACATAGTGGGCATGGCCTTAGTAATTCTAATATTGGAGGATAAATTTCCTTATAGGGGAGTTGGTTAAGAAACAACAATTACAGGATCAAAGGTGTCCATGATTTGTGCAAAAAGGAGGTGATTATGCCATCATTTACCATATATTAATCTCATAATTAAATCTTTCTTTAGTTGTTGATAGGACATGTCGAGTGCACTGTAAAATTTATCTGACTCTGCATATTAAAATTTGTAGTTATGGTGAGTTGGGATCGAATCTATACGGAATGTCTGGGTAATTTTCGTAACAAAATTAATTTATGCTAGGAAAATATGAAATGGGGGTTTTTCGATTTTCAGCAATTTAGAAAATAAAATAAATGTAAACTATCGAAAACAAATTCAAATAAGTAGTCGAAAATGCTTTAAGTGTCGAATATGGGTAATATTTGGTTCTATGGGTCGATCTTAGCCTAGTCTATCATCCTAACATCTTTATACCCCTCTTTGGACTATTGATCTGAGATGTATAGTATGCTCTATTAATCCTAATTTTCCCATAGGTTGTGTTCAATTAAGATACGATCATTAATTAAACCTAACTACTGAATAACCTAGGATACGATCTCTAGATTCAATTTGGAATCAGCATTACAAAGTGGAAAACAATCAATATAGACAGTAACCTCATATATTCGGATTATCTAACCTAAGTTAAGTTGTTCCTAACGATTCACGATCATTAGATGCTACTTACAAACATCAAATGTAACGATTACGGATTACATTCAACATTATAACAATAGGTTCACAATAGAACAATCAAAATAACATATTAGGATTATCTATACAAAACCCAATTGAATCAACATAAACAACACAGCAATTCGAAAATAAATTACAACATTAATAGGATGAAATAGCTTAACCGTGACTTGGCATTGACATCTCCATTTAATCGACGTCGGGAAGTTAGTCTTCCATCTTCTTCAAGCTCCAAGAAGAAATGGTAGCTATCTAATCGAGTATTTGTTGTGTGTAAGTTTTAATATTAAGCTTCGATAATCCGCAAGTGCATAATTCTTTAGTATAATACCAAAGGTGCCGATCCCATAAGGAGGGAGTTAATTTAATCCTAAAATCTAAGGCAAAAAAAACAGAAATCTAAGATGCAATAAAACTAAAATGAGAATTCAATTCAATCAATCAAATTAAGAATCAAAGATCAACATACTAATTACTAAGCAACTAAAATTGTTGGACCCCAAAATTTTTTCTAATTTTTTTATTTTTTTATTATTTATTTATGATTTATTTATTTGTGTTATTTTTTTTTCTTAGAATTGAGTTATTAATTTAGTGGGCATGAGTAGAAATTATAATTTTGGATAGAAAGATTAGAATTAAATTAGAGTATAGTATGGTGATTAATGGATTAAAGGAGTTAGTAGATCAAATGAAAGAAGGGTAAAATTGGAAGGAAAACAAAGGAGAGGGGTATTTTTGGAAGAAGAGGATAAAATTAACAAAGAAGAGAAGAAGAAATCATGAGAAGAAAAGAAGAGATGAGAAAAACATAGAGAAGAAAGAAAAAAGAGAAGAGAGTCGTAAGAGAAGCTAAGGAAGAAGAAAGAAAACTTGGAAAGAGAAAGAATCAAGCTTGTCTAAGGTAAGGTCATCTTTCTTTCTTTCTTAGATAGAGAAAGAAGTAGAGAATAGGTTATGTTGAAAGAAGATGAGATCCATTTTGATTTTTGTGGGTTTTGGAATTAGGGTTTGGTTTTAATAGCTGAGATGAACTATGGGTAGGTTAGGTTTAAGCTTAATTTGTATTTATTGCATTTTTGTGATTATTAAAGTTATGAATTTTATTAGAATATTGTTTTGAATGGAACCTTGGTTATTTTAGGAAACCAAGAGAATCCTATCCAAGAGTAAGAGGGAACACAACCTTGAGTTGGATTTTTGCAAGCAAATTAGGTGGGTAATTTATTTATAGTTATTGTGTGATTAGACAAATTCTTACCTATGTGTGTGTATATTGATTGCTTGAAACTGAATTGTTGTGACTAGATTGGAAATGCATGATGCATTGTGATTCCCCATCGTTCTTTCCATCTCTTTTTAGTGTTTAACTCTTGGGATTCCCCATTGTTGTTTGGTGATATCCAAGTTGATATGTCATCTACTTTATGCCCAGTTTCTCTCCTTTTTTTCACCAAAGATGGTGAAAATTCCTTAGACTATAAGAATTAAAATAATCTACATCTCCCTGGCAACAATGTCTTAAACTTTTTGAGCAAGTTTTACAATTTATAAAACCCTCAATAATTAACAATCACACTAGTCGTACTTTATAGTATTGAAGGGTTGATCCCAAGAGGAGGGTACTAGTTAATCCTTAATCATCTAAGGCTCAGAGAAAAGAATAAAAATAAATAAAAATTGCATAAGTGAACACAAAAAGTAAATACAAGAAATTGATTCAAGAATTGTAAAGTGAAAATTTCAACAAAATATAACTAAACTGAGCAGTCACACAGGTCAAAATGAAAATATGCCAAGAGAGTTAATCAAGTTATGAGAGAGGGGATTTTACCTATCATTAATATTAATCTAGCTATTTATGTGTTTTTGGGGTGTCGGTTCTAAATAGTAATAAGGTTGATTACTCTCTCTCGAGTTATAACTATTAAACCTTAAATTATAAACCCTAATCGAATTATGGAACTTGCAATCTCTCAATTCGGAAATTACCCACAATTTTAACTAGTCTAAAGGTCTCTAATAAACAATTGGGTCTCATAAAAAACCCTCTCGGTTTACTATGATACTGATTGTTATAAGCAAATTCAATCAGAGCTATATACTGATCCCATGCTCCTTGAAACTCCAATACATAAGCCCTTAGCATATCCTTAACAATTTTAATCATGCCCTCACTTTATCCACCTATCTGTGGATGAAATGCAGTACTAAAGCTTAACTTTGTACCTAATGTTGTCTATAGACTACCCCAAAATCTTAAGGTAAATTTAGGATCTCTGTTCAATACAATGGACACTAAAACTCCATGTAACCTCACTACCTTATTCACTTATCTCTGAGCTAACTAATCTAGTGAGTTATTCTCACTCATTGGAAAGAAGTGAGTCGACTTGGTCAATCTATCAACAATGACCCAGATGGCATCATGTTGCCTTGGAGTCTTCGGTAAGCCCATAATAAAATCCATTGTGATTCTCTCCCATTTTCACTCTGGAATAGGCAAGGAATATAACATACCAACTAGAGCCTGATGCCCAGCTTTTATCTGTTGGCAAGTAAAACACTTAGCCACATATTCAACCACTTATTTTTTCATCCTTGGCCACCAAAAATGTTGTTTCAGCGTGATATACATCTTAGTGGTACCAAGATACATAGCATAGGCTGCTATATGTGCTTCCTCTAGAATCTCTTTCTTCAAATCATCAACATCGGGCATGCATAATCTTTGCTTTAACCACAATATATCATTTCTAAATTCCAATTCAGAATCCAGATTCACTTTCAACTTCTCAATTAACTTCACCAATTCCTGATCTCTGTTCTGAGCCTTTCTGATTCTTTCAATGTAGCTATCAACGCTTCATTTTGCCCCAAATTCAATTCAACATTTAGTGCTCTCAAATGAACTAGGCTTGGTAACCTCGATAACTGTACTTGAGTCACGCTGCTATTGAACTTCCTGCTTAATGCATTAGCTACCACATTAGCTTTGCTAGGATGATACTCAATTATACAATCATAATCTTTCAACAATTCTATTCATCTCCTCTGTCTCATATTCAATTCCTTCTGACTCAACAAATATTTTAAACTTTTATGATCAGTAAATACCTGAAAGTTTCACTATATAAGCAGTGTCTACAAATCTTCAAAGAAAATACTACAACAGTAAGTTCTAAATCATGTACTAGGTAATTAAACTCATGAAACCTTAGCTGTGTCGATGCATATATTATTACCCTGCCATACTACATCAGTACACATCCTAAACCCTGATGTGAAGCATCACTATACACAACATAACCTCCAGATCTAGATGGAATAACTAATACCGGTGCTGTAGTTAACCAATGCTTTAGTTCCTTAAAACTCCTCTAACAATCACCATTCCATTTAAAACGCACATTCTTCCTCAGAAGTTTTGTCAAAGGGGTTGAGATCAGTGAAAACTCCCTCGACAAACCTTTATAATAATTAGCTAATCCAAGGAAACTATTAATCTCAGTCACATTTTTTGGAGCTTCCCACTTTAACACTGCTTCTATTTTCTTTGGGTCTACTTGTATGCCTTGTCCAGACATAATATGACCCAAGAATACTACTTGATAAAGCCAAAATTCATAATTACTGAACTTGGCATACAACTATTTCTCCCTCATTATCTGTAGAACCAATCTCAAATATTCAGAATGATCTTCTCTGCACTTCGAATATACCAAAATTTCATTAATAAACATAATCACAAAAAGATCTAAATAAGGTTGAAATACCTTATTCATTAAGACCATAAAAGCTGCTAGGGTATTAGTTAACCCAAATGGCATCACTAAAAACTTAAAGTGCCCATATCTTGTTCTAAATGCACTCTTCAGTATATCAGCCTCTGCTATCTTCAACTAATAGTACCTTAATCTCAAGTCTAACTTTGTAAACACCTGAGGTCCCTATAACATTGGAGCTCCTCAAGGTGACACACTAGGTCTGATGAAACCCTTATCTAACAACTTTTGTAACTGGGCCTTGAGCTCCTTTAGCTCCATAGTTGCCTTTCTATATAGAGGAATCGATATCGGAGCGATACCTGGAACAAGGTCAATTGTGAAATCCATTTCTCCTTCTGTGGGTAACCTCGGTAACTCACTCGAAACACATCCGAAATATCCCTAACAATCGAAATTTCCTGAACTGCCTTCCCAATATAGGTGTCAATCATGTAGGCTAAATAAGTCTCACATCCACTTCAGATCAACTTCAAGGAATTCATCAAAGAAATCAACCTGGCTGGCACTGCTTGACTAATACCTTGAAACACTGCTCTCGGCTGACTAGGGGATTCAATGATCACCTCCTTAGTATAGCAATTGATCATGACCCTATGAGTAGTGAGCCAACCCATGCTTAGAATAATATCTATCTCCTTCAACTATAATATTTTCAAGTCCGCCTCTAACTCTGCCTAATCGATTCGTATGATACACTCCTTACATATCTGCCCAATCACTTTAGTACTACCTACTGGAGTACTCACTACCAAACCACATTTTAGTATCTCTCTCTCACAATGCAATTTAGATGTCGGATGCGGTGTGATGAATGAAAACATTCAACAAACCTACTACCACATCTAGGGAGTTCTGTGCCTTTTGTCTGGTGATGGCATAAACCCTAGCTTAAGACTGCCGCTGGTTACTCCGCACCTCAATCTTGCCACTAGGCTCTGCTAATTATGTCCTGCCTCTACCCCTACCCCTCTGTACTAATCCAATAGCTCTACTCTGTTGGGTCGTCAGCTCAGTCATTATTTCTCTTCTCATTCAAAACTGTGGTCCCAAAGTCTTAAGACAATCTCTGATCTAATGTTCAACAGAGCCACATAAAAAAAGCACTCAGTAATTTACAAGACTCACCACCATGCTTCTTACCACAGTTCTCACAATTAGGCATCTGTTATGAATGCCTAGAGGGCACTTATCCTCTACCTCTATAAATCTGAACAAATCCACCTCTTGGTCGAAACCTAGATTTTCACGATCTAGTATGGAATCAAGACGATCTGTTCTGACGTTTACTGAAGCTTTTACCAAAATCAGCCTAAGATTCAATCTGTCTCTTAACTCTAGACTGATATCTATACTCTCCTTGACTATCCTTTAACAACTGTTCAATTATGATCGAGGCCTCTTAGAGATCCATAAACCTACCCAAATTAAAAATGGCTAGCCTCATTCTGATCTCCATATTTAACTTATATTCAAACCTCCTACACTTATCCTCCTTAGTTAGGATTAATGTAGTTTCATACCCCACTAATTCATTAAATTTTATCTCATACTCTGCTACTAAAAGACTTCCTTATTTTAGATCCAAAAATTCTTTCATCTTTTTGTCCAGATAAATCTTCGGCAAGTAATTCTCTTTAAACACCTTCAGAAAATCTTCCCATGTTAACTACAAGGTCTGGTGGCATTACTTAGTACAGTCTGATTGGACCAAATTTATACTACAAATTAGGCCTATTTTCTCTAGTAATTATGCATTTGTTGACTCCTGATCTATG